>JAJKFL010000011.1:2697500-3102500 GCA_021186555.1 Reticulitermes speratus
CTTAAAGGATTGCGGTTGTGTCTCCGTACACAAGCCACGAATTTCTTATCTTATGTAATGGAAAACATATCACATCTGCTTTGTCATCTTGGATTGTGACATTACCTGAGGCCATAGTTGTACTGCAGCGCGTTCAGGCTCTGCTGGTAAACTTTACGTGGAATGTTAAAATGATTCATGATTCACTGCGTACATTCATCCAGTAGTGGAAAAATAAAACGACCGGTGTACACTTAAAGACAATAAATTTATTATTTATCTGCAACGTGTTTCGACTGTCACTCGGCCATCATCAAGAAGTACAACTGATATAAAATATTTAGTGATTTTTCTGTGTGAAATTCAGCGTAATATTCCTTGGTGATGGACAAGTAAAGGTCGAAACATGTTTGAGGCTCTAAATAAATACATAAATAAGATAATATTACCTTCATATGTACAGCGATGTTTTTATTTTCCGCTTATGTGAAGTTGATCACTTTGGTAACATTAGAGCCTGGCGCTGATGCATTACGGTTTGTGTTGGCACTGCGGCTTGTCGCCAATGTGATACCGTCACAGCGTTATTGAATGAAGATATGTAAACACTGAATTGTTAGATGGGAAGCACACGCCGTTATTGTACGTTAGTGCGTGCAGTTGTGCTCGTTCTATTGTTCACATCACAAGAAACATGACTGTACACTCCACTCGCCAATTCATCCTTCTGTTATTATCTGTGGCGTTCTTAAGCCGGGATTAGACGGAGCGTGACTCGGCTCGTTTTACGTCATAACTGACGTAATTGACAAAGAATCGTATTCAAACGCGCCGTGTATCCGGCCTGGCGCGGCGCGGCTTGTGATTGGGCGAGCGAGGCTCGTTGGATCGCCGCAGAAGCGGTTTTTCACGATCCTCAAAGAGACTCGGCGCGGGCAGCTGTTGCGGCTACACGGCTTGCAGTCTACGCGCCAAGCCAGTCTCGTCCAAGTCTGATACACTTAGGTCTGGTCTTTGTTTTCTGCTGTCGGGGTGCGCGAAGAGTGAAAGTTTCTGTCCCACAATTGGTATTGGCTAGAATGGAGTGGTCAAACGAGGACATTTTTAAGTTCATAGAACAACACGACTTATTCCACAAGCCGAGCCGAACATACCCGAGCAAGGCCGCTGATCGCCATTTGCCGAGCTGCGCCGCGTCGTGTAGCCAGATTGTCTTTTCTGTTCCGATCTATTGGCCGAGCAAGTCACGTCACGTCACTGGACGAGCACGCGCCGTCTAATCCCGGCTTTAGAATGCATTTAACCAGACGTGATTATCATTGTGACAGAACGCTGTACCTTATACAGAGCCCTTATTTTGTCTGACAATCATCTTTTGTTACTTCTTGTCGCTGCTCCGCCGCGCATGTAGACAGTCGGGTGAGTGGATTACGTTAGTGCGATAGATGAAGCGACAGGAAGTGGTAACCGATATTTGCCGGATAAAATAATGCTCTTGGCTTGTGATTAGTTGATAGTTACTTTGCATGGCAGTTGGCGTTATGACGTAGTCAACTGTAAAGAGACGCCTATGCTTCGGTCGGTACTGCAGCGTCATACTTTGCAATAACATCTAGCAAGCTAAGAAATTTTCAAATTCATGGCGTGAATATTTAGCAGATTGTAGTTTCATATTATCTGTCTACTATAGCTATGACTCGTACAAACGGTTAAATTGAGGGGTTGAATATTACATATGTTAAAGCCATTTGATTGGTCGTAGATAATAAAATGTTTAACAATTTATGTACATAATTCATTACATACGCTTTTATTTTTCTTTCCAGATGCACGGGATTCTGCAAATAGTTTATGAGCAAGATGCCAGAAATAATCAGCTGACATTTCTGTATTATTACTCTGTTATCAATGTTACTAAGTATGACATATTGTCAACACCGACTGTGATTCCGTCTATATACCACGAAACTTAACTAAATTCACGCCTGGCTCCTTCAGTATCCGTCAACAAACTTCCTTACTGCTACAGAAAAAAAGGACGACACTATATTTTGCTACGAAATTTTGTGACAGTCCTTGTGCATGCAAGTGTTTAAGAGTGTCGAATTACACGTGCCGTGTTGATGTTATCAGCAGACAGTTACAGCTGTGCCTGCCGTTAACAGAGGAAACCTACAGTATTTCGTGACACAGAAACTAGATGTCTCTGTTGTTGTTTTAATGGAATTCTAAAGTAAGATTGTTATCGAATCATGAAGTTTTCTTGACCCTGTAAAGAGCATTATTTTTTCGTGTTTACCTTATACACCTGGCTTTATTTACCGGCAGTTTGTTATGGAAGGTGTTTTACAGACCTCAGGATCTGAAACAAATGATCGGTACTGAATGTACTGATAGACAGGTTCAAGTAGAACGTGCTTCGATCAATTAAGCCGTTAAATGTGTTCGTTAATGTAAAAATACCTTGTCTTATTTGCTTCCCACGTAAAGGGCTTAATTATGTCACAAAGGCGTTTTTAGGCTGTTGGCACATATTAAATTCTGTAAAACAGAAAATCTGAATGATTTAGACGTTATGTTATAAAATAATATACTTTATTTATTGATTTCTGACGCTCGCGTCATAAACTCAGTATTATTGTCAGCATCCCTAATATTTCTGACAAAGAAAAATCTAAGTTGCGAAGAAACAGGTGAACGAATTTTCAGACAGCGCCCGCAGTGCGTGACGTAACTACATGCAGGCCTGAGGCGATGTTCTTCTGTTCTCTTGATACTTGGAGCGTGGGTGTATTTGTGTGTGTTGGTATAAACATAAGTTATTTTTAAACATAGTTCTATATGAAATATATATGAAATGGAAGTTAAAACAAAAATACAGCTGCAGCTATTAGAATCACACAGGTATGTGCATAATTATGTCTATACATATCCAAATATTATATGATTGAAGTAGCAAAATGAGGTTATCGGCTGTGAACATGTAAGGTGTATTGTTGTTGGTACTAGTAGTAATTTATTTGGCTGCATGGCATTGTAGATAAGAGGTCCTTATACTGTTCACCTGACGGCCAAATATTTCAAACAAAGTGAAACGTGTCAACAATGTGAAATTTAAAAGTGAAAAGTGTTATAAGTTAATAAGAGTACTGTCTATGTGAAATGACACAATGATTTAGCATCACCTCACATAGGTGTATGAAAAGAGTTTTGAACCCTGCCTGACTCACACTTATCCACATATTATTGCTTGTTCTAAATGCTTTTACATCTCTGTTAAGAGTGTCAGTTGATGTCATGGCCACTGGACAGATATTGCAGGCACATTCCTTGTCCACCTTCCAGCCCATGAAAAATACCTATGGTGAAATTATATTTTATATATATATATATATACAGTTACCAACAAATGCACAAACCATAAATAAAGGCATAAATCAACCTTTTATCATAATTAAAACCCTACACATGCGTTAGGTCTGTTGACGTCAACAGACCTAACGCAGCATTTGATAAGCACTACTGTAAACCCTGATGATGGCTCCTCGCGAGCCGAAACATGTGTAGGGTTTTAATTATGAATAAAAGGTTGATTTATGCCTTTATTTATGGTTTGTGTATTTGTTGGTAACTGTCTATAATATAAAAATGCACGGTGAATTAAGACTAAAATTTATATTTTTATGGTTATATTAATGCAATCGAAATTCCCATAATACTCAGCCTCTAACAACATTGATATGATACTATTATTCACTCATCTCTGATTAACTTAGTAGGATCAGTCTATTAAATATGCAATTTTTAAAATTCATCTGCCAAGTTCCTCAGAGGAATGGCAAATTTGTATTGAGGTGTGATGTTTAGAGTGTAAGTGTCTTAGTGGTCATTGACCTGAAATATCAGACATAATGTCAGTTATGTCTCAGACTAAAATTTGTGAGTGAAATGACATATTATATATGAATGTTTACAAGCAAGTGGTAACTACCCCACGGCATATCAAAGGTGAGATATTTAAGGGTAAATTTAAAAATAAATAGCTTTAAATTTTGAGACTGTAATTTTATTTGCTAGCAAACTGTTAAGTGTAACAGTGGTTTATGTCTGGCACAAAGTAAATCTGTCTTGGGGGAGTTGGATGACAGGACTAACCAGCTATTTACAGTTTTCTTGGTTACCTGTGGCTTGTAACCCTTCATGTATGCTAATTAAAAATTTATACAATTTTTCATTACTTTTGAGATCCAAGGAAGGTTGGGAAGTTTCTTGATTGTATAACCTTTCTGTAAAGTCCCATGGAACCATAGGTAATAACATATGTTGGTTTTAGCTGGAAGCTTTAAATGAGTGCAGCGGAGATTAGGGAACTGGGTGTGTTCCCTGGTTTCCCACGAAATTACTATGTGCTTAAGTGCCATTAGAACCAAGAGCCTCGAATTTTAAATTTTGGCAGCAGGTGTCCAGTAACAGTTGTATGAGTACTTAAGTATGATATGCATTGCTGGTAATTAGCTTTATTTGGGACATCTGGCCTCACGATATTGCAGTGCTTGTAATAGTGCAATAAAATATGAATTTCTGAGTCTCGTTAAGAATTCGTTAAACGAAATGTACTATATTTTTTTTTTCTGAGCCTTAGCATGATGGTATTTACGATGGGTTATTTTGTTAATAAAATTAAAGTAATTGTGTAATTTACAAATACTTTCTCATCTTCAAAAATGGAAATGACGTCAATGTCATATGAAATATAAGATTGTTCTGATATACCTACGTCTTTTAGTTATTATTTCATTTTATCTGCGAATTGGATGTAAAGAGTACAAACACAAATTATTGTGTGTTTATATAACAAAGTTGTTCACTGGGAATTACAGACATGCCGTGTAATCAGATTTCTATTAGGCCCGGGTTCAACAATGTTTTACCTCAAATTGATCAGACGGCTTAACTAATGTAACTGCCTCAGTAAAATTAAAGCTCATTAATTTAACAACTTAATAATAAATCCAAGGAGCAGAGGTGCTGATTTTATCTCCAGATTTTTATTTACACATTGAAAATTACTGTAACAATGCTTGTTTTCTTTAATCATAATTCGATAAATTCGCGTTATTTGAGATAGCCTTAAGTCTGCATATTCCGTCTGATTTTAAAATTATTTCTAAGAAGGCTGCAAGTCTTGTCTTCGCAACGTTACTTTTACAAAACGTAAATGCATATGTCAGAAGTTTTGAATTTAGTGAAACGTGGCGTACATCTATTTGAAGGTTCTCTGTACCTGTTGACGCTGCTGGTTTCTAAATGGTTTTTTTTAGAAGAAAATAAAAATGTGTTGACAAGTAAATTACTGTAAAGAAATGTCGCCCACATATTTGTCCAATTTAACTACTGTCGATTTTCTGATTACTGAAAAAAGTGTAACGTGAATTTATTATACATAGAATTGCTAAGACGATGCTTGACCCTCTCCCTTCAACATATGACGTTGCATTTTCCCCATACTAATCCAGTTTTTCCCTTAAATTTCAAGCCTGCATCATATGTATATCATTAAATTTTAACATGTGATTAGGTGTTAAAATAACCTTGTGGCTTGTGAAAATTTTATAGCTAATCATATCAGTGTTTGGAATTATATTCACTGTTAACAATCGGTTATGTTATCCAGGACCTTCTAAAATATGACATTATCTGGCGACCGGTGAATTCATTAAATGTTATCATTTGCTATTCTATAATGAGGCGTTTGTTTTTTTTTATCTACTCTAATGTTCTATTCCTGCGAGTTAATTAAATACCATCCTTGTTGAATTTGAATCCTCGTACAAACACAGAATGAAGTGCAATTGTTATTGAATTAGTTGGATTTTACATAGATATTTTAACAATGTTAAAAGCACAAATGTAAGGTGGCAGTGACTTTAATAAGATCCGCCACGTGATTCAAACTTTTACGTAGTAGTAATAGTAATATTACTAGGTACGCCCAGAAAGTAATGCAACACATTTTTTTTCTCATTCACAATTGATTTTATTAAAACTTCAAATATGTCACATCATTACATGAATCTTTGGCTACCTAAACCTATTTTTCAACATAGTCTCCATCTAAATCTTTGGCCTTACGCCATCGAGATGCGAGAGCCTGTATGCCTTCGCGGTACCACTCTGCAGGTCTCTGTCGCAACCACCTCTTTACTTCAGCAATGACTTCCTCGTCGTCCTCAAACCTCTTTCCGCGGATTGCACCTTTCAAGGGACCGAAAAGATGGTAGTCGGAAGGAGCCAGATCCGGGCTGTACGGTGGATGAGGCAGGACAGTCCACTGAAGTTTTGTGATGGCCTCTCGGGTACGCAGACTTGTGTGTGGCCTCGCATTGTCGTGTTGAAGAAGCACTTTTGTCGCATCTTTATGGGAACGAACTCTCCGGAAACGCTTCTTCAGCTTCTTCAGTGTTTCCACATAGACGTCCGAGTTGATCGTTTGGCCACTGGGCAACACGTCTATGAGAATGACTCCTTCACAGTCCCAAAAGACTGTCGCCATGATCTTGCCGGCTGAGGGAACTGCTTTAAACTTTTTCTTCCGAGGAGAGGTCGTGTGATGCCACTCCATGGATTGCCTTTTCGTCTCGGGCTCGAAGTGATGAATCCATGTCTCATCACCCGTGACAATGGTGGACAAGAAATCGTCACCCTCAACCTCGTAACGAGCAAGCAACTCGGAGCAGATGGCTTTTCTTTGTTGCTTGTGCTCTTCGGTTATGTTTCGAGGGACCCATCGGGCACAGACCTTTGAATATCCTAACTGGTGAATGATTTTGTCTACGCTTCCCTTACCAATACCGAGTACAGCGGCCAGTTCCCTGGTTGTGATTCTCCGATCGTCTCGAATAAGACTGTCGGCTCGTTGCACTGTTGCAGGCGTCACAGCTGTTGATGGGCGGCCCGAGCGCGGGAGATCAGACAGAGTGCCCCGTCCTTGTTCTGATAACGCCAATCGCTTCGCCCAACGGCTGACGGTGCTTTTATCCACTGCCATGTCTCCATAGACCTTTCTTAAGCGCCTGTGAATTGATTCACTCGTTTCGTTTTCTGCCAAAAGAAACTCAATTACTGCTCTCTGTTTAGAACGCACGTCACTTGCAGACTCCATTTTGAAAGCTCACTACTGCGCTGCTATCCAGCGGGAAACATTGCGCCTATGTGCATAAACGCGGGACATTTTAAAGATACAGCACGCAAAATATCATTTTTATCCAACAAAATTGGGCCGAGAAAAAAAATGCGTTGCATTACTTTCTGGGCGTACCTAGTACATTCATTACGTCTATTATTAGTGATATTTACAGCCTCTAATATGAGAATTATTTTCAATATTGGCGTTTTGAAGAGAAGTCATTGGAATATGAAACATTGTTTACGCTTCAACCTCAAATTTAAATGTAACCCATAAAATCCACTGTTTTGTTGCGTGTATTTAGTTGGTTCTAGAGTGCTGCCTGATACGACTATGCAGTTACATTCCGATGCCACGTCACGTGTAAGCGTAATTGCAGGCAGTTCAGTTACCGGCTATTCGCGTAGCCGGCCCTTAAAATTCCGTCTCACTACTTTCAGCTTCTAAGCATATCGTAACAGCTGTATTTAATCCTGCTCCCTAAATGTCGGTATAAAAAAGAGCATCCATAATTCTTATTGACTGCCTCAGATATAGCCTTTCACATCAATGGAAATCTCAAAATGTGTTGTTTGGAGAGGTAAGTCCGTATGTGGAATATAAGTAACGGGTTTGAATAGAATAATGAATACAATGAAAATTTGCATATTTGATTTCTTAGTTGCAATGCAGAAAGACGGAGTCGCATTCTTTTCAAAGTTAAACTAACGGAACCTTTGAATAAATAAAGAGAGCGAGCGTGAAGAATGGAACAATGCTCATTGCAAAGAACAATTACATCAGCCTGCATCGCACAGTGGCTCCAGTGAGTGTAAGGAGCCTGAACTGATTACACTATGTAACACGATTTTTGTTCCTGGGTAGTAAGTATTATTTTCTGATTGCTTATATCTAAGAAGTATAGAAAATGGCTATTATTCCTCTCAAGCTTTGCTTTTGTGACCAGGACAGGGCTATTTTGAAATTCACCTATTTCCAATGAGAAAACGGGCGAATTTGCTTCTTTTCCTTCACATAAAGTTAGCAATAAAACAACATACGAATCAAAATTAACATGTATTTATACTACTGTTATACACAAATGACCACAAAACATTTAGGAGTGAGTAGGGTTTCGAGATTTACGACTATACTGTAAATCACTTTCACGAATCAACCCCCAAATGTAGTCTCCCATCATGTTCTCGTTATACTGTCCTTGGTAGCGACATCCAAAGTCCAGAATATCCTGGTGGAAGCGCCCGCCTTGCTCCTCCGAATACGCTGCCGTGTTCTTGAATTATCAAGATAAGCGTCAAGAATATTGGACCTTGAGGGACATTCTGCAGCCCATTTTGCCGTAGTTTTTCACCAGAGTCTAAACCAGCTCCACATAGTTTTTCGGCCCTTGTGATTGCCTAGGAAGCCCATAACCACTGCGACAAAGCTGTTCCAAGCCGCTTTCTCCTTCGTAGTGAGCTTCTTGGGGAATTCCTTGCACTCCAGGATCTTCTTTATCTGTGGTCCGACGAAGACACCGGCTTTGACCTTTGCTTCGGACAGCTTCGGGAAGAAGAATCGCAGGTACTCGAAGGCTGGCTACTCCTTATCTAAAGCTGTGCCATATTGTTTCATAAGTCCCAACTTGATGTGTAGTGGTGGCATCAGCACCTTCCGAGGGTCCACCAGTGGCTCCTACTTTACGATGTTCTTCCCCACAGATAACTCGGTCCGCTGTGGCCAGTCCCGCCAGTGGTAGAGCGCCTTAGTGTCCCTGCTATCCCAAAGGCAAAGATAGCAGGGAATGGTAAAACCGCCTTGGAGACCCATCAGGAATGCCAACATTTTGAAGTCTCCAATGACCTCCCGACCGTACTCATCATACTTCAAGGCGTCTAGCAAGCTCTTGATGCTGTTGTAATCCTCTTTGAAGTGCACCGAGTGAGCCAGCGCAAGAGACGGGTACTTGTTCCCGTTATGGCGTAGCACGGCTTTGTGGCTCCTGGATGAGCTGTCAATGAAGAGGCACCACTCGTTCGGGTTACAGGCGATTCCAATTGCCTCGAACAGACCGGTCACATTGTGGCAGAAGCAGAGCCCATCTTGAAGGGTGAAGAAGCTGGAAAAAGCTTGGTGACGCTTCCTCTGATCTGTGACTTGCACACTTTCATCCAACAAGTTCCACTGCTTGAGCCTAGGCGTCAAAAGCTCGGCATTGGCGAGATCAACATCTCTGATCAAGTCGTTGAGGTCTTTCAATTTCAAAATATCACTGTCCTGGTCACAAAAGCAAAGTTTGTGGGGAATAATTACCATTTTCTATACTTTTGAGGCATAAGGAATTAGGAATTAACAGTTACTACTCAGGAACAAAAAATAAATAAAAATTTATTACATAGTGTAGTTGATCGTCGCCTGACCGTGACCTGTCTGTGATCTGACCGTCACCTGACCGTGAGCTGACCGTCACCTGACCGTGAGCTGACCGTGTTCACAAGACGTACTTACCCACACATACTACGACAGCCACTGGTTCATTCCTCGATACATTGCTCACAAGATGTGAAATAATGCTTCTGGCGAAGGAGGCTACGCACAGACCCCTGCGCGGATAACCGCAACAATATTGTCACGGCAGATAACTGTATAAAAGTGCGTATTGCGGATAAGACTGTGGATAAGGGCTTATATCATTCCGGGCTTTTTATTTAGTTATTTAACGACGTTTTCTAACTGAATGTTATAGGTTGTAGCTGGTCGGTAAAAATTTCTGTTAAAAGAGAAAATAGTTTACGGCAGTACAATGTTTGAACGCACACAGAATATATTTTAAAGTCGTAGGCAATATTGGATCCAAACAAGACACGTGTTCACCGACTGCGGACCTTGCTTCTATTAATCTCTTAATCGGCGTGAAATTTCATCATAAGCAGCTATATTAACACAGACAAGGCTCTTTCGGAACTGAAACAAAGTGTAAATTTATCTTTGCCTATAGGTACTGTATAGTATTCAATATATAAAGAGTACCGGTAGCTTTGGGGGTTGACGAATTCTTAACCTCGGTAGTAGATCAACTTCGTCAGCGTGACGTTTTGGCCAATTGTCCTTGAAAATGTCACCGTTATTCGATATGAGCCTGATTTGGCTTCATAGTCGGTCTGGACGTGTTGTGGGGCAGAAAATATCGAGCTCTCCTGCCGGGAAATATAACACCGGTCGTCAATCCTGTGACCAACCTACTTAGTAGCGTTCCTAATTTTTTGGGGGCGTCGCGAACAAGTCATCACAACAGAAATTATGAACTGTACAACAGTAGCTATCGTTTATTGAATTTGGTCTTATTTGGCTCCATAGTTTAAAATGTGTTGAGCGCAGGATATAAAATTTTCTAATTTAAAATATTCATATTTGCCGCCCCCTGGATTCTGCAGCCCGGGCCGGGCACACCATTCGCCCCCCCCCCCCTGATAAAGAAGATAAAGAATGTTTTACGTCACCCTGAGCTACAGTTGACCGTCGCCTGACCGTGACCTGTCTGTGATCTGACCGTTACGTGACCGTGAGCTGACCGTCACCTGACCGTGAGCTGACCGTGTTCACGAGACGTACTTACCCACACATACTGCGACAGCCACTGGTTTATTCCTCGATACATTGCTCACAAGATGTGAAATAATGCTTCTGGCGAAGGAGGCTACGCACAGACCCCTGCGCGGATAACCGCAACAATATTGTCACGGCAGATAACTGTATAAAAGTGCGTATTGCAGATCAGACTGCGGATAAGGGCTTATATCATTCCGGGCTTTTTTATTTAGTTATTTAACGACGTTTTCTAACTGAATGTTATAGGTTGTAGCTGGTCGGTAAAAATTTCTGTTAAAAGAGAAAATAGTTTATGGCAGTACAAGGGTTGAACGCACACAGAATATATTTTACAGTAGTAGGCAATGTTGGATCCAAACAAGACACGTGTTCACCGACTGCGGACCTTGCTTCTATTAATCTCTTAATCAGCGTGTAATTTCATCATAAGCAGCTATATTAACACAGACAAGGCTCTTTCGTAACTGAAACAAAGTGTAAATTTATCTTAGCATATAGGTACTGTATAGTATTCAATATATAGGCCGATAGGTTCTTAGGATTTCAAGGCAGGTATTACTCAAATAGTATTATTGGGGTTTGACACCGTGAGTAGCGTATTCGGTATAGTGATTGGCTACGGGCTGGATGGACCGGAGTTTGATTCCGGGTAGGGGAAAGAGAATATTCTGTTCTAAAGAACGTCCAGATGGGCTGTGGGGTCCGCCGAGCCTCCTACTCACGGGGTATTGAATGTTACCCGGAGTAAAATAGGTCGGAGCGAGAAGCTGAACACTCGCCTCCATCTAGTGCCGAGGTTAAGAATGTGTACAGCAATGCATGTGCTCACGTTCTGTACCCTCATGGCTTGTACGGAACAACTTGGCCTCTTTACCTCCACTTAAATTGTTAATCTTAATACATTCACGGATACAAACATCTTGTTTTTAACAAAAAATTATGTAGAAATTGTATTTTTAAAACGTATGTTTCCAACGTTTTCAAAACCCTAGTTCAAAATTCAAACAAAGCGTTCTCGAACTTCATTTTTCCACAACCCTCAAAATCGTGAATCACAATAGTTTTTTGACTCGAACAGTACCAGTGCCTACTCAGCACCCCTTTTCGTCCATCACTTTCGCTTGTTTATACTGGGAGGTCATGAACCATTAGAAGGACTTGCGTCGTAACCTTATGTTCGAGAATCCTTGATTTAGAACACAATTCTACTGTTAATCTAACGTGATATAACGTGATACAACGTCCATATGATTACAAATGTACCAAAATTAATAAGCATCTAATAAAAATTAAATAAATTTGTGCGTATTACGTCACGCAGTACAGTATGTAATTTTGTCGCACAGTCGACCGCTTTCTTTTCCATTATATACATGTGTTGCATTCAGTGGGCATAACGCGAAGGGCAGCATTGAAACAGACCAACAACAACACCAGCAGCATTGAAACAGACCAACAACAACACCAGCAGCATTGAAACAGACCAACAACAACACCAGCAGCATTTAAAACAGACCAACAACAACACCGGCAGCATTAAAACAGACCAACAACAACACCGTCAGCATTAAAACAGACCAACAACAACACCTGCAGCATTGAAACAGACCAACAACAACACCAGCAGCATTAAAACAGACCAACAACAACACCGGCAGCATTAAAACAGACCAACAACAACACCTGCAGCATTAAAACAGAACAACAACAACACCGGCAGCATTTAAAACAGACCAACAACAACACCTGCAGCTTTAAAACAGACCAACAACAACACCGGCAGCATTAAAACAGACCAACAACAACACCTGCAGCATTAAAACAGACCAACAACAACACCTGCAGCATTAAAACAGACCAACAACACCTGCAACATTAAAACAGACCAACAACAACAACGGCAGCATTAGAGCAGACTAACAACAACACCGGCAGCATTAAAACAGACCAACAACAACACCGGCAGCATTAAAACAGACCAACAACAACACCTGCAGCATTAAAACAGAACAACAACAACACCGGCAGCATTAAAACAGACCAAAAACACCTGCAGCATTAAACCAGACCAAAAACAACACCGGCAGCATTAAAACAGACCAACAACAACACCTGCAGCATTAAAACAGAACAACAACAATACCGGCAGCATTAAAACAGACCAACAACAACACCGGCAGCATTAAAACAGACCAACAACAACACCGGCAGCATTAAAACAGACCAACAACACTGGAGCATTAAAACAGACCAACAACAATACCGGCAGCATTAAAACAGACCAACAACAACACCGGCAGCATTAAAACAGACCAACAACAACACCGGCAGCATTAAAACAGACCAACAACACCTGGAGCATTAAAACAGACCAACAACAACACCGGCAGCATTAAAACAGACCAACAACAACACCGGCAGCATTTAAAACAGACCAACAACAACACCGGCAGCATTAGAGCAGACCAACAACAACACCGGCAGCATTAAAACAGACCAACATCAATACCGGCAGCATTAAAACAGACCAAAAACAACACCGGCAGCATTAAAACAGACCAACAACAACACCGGCAGCATTAAAACAGACCAACAACACCTGGAGCATTAAAACAGACCAACAACAACACCGGCAGCATTAAAACAGACCACAACAACACCGGCAGCATTAAAACAGACCAACAACAACACCGGCAGCATTAGAGCAGACCAACAACAACACCGGCAGCATTAAAACAGACCAACATCAATACCGGCAGCATTAAAACAGACCAAAAACAACACCGGCAGCATTAAAACAGACCAACAACAACACCGGCAGCATTAAAACAGACCAACAACACCTGGAGCATTAAAACAGACCAACAACAACACCGGCAGCATTAAAACAGACCAACAACAACACCGGCAGCATTAAAACAGACCAACAACAACACCGGCAGCATTAGAGCAGACCAACAACAACCCGGCAGCATTAAAACAGACCAACATCAATACCGGCAGCATTAAAACAGACCAAAACAACACCTGCAGCATTAAAACAGACCAACAACAACACCTGCAGCATTAAAACAGACCAACAACAACACCGGCAGCATTAGAGCAGACCAACATCAATACCGGCAGCATTAAAACAGACCAACAACAACACCGGCAGCATTAAAACAGACCAACAACAACACCTGCAGCATTGAAACAGACCAACAACAACACCAGCAGCATTAAAACAGACCAACAACAACACCGGCAGCATTTAAAACAGACCAACAACAACACCGGCAGCATTGAAACAGACCAACAACAACACCAGCAGCATTAAAACAGACCAACAACAACACCGGCAGCATTAAAACAGACCAACAACAACACCTGCAGCTTTAAAACAGACCAACATCAATACCGGCAGCATTAAAACAGACCAACAACAACACCTGCAGCTTTAAAACAGACCAACATCAATACCGGCAGCATTAAAACAGACCAACAACAACACGGCAGCATTAAAACAGACCAACAACAACACCTGCAGCTTTAAAACAGACCAACATCAATACCGGCAGCATTAAAACAGACCAACAACAACACCGGCAGCATTAAAACAGACCAACAACAACACCTGCAGCTTTAAAACAGACCAACATCAATACCGGCAGCATTAAAACAGACCAACAACAACACCGGCAGCATTAAAACAGACCAACAACAACACCTGCAGCTTTAAAACAGACCAACAACAACACCTGCAGCATTAAAACAGACCAACAACAACACCGCAGCATTAAAACAGACCAACAACAACACCTGCAGCTTTAAAACAGACCAACATCAATACCGGCAGCATTAAAACAGACCAACAACAACACCGGCAGCATTAAAACAGACCAACAACAACACCTGCAGCTTTAAAACAGACCAACAACAACACCTGCAACATTAAAACACCAACAACAACACCGGCAGCATTAAAACAGACCAACAACACCTGCAGCATTAAAACAGACCAAAAACAACACCTGGCAGCATTAAAACAGACCAACAACAACACCAGCAGCATTAAAACAGACCAACAACAACACCGGCAGCATTAAACAGACCAACAACAACACCGGCAGCATTAAAACAGACCAACAACAACACCAGCATTAAAACAGACCAACAACAACACCTGCAGCATTAAAACAGACTAACAACAACACCACTTGCTCAAACGGACACATCAAAACCGGGTTGTTTTATCTTCATCCGTTAGCACACTTTTCTATCACAACTTATTGCTGCATGAAAGGTTTTAAAATTTCGGGCTGATACCATCTTGAAATCCTTTCGGTTCTTGACTTAGTAGGTATGTGTTAACGGGTGTAATGCATAATGTGGCTGCATCACAGTTATCCCCACCAACACCACATTTCAAACCGACGTTTCTCAATCTTGACTGTTCTTATTCGCTGCTCGGCCGGCTTACACAGTATCGTTTAACGACGTAACACATTTTTTAAAGTTATTTGCGAATGTTCTCCATAAAGGAATTTTTAACCGTTACAGATTATGCCTCATTATGTTCAGCACTTTACAGCTTAGTGGTCAGTATACATACCGCAACGTTTGACACTGAAATCTCTGCATTTTACTCGTATATTGTACTTAAGTGCTCAAAAAATGTCTAGCCCGGCTGTGGGGCCCAACCACCCTCACGCTCAAAGAGTACTGGAGTTCTTTCGTGGGTGTAAATTGGCGGGGACGTGAAGCTAATCGCCTCCATCTACTGCAGAGGTTGAGAATACGTGGAACTGTACCTCTGTTCCCCTTATATGTGTTCATGGCGTGGACAGAGAAAATTTTACCTTGTATCATACTTTCAATAAAAGTCCATGCTTTCGCTATACGTCAGTAACTCACAGGTCTTTCTAATTGAAGCACAGTGTGTTCTCTGTGAAGTACGAACTGAATCTTTATGTGTCATGCTGATTGATTATGGGCCTTTGAAGGGTTAAATAAGCTGACAGTGAAATCATGTTGGCGCAGAATATCACTTGATTCACTTGTGCTTCAACAAATCGTGCGCAATTGCACTGACCGTAACGATGAGTGTATGTTCACACATACTGAGTGTCGGGTCAGAAATAACCCACACATGTGGCGCGCTGGTCCATGACAGCACAAGGTGGGAGGCACGTCCGTCCGCACTTACAGTTTTACTGACTGCGCGGTTGGAATGTGACACAGCGGTCCGGAAGGGTAGAAGAAAGGATCTACCCTTTCTGTACTTTTCTTTTGAGAAGGGCCCCACAACAGAAGCTACGGACGCACCGCAGTCTTAAGGCTTATTGTGCAACCTGTGGTGACGAGATGAAGAGAAAGATGATCAGTTTTTTTCACTTTTCGAAGTAATGGAGTACTGGTGTAATGAAATTGACAGGGGAAAACCGAATACTCGGGGAGAAACCTGTCCCAGTGCCACTTCGTCCACCACAAATCCCACATGGACTGACCCGGGATCGAACCCGGGCCTGTGCGATGGAAGGCCGGTGACTAACCGCCTGAGCCATGGCACGGCCCTTTCTGTACCCCTTGCAGGGAATCGAACCACGATTCCTCGGTCGCCCAGTCCGTAGTGTAGTCGCTATACCGACTGAGCCGTTTCGGATCTATATTGTACGTTGTCAATACAGAGGTGTACACCAGTATGTCTGTAAACGTATCGACACGGCTGAACGCCCGAAAAGTCCTTACGACATACAAATTTTTCCGCTAACGTAATAGGAATTAAAATCATAATCTTATTTAATTGATGTCTTGTAGTCTGTTAGATAGCGACCAACGTTTCGGGGGAACCCGCTGCCTTCTTCTTCGGGTGGAAATAATCTATTCAGAAAATGAGTCAAAAGGTCTCTCCGAAAATCGGTATATGTTTTTTGAATTACACGGCTTCAGTTAACAGAAAGCCGTCGGCTCTTAATATGTCCCGACGCCTTAAGAGCCTCAGGGCTTGTGTAGCAGTCGGCGTAGCTCATCATTACTATCGCTGTTTCCTGCGGTCATGATTGGTGGGTGATAAATAAGTCATAAATTAATGGTTTTAATAAGAACATAGGCACTGAGCGGTTGGCGTTTGGAGAATAAGCAGTTAAATGGCAACGGGGGAAGGATTTGTTGTGTCCGTGGACGAGATCAGTGTGACTAAACCTGCCCACTGTAAGTGTCACTTGTTGTGTCCGCGGACAAGATCAGTGTGACTAAACCTGCCCACTGTAAGTGTCACTTGTTGTGTCCGCGGACGAGATCAGTGTGACTAAACCTGCCCACTGTAAGTGTCACTTGTTGTGTCCGTGGACAAGATCAGTGTGACTAAACCTGCCCACTGTAAGTGTCACTTGTTGTGTCCGCGACAAGATCAGTGTGACTAAACCTGCCCACTGTAAGTGTCACTTGTTGTGTCCGCGACAAGATCAGTGTGACTAAACCTGCCCACTGTAAGTGTCACTTGTTGTGTCCGCGACAAGATAAGTGTGACTAAACCTGCCCACTGTAAGTGTCACTTGTGTCCGCGACAAGATCAGTGTGACTAAACCTGCCCACTGTAAGTGTCACTTGTGTCCGTGGACAAGATCAGTGTGACTAAACCTGCCCACTGTAAGTGTCACTTGTTGTGTCCGTGGACAAGATCAGTGTGACTAAACCTGCCCACTGTAAGTGTCACTTGTTGTGTCCGTGGACAAGATCAGTGTGACTAAACCTGCCCACTGTAAGTGTCACTTGTTGTGTCCGCGACAAGATCAGTGTGAATAAACCTGCCCACTGTAAGTGTCACTTGTTATGTCCGCGACAAGATCAGTGTGACTAAACCTGCCCACTGTAAGTGTCACTTGTTGTGTCCGTGGACAAGATCAGTGTGACTAAACCTGCCCACTGTGTCACTTGTTGTGTCCGTGGACAAGATCAGTGTGACTAAACCTGCCCACTGTAAGTGTCACTTGTTGTGTCCGTGGACAAGATCAGTGTGACTAAACCTGCCCACTGTGTCACTTGTTGTGTCCGTGGACAAGATCAGTGTGACTAAACCTGCCCACTGTAAGTGTCACTTGTTGTGTCCGCGACAAGATCAGTGTGAATAAACCTGCCCACTGTAAGTGTCACTTGTTATGTCCGCGACAAGATCAGTGTGACTAAACCTGCCCACTGTAAGTGTCACTTGTTGTGTCCGTGGACAAGATCAGTGTGACTAAACCTGCCCACTGTAAGTGTCACTTGTTGTGTCCGTGGACAAGATCAGTGTGACTAAACCTGCCCACTGTGTCACTTGTTGTGTCCGTGGACAAGATCAGTGTGACTAAACCTGCCCACTGTAAGTGTCACTTATTATGTCCGTGGACAAGATCAGTGTGACTAAACCTGCCCACTGTGTCACTTGTTATGTCCGCGACAAGATCAGTGTGACTAAACCTGCCCACTGTAAGTGTCACTTGTTGTGTCCGTGGACAAGATCAGTGTGACTAAACCTGCCCACTGTGTCACTTGTTGTGTCCGTGGACAAGATCAGTGTGACTAAACCTGCCCACTGTAAGTGTCACTTGTTGTGTCCGCGACAAGATCAGTGTGAATAAACCTGCCCACTGTAAGTGTCACTTGTTATGTCCGCGACAAGATCAGTGTGACTAAACCTGCCCACTGTAAGTGTCACTTGTTGTGTCCGTGGACAAGATCAGTGTGACTAAACCTGCCCACTGTGTCACTTGTTGTGTCCGTGGACAAGATCAGTGTGACTAAACCTGCCCACTGTAAGTGTCACTTGTTATGTCCGCGACAAGATCAGTGTGACTAAACCTGCCCACTGTAAGTGTCACTTGTTGTGTCCGCGACAAGATCAGTGTGACTAAACCTGCCCACTGTAAGTGTCACTTGTTGTGTCCGCGACAAGATCAGTGTGACTAAACCTGCCCACTGTAAGTGTCACTTGTTGTGTCCGCGACAAGATAAGTGTGACTAAACCTGCCCACTGTAAGTGTCACTTGTTGTGTCCGCGACAAGATAAGTGTGACTAAACCTGCCCACTGTAAGTGTCACTTGTTGTGTCCGCGGACAAGATCAGTGTGACTAAACCTGCCCACTGTAAGTGTCACTTGTTGTGTCCGTGGACAAGATCAGTGTGACTAAACCTGCCCACTGTAAGTGTCACTTGTTGTGTCCGCGGACAAGATCAGTGTGACTAAACCTGCCCACTGTGTCACCACGGCGTCGCACGTCTTGAGGTTACGGGTGGAGGACACGGCCTACAGACATAGAGGGCAGCTACGAATAGACTGAATAAACAGTCGCCGACAGCCGGCAAGAGGTGGTCCTCCAGCTTGAGGCTTGGGCAAAGGGCTGACAACATCTCACCATAAGAACGTAACATACGAAATGGAATAGACAATCTATGTCCTGGACATATCATATTTCTGCTCAGGACAGGGGCACATGGCGGGCTGTTGTGAACACGGTAATGAACTTTCGGTTTCCATAAAATGCTGTGAATTGATTGACTGGCTAAGGAAGTGTCAGCTTCTCAAGAAGGACTGTGGTGTGTGGAGGTGGTTATTTATTTCGTTATGTCATTAGTCATTCAGCTAGTTACTAAACCTGCCTGTCTTTATTTTCCTTGGCGCAACAGCCCCTAGTGAGCCAGGGCCTCCTCATTATTGAGGCTTTAAGATCACACTCAGACACACCACACTCGGTAGGACTCCTCTGGACGAGTGATCAGCCCGTCGCAAAGACCTCTACCTGACAAAACACAACACTCACAAAAGACAGACATCCATGCCCCCAACGGGATTCGAACCCGCAATCCCAGCAAGCGAGCGGCGGCAGATCCACACCTTAGACCGGACGGCCACTGGGACTCTGTGACGTTAAGAAATATAAATCTTCAGTGACAAGTAAGGACGCCACTAGACGCGACCTTTTATTGTACTGGAAATGCAAGTATGGAAGCCAAATGGCAAAAGATATGGACAAGCCAATGTATTTCGTCATGTACTTTGAATGCAGTTTTTGGAGCCAAATGTCAAAGCGGCCTTTCCTTCTAATTAACGGAATGTAGTGTGCTGCTGAAATGTTTCAACAGCGCTGCGTCAATTTCTCATATCTTGTAATGTTTTTTTAAGAGGCGGGGTATCATGCTTCATGTGGAAGTAATCCCAAGGAGCAGAGTCCTTATTGAGAAGCTAATAGTTGTTAAGCTAGGCAAGAAATTCCCTGCATATTATGCAAAGTCGCACATCAATTATACTTGAATGTCATCTGCTGTCTATCAATACATGATAGATCTAATTGTGAGTCTTCCCATCAGGAGAAGTCCAGGTGTATTTATGGATGTTTCGGCGCGGGAACATCGTGCTCTTAACTAGATTTTTGGTGTGGCAATGTTTACAACTCTAACACCAATATCATTACTATCCTCATGTAAACTCTCATCCCCAATTGTCGTTTTCAAAATATCCTCCCGCCCCAATTTTTTCATTGAAATCTCCTAACATAATTTTTATGTGGTACTTGAAGTGATCTAACACCTGCCCTAACTCGTCATAAAAACTGTCCTTTGAGTCATCAATTTTATCGTCAGTTGTTTCCTGCGCCTTCAGAACAACGATATCACACCAGCGACCTCTCAGCACTATATATGGCATCCTGTCACTGACTTTGCTCCCTTAACGTCCGATAACTTTGTCTGATGTACAAAAAATCCTGTCCTTATTGATGATTCTCATTTCCTTTTCCATACAAGTATAACATTCTGCTCGTTGAGTGCTTCCGTTGTCCCACCTAACCTCCTGTACACCCACTAAATCTAATTTCATTCATTCTGCAGTCTGTCTTACGACAGGTCCGTAGCCTCTTCCAAAGCGAGTTCTCCACAGAGTGCGATCTAGTGCTTCCTCTTTCAATTTCCAGTATCTTCTCTTTTCCTTAAGGTCATCCAACAGCTGCTTACGTCTTCCCCCTTGTCTTCCCGTCATTTCTATCCTTCCCTCTAACTTTCCTTCAATCACGTGTTTCAGAAGGCAGTTTCTACGCAAGATGTGACCAATCCAGTTAGCCTTTCTTCTTTTTATTGTATGTACGATATTCCTCTCCTCCTTGACTCTGTGTAATACTTCTTCATTTCTCACACGATCGGTCCAACTGATCTTCTCCATTCTTCTCCAGCACCACATTTCAAAACTTTCCAGATACTTCTGATCTACTATCCCAAGTGTCCACGTTTCAGCACCACACAAAGCTATGCTCCAAATGTAGCACTTTACTAGTTTCTTCCTTAAATTTAATTCCAGTTTGCTGGTGAAAAGATTCTTCTTCTTGTTGAATGCTGCTTTAGCCATGGCAATTCTGGATTTAATTTCACGTGTACACCTTGCATCATTTGTTATCATAAATTTAATAAACCTAATTTATACCTCGCTAATTCCCTGTCCACTGTCATAAGTGACCCTGACCTATACATGCTCCTCACATTCAAAGTTCCAAATGTCATGTCCATCTTCCATTGTTAGGTTATTCTGAAGGATCTGTCAATGTCCAAGGCACTATTCTTGATTAAGTAACATATTGCATTTTTACAGCTAGGAGTTGTTAGCACCTCTCCCAACACCCAAGATGGAGGACAACCCCATGTCGGCTGCCTGCGACTGCTTATTTAATACATTCGCAGATATCCTCCACATTTGGACGCCGCTTTCTCCGTCAGAAAAGCATATTTCATGTACTGTGGTTATATGTACGTACTGATATCAATATATATCACCCACTTAGCTGTAAATTAATCTGAATTGTTAACGCTTTCCAAGCTACAGAGTGTCGAAGTGCTCATGCTTCTGGTCTGGGGTTGTTCTCTTCCTGAGACTGGCTAAACAGTTCCGTCATCTACCAACATGTCCTGCCCGTCTCATTAACACCAATTTAATAATCATAAGGACAGTGGACGAGGAGTGTAACTGTGGCGCTCGTGGTGAGGTCACTGTCTTTTCACGGTTAATTGTATTCAGTGAAACGTGAAACTGAAGTTCAGTTCTACTCCTCATGTCTGTTTCTCTGTTCATTAGTCAGGTTGTGAAACCTGGATCACACGTTTCTGTTAGTTGAGATGCTCTTCACTCAATTTGAGGTTTATCGAGCAGGCTCAATCGGTAATGGTTTTCATTTATATTCGGGAGGGGCCTGGTGCGAAACCGGACTGGGACAACGGCAATAATGACTGCGGTTTCACGTGGATTTACTCAGTCCCTCCAGAAATTTGCCGGGACAGTGTCTTAATTAGGCGACGACCGCTTCCTGTACCATGGTCCAGATAGTCGTCGGCCTTTTAAGAGGAAGACGGGTTCGATCCCAGGCCAGTCCATGTGGGATTTGAAATTGACAAAGTGGCAATGTGACAGGATTTTCTCCCAGTACTGCAGTTTTCCCCTCTCATTATCATTCCACCAGTGCTCCATGCTTATTCATTCATCTGCCATCGACGTTATGTAGTCTAATCAATTGACAGAGTCGTTACATAAAAAATTTTACCAGGTATTCTTCAATTCGGCGCTACGTGCTGACAGCTACTGACGGCTACCGACAGGCACTGACAGCCTCAGATTCTCATGGTTAGAAGCTTTAGAAATTAGAACAATAGAAAGTATTTAATTAGATACTTTACACGTTGCCGTACATGATGTACCATAACCATTCTGCATGAACATGCGCCTTGAGTGTTGGAAACTCGTGTCAGTGCACTGTATTAGAAGCTTCCAGGAAGCAGAACAGTGCGTGTGCTGTCGAGGGCTCTAATAGAGACGTTCTTATCTAGACGGGGATGTGCTCAGCACATATATCCTATGTATGAACTACGTGACTTCCTCGTTGAAAGGTTTCAATTTACCGTCAATTGGATGTGTATAAAACGCCTCTCTACCAGGGATTTATTGAATCATTTTGCGTTGCTTTGTGTTTATCATAGGAAATTAAGTCTTTAGCCTGTTGTCCATTTGAAACATAGTGGTAACTAAATGCACCATTATTTTTAGACCTAAAAAGGCTGCATTTTGTCCACACAGTGTAAAGGTAAAGGTAAAGCAGTCCCATACAGGCCTAGGAAGGCCCTTAGGGCTCCAGGAGGTTGAGGCTCCCAGGTTTTTAGACAATCGGCACATGAAGGTGGTAAGGTTGTCAGCCCTACGCACCGGCCGCCTTTACCCCCAGGAAAGATTCCCGGTACTCATTTCTGTTAGAGGCTGAGTCGACCCCAGGGCCATAGTGCGACCGAAACGATTTTGTCAGTGAAAAATTCCAGAGACACCATCGGGAATCGAACCCGCGACGTTCCGGTTTGTAGCGCAGTGCCTCAACCAACTGCGCCACCGCGTGCCCCGTCCACACAGTTTACGTCATATAATTCTCAGAGAAAACAGCAATTGTTTCTCTACACCATCCACCGATTACTCTTAATAATGGAAGCACGCTATTTTGTGTGCAGTACCAACTGAATGTTTATATATAATGGGGATTGATTTTAGTTTGAAAGGATTAATCGCTAATGAGGATCTTCAATTCTTAATCAGTGATGGATGTACACCAATTGATATGCATCTGAGTAGCTTGTTGTGAAAGGTGATGTCAAAACGAATACGCAAATTGCGTCAGAAGAGATGTTAAAAAATTGTGTCCTTTTTCTTCTCCTATTTTCTCCTCCTCCTCCTCCTCCGCCTTATTCATCATCATCTTCTTCTTCTTCACCTGACAACACAACAAACAACAACAACACAGATACACATCTCAGATAAGAGCGTGTTTAAAATAGGCATTTCAAGTGTAGACTCTTACCAGCTGATACAGTGTTAAACATAATTCGATGAAAATTCCAGTACAATCTGCAGCAGTAACAACATAGCAATGATGATTACGGATATAAGTCTTTGGAACAGCCGAGTTTCGAACACGCGATCCCAGCCTTAGAGCGGGCATTCAACATTGTTAAGTTTATAACTCGATCAAAGTGACAAAACAAGCTGTAAATGTAACAGTTGTATGAAGTTACAATTTGCTGGACAAGTACATCTGAGAAAGGAGACTGGAAGGAAATTCAGAGAATTCTGTCTAAGGGTTTTATTGCATAAAAGGACTTGTATGACCACGAAGTAGATGGGACGATAACGTCTAAATAGATGAGGTCTTCTCTCTTCTGTTATGTTTCGCGGCGTTGGTTATTAGATGCTTACCGACGTTTCGGGACAACGTATCTTTCCCATCTTCAAGGGTCAAACAGTCCTATAAGATACTTGAAGATGGGACCGATGTGTTATCCCGAAACGTCCGTAACCAACCACCAACCAACGACGAGCAACATAACAGAAGAGAGACGACCTGAACTGCACCGCATCGGAAGCCTGAAATCTCTCACGTAGATTTTAGTAGGTTGCAATTGACTTAAATTTGATTAGCTCAGGATTATGTCTAATGGCGTAATCTGGTATTAACCTTTGGGCTTTAGTTCCAGAAAGCACGTACATATTTGATTAGTTAATATCTGATTGCCTTGTCTATGCTCTATCGATATTAATTACCGAATATTACACAGTGTAAAGTCCAAGTATTTAGGCACTTAACACTAACAGAATAATAGCATTTGGTGTCACAGTTCCAATAAACTATTATATAATAATAACCATGGCTCAACAGCCCTATATGGGCCGGGCCTCCTCTTACCTCCTCTTTTCGAGGTTACTAAGTCGTGCGCATTCGTGGCAGTTGGTGACTGGTCAACTGGCCGCGCTACTGTTTCTATCGATCCTGATGTGCCCGCCAGAGCCATCTGGCAGGCAGTCAGGAGACTTGGGTGAGAAATGGAGGCAATTTGGCTTACGCAACATTTTTATTCATGCCCGTAAAGTTCTTTTACATGCCGTAAATCTACGACATGGGACCGACGGCTTTACTTCCCCTCCGAAGGAAGCTCCGGATTTTTATCACCTTTAAAAATCCATCGACCACGGTCGGGATCGAACCCGCGAACCTTGGGTCCAGTGGTAAGCACGCTAACCACTAGTCCACCGAGGTCGACTCCAACAAACTATTATGGACCCAAAAGTGGCAGGGTAGGTCCACGCTTCTTCAGGAGGGGTTTAACAGTTTAGTTCCGCTGTCTTCTACGTCCAAACTTTTTGCAACGAATGTGCCATTTAGAATTACTGACCTCTCTCAAGGACAGTGAAGCATTCTTAAAGTTTAAGTAAGTTCGTACAACATTATACTGACTGGGAGTCTAGACTCTACCGAGTGACTTCTAAGATATCCGGAACATTTCAAAAATAAAATGAAATACTTTGAAATGTATCCTCTTTGATACATACCTTATTTGAGGTCTTAAGTTTTACAGATAAATAAAAGCGCTTATAGTACTTATATGACAGGTAGCTTGTAAAGTTCCCAAGCGGTCAAGTGTAATACGTTACGGAAATCGAACTATGGACCCCATGCTGGCGACCGTTTCACTGTTAGTGGCCACCAGAGTAGCTTTTCCATGCAGCTACTGTGGAGATATGCTGTCGTCTGATATGATTATATATGTAGGTATTGTTCAGCTTGGATGCATGCTTACTTGTAGCTGCTGCAGTTTGTACATCGCAGAAAATCCTTTTGTTACGTCTCGATCTGAGATTTACTCGTCTCCTAGAATTCATGTACAATCCTAGCAAAAATAAAAGGAATGTTTAAAGGTTTTGTGCTTCAGTGGTGTTTGCATTCGTGGTGAAACATTCCCCAGTAGTTGGCATTTGGGAGAACCACACGTGAAGAACTAAGTGATGCTGGTAACCTGTGTTATACGGCATTGATGCAGGGTTTTATAAACATGAAGCAATCTGATCATTATTTGACTGAAAAAGCAGAACGGTTTAACTCAATTTTGGGCCGTGCCACGGCTCAGGCGGTTAGTCGTCGGCCTCCCACCGCGGATGCCGGGTTCGATCCCGGGTCAGTCCATTTGGGATTTGTTTTCGACAAAGTGGCACTGGGACAGGTTTTTCCCCGAGTACTTCGGTTTTCCGCTGTCAATTTCATCCACCGGTGTCCATTACTTGCAAAAATGAAAAAAAAACTATAATCTTCATCACAGGCTTGCACAATAAGTCTTAAGGCTGCGGTGCGTTTGTAGATTCTGCTGCGGGGCCCTTCCACAAAAAAAAAAACTCAATCTTAGTCTGTTATTCTTATACAGAATGGTCCTGAAAGTTCCTTTACCGATATCATATTCACATTCCAAAGAAACGGTACTTTATTTGGGCCGTGCCACGGCTCAGCGGTTAGCGTCGGCTCCACCGCGGATGCCCAGGTTTCCATCCCGGGTTATCCAGTTGGGATTTGCTTTTCGACAAAGTGAAACTGGGACAGGTTTTTGACCCGAGTACTTCGGTTCCGCTGTCAATTTATCCCACCTGTGCTCCATTAACTTTGAAAAATAAGAAAAAACTGATCATCTCATCACAGTATGTTGCCACAATAATTCTTAAGGCGTTGCGGTGCGTTTGTACGATTCAGCTGCGGGCCCTTCTCCACAAAAAAAAAAGAACTAAATTTTAGCCTGTTATTCTTATACAGGATGTCCTGAAAGTTCCTTTACCGATATCATATTCACGTTCCAAACAAACGGCACTTTATTGACAGCCATCCAGCAGCAGGAAATTAAAAAGAGGAGCTACAGAAATTTTTCAACTTTTTATCCAACGTGTTAAATGCACATTTGGTATCTCCTAAGCACTGATTCAAAATAAAGTAGCGTTTGTAATGGAACGTACTTAAGGCGACTTTCAGGACACGCTGTATTATTATAAAAATAGACTCATGACTTCTATGTCTGTGTTTCTGCCATCGTAATAAATTCCTACAAAAATAAACGATTTTAATGAAACTTGGTAGTTACATTCAATATAGTTTTCTCGGGCGCACAGCCGCGTCAATTCCTTTGAATACAACGTTTCGGGGACTAGCTCCGTCCCCGTCCTCAGGCAAAACTGATTTAACATACAACTCGTCTGTCCCGTGTTTTTCTACCTGGCGCGGCAGGGAGAATCAGACCGGTTTGTAGTGCCCAAATAGTTAAGTTGGTGGGCCGGCTGTTGACTGTTGTGCTCCCACGCCTAGCTGCGAGGTCCTTATCTGTCGTATTGCGGGCTGCCAGGCTCTGCTCAGTATGAAACCGCCATCCCTGTTAAAGTTGTCCGGAAGTAGTTACATCATGCTACCAGAGATCTCCCCACGTTTAATTAGGTGCCATCAGTAATACCAACAACGTGTCCTTGCGAATTACTGAGCTGCGAGTGACACAAGAGCCGTCGTTTATAAAAAATAAAATTGCGTCATAAACCCATATCAGATTTGGTGCTGTATTATTAAACCAATCAAAGTTGTAAAAATAAAAACTTATTTTAGCCTGTACCACACTTAGACTTCATATGGATAGTAAAGTGACTGACTGACCTTGCTTCGATCACCACGTTCAGACTGGCTCAGAGACACTTTTCCAGCCAATGCAAACCGATGTCTGTCTCTCTGGGGGCAAAATGACCCAAACGTGACGCTAACTCATCTCCACCTAACGCCAGATATATACTGTTTGGTCTTCATTTTCGTATCTCATTTCCGCCGCTATGGCTTCGTGTTAAATAGGCAGAGTAAATTTTGTTTTTGCTTTTATGTAAATGAAAACTAATTATTTAATGACGCGAGGCCACGCCGTGGTTCAAGAGGTCAACCGCCAGCCTGTTATGGTAGAGGCCCGGCTCAATCCCAGGCATTCCATGTGGGATTTATGGTGGAAAAATGTGGCACTGGGACAGGCTTTTCTCCCAGTACTTCGGTTTCCCGCCGTCAGTATCGTCATCAATGCTCCATACTCATTCACTCATCTAACGCCGAAGCTATACAACAGTGGTATTCAACCTGCGGTACGCGTACCCCCGGGAGTAAGCGAAGACATCTTAGGGGGTACGTAAAATAAAAAAAAATATATTATTTCATGATAAACACTGAATAATCAGGGCCAGATTTAGGGTTAGCCACAAGAGACCGGACGTAAGGACATGCGATTTGGGAGCGCCATTTTTTCCCCCTCTCTCTCTTCCTTTTCATTCTTATCTGGGCGGCTAGTTTCATTTTATTCCACAAGTGCATATAATTTTGCTTTGCTAAAATACCTTTGTTCCTTTATTAATTTTTATACGATAGCAATAATATATTTGTTATTTAATAGCTTGACTCTCCATTTTGTCATTTAAAACTTATTATTTAATACATTATTTTGAATGTAATTTATTTAACTTATTTTAGATGTAGATTATAGATATGTATAACTTTGAATTATACACCAACAACTTTGGGGGTACAAAGTTCAAGAGAAATTATATCTGGGGGTACGCGAACAAAAAAGGTTGAATACCACTGCTATATATGGTAAAGTAAAGTTCTCCCTAGAACAGGCCACGAAGGCCCAGAGGGGGGATAGAGGTATAGCTCTACTCTTTCTTTAACCTCGGCGCTAGATTGGGGTGGGTGGTCAACTCCACGCCCCGGCCGCTTTACCCCCGGGAAAGAGACCCGGTACCCATTGTACAGGAGGCTGGGTGGACCACTGCTATATACAGGGTATACACAAAAGAATGGTGCGGTTTCAATAGTGAAAACTATTGATACCGCACCATTCTTTTGTGTATATCCTGTATTAGCAATTAAGAGCGTCGTTATATACCACAAATAATGACGTGTGAAATGCAGACTTGTCTCATGGTAACCGTATGCTGTGATGCTGACTGATGTAAATATGCATGACAACCGGAACATCGATATTTTAGCACTGTGCATGCTACAAACGGAATATATATCGCTTTGAAACCGGTCCGCTCTTCTCTGTTTATCTTTGGTGACTGGTATTACCAGTAGAAAGAAACTTGTCCTAGCGTGTCTTAAAACACTTTAAGCTAACCATTTATGGAATATCGCGAATTTAATTTATAAGTTACCGTAAAATATATCTAAAAAGAAAGACTTTCTGCTGAAGTCTCGGCACTGGAAAGGTTATCAAAAGCAGTAAACACACACAGACGCACAAAGCGATACGCATCATGCAATTTCAGCCTCTGACAGTGAGGTAAGTAAGTGGGTCACTTTCCCAGCCTTCAGAATATCTTAGGGCTGTATGGTGCTGTGTAGTACTGTCACGAATCACGTTACAGGCAAAACCGTGACGTCTACAACGTATATAAATATGACACGTTTATTGAAATAAGTACATCTTCACCGCTTGGCGTGGGTGGCCTTTGTTTATACCCCCAGGGGTATTTACTGTGTACTTGAAACTACAAATATGTAGATCATAGGAGGATCTTAGGATACAACACGTTTGAACAGATAAATAAAGTACCGTCAGTAACAAATATATTTGGATAATATTTCAATTGTCAAGGGTGCTACATGTTTCGACCGATTCACACGCTGTCATCAGGTACAGAGCTAAAGTATATAAGAGAAAGAGCTTTTATATAAAACACATTATTGCTTAAATGACTGAGATCTCAATCTTACATTATTTAAGTAGGTTTTTGTTGTTATTAGCCGAAATTGTGTTAAATATTCAATTTTGTATTAAAATTGTGTGGTACTGTTAACGATTTGTTCCATGTTCCTCCTTTCGATGTATAAAGCACGTGAGATGAACGTGGGTGCCTCCAAGGGACGGTAAGACCTGTAACTGAAATGTTCATGTAGGCGGATGTGTTTAAATTAGCATATGTGGAATTAATATAAAATGAAAGCTCTCTTACTCTCTTGTTGGTTCTTAAGGGCGAAATTCTCAGCCCAGACGCTTGTTGTGATTTCCTTAAGGTGTAAAAATTAAAATATGTTTGCTGTTACATTCATTCATTCTGTAGTCTGTCTTACGACAGGTCCGTAGCCTCTTCAAAGCGAGTTCTTCACAGAGTGCGATCTAGTGCTTCCTCTTTCAATTTCCAGTATCTTCTCTTTTCTTTAAAGTCAACCAGTAGCTGCTTACGTCTTCTCCCTCATCTTCCCGTCATTTATATCCTACCCTCTTAACTTTCCTTCAATCACCTGTTTCAGAAGGCAGTTCCTACGCAAGATGTGACCAATCCAGTTAGCCTTTCTTCTTTTTATTGTATGTACGATATTCCTCTCCTCCTTCACTCTGTGTAATACTTCTTCATTTCTCACACGATCGGTCCAACTGATCTTCTCCAGTCTTCTCCAGCACCACATTTCCAAACATTCCAGATACTTCTGATCTACTTTCCCAAGTGTCCACGTTTCAGCACCACACAAAGCTACGCTCCGAATGTAGCACTTAACTAGTTTTTACCTTAAATTTAAGTCCAGTTTGCGTGTGAAGTCTTCTTCTTGTTGAATGCTGCGTTTGATATGATAAATTAATATCATTATGTGCGGAACACTGACGATAATTACCCTAGTTACGATGTATGTAAAGCACATTAAAGTAACATGGAACACTAAGAGAAACCCTCCTTTATGGTTACGAGTAACTTCTTTAATGTAAATTCTGTTTTATAAACTTTTGCATTGGGTACGCACTGTGCGTGAATAATTCTTCGGATTCTCTTCATGTACACAGGAAATAAGTTGTCTGCATTCCTCAAGTTAATTTAATGTATTATATATATTGTTAAAATCGGATTCATCATAGTATCTTAGGATACACGGCCATCACATCAATATCTACGATACACGGCCAATCACATCATAGTATCTTACGATACACGGCAATCACATCACATCATAGTATCTTACGATACACGGCCAATCACATCACATCATAGTATCTTACGATACACGGCCAATCACATCACATCATAGTATCTTACGATACACGGCCAATCACATCACATCATAGTATCTTACGATACACGGCCAATCACATCACATCATAGTATCTTACGATACACGGCCAATCACATCACATCATAGTATCTTACGATACACGGCCAATCACATCACATCATAGTATCTTACGATACACGGCCAATCACATCACCTCCACTTGTCCGAGGTTAAAGAAAGAGTACAGCTATACCTCTACTCCCCCTCTGGGCCTTCATGGCCTGTTCTAGGGTGAACTTTACCTTTACCTTAGCAACGCCTTACTATTTCGAATTATATAGCGTCGAATGCTAGGATCATCAGCAGATAATGAATTGGATGTGGAACGAAGTGGTCGTGGCCTAAAACGGCAATACAATACGGTAAATAAAACTTAACGGCAATACAATACGGCAAAGAAAACTTAACGGCAATAGAATACGGCAAATAAAACTTAACGGCAATACAATACGGTAAATAAAATTTAACGGCAATACAATACGGCAAAGAAAACTTAACGGCAATAGAATACGGCAAATAAAACTTAACGGCAATACAATACGGTAAATAAAACTTAACGGCAATACAATAAGGCAAATAAAACTTAACGGCAATACAATACGGCAAAGAAAACTTAACGGCAATACAATACGGCAAATAAAACTTAACGGCAATACAATACGGTAAATAAAATTTAACGGCAATACAATACGGCAAAGAAAACTTAACGGCAATAGAATACGGCAAATAAAACTTAACGGCAATACAATACGGTAAATAAAACTTAACGGCAATACAATAAGGCAAATAAAACTTAACGGCAATACAATACGGCAAAGAAAACTTAACGGCAATACAATAAGGCAAATAAAACTTAACGGCAATACAATACGGAAAATAAAATTTAACGGCAATACAATACGGCAAAGAAAACTTAACGGCAATACAATACGGTAAATAAAACTTAACGGCAATACAATAAGGCAAATAAAACTTAACGGCAATACAATACGGCAAAGAAAACTTAACGGCAATACAATAAGGCAAATAAAACTTAACGGCAATACAATACGGAAAATAAAATTTAACGGCAATACAATACGGCAAAGAAAACTTAACGGCAATAGAATACGGCAAATAAAACTTAACGGCAATACAATACGGTAAATAAAACTTAACGGCAATACAATAAGGCAAATAAAACTTAACGGCAATGCAATACGGAAAATAAAATTTAACGGCAATACAATACGGCAAAGAAAACTTAACGGTGCATGAGTGTAAGGAAGAAATTGTCAGTTCCCATTTATTAGTGATTTTTTTTTAAATAATGCAAAATCTGAAACACGACTCGTAAACATTGTTTCCTCTCATAAAAAAATGGGGGGTTACTTTGTTGTTACAGTTTATAAATGATTTACAGTACATTGAGATGATGGAGCGGAGAGACGCTTGCTTATAAAATCCTGTTTCCCTCTTCGTGAATTCCTCCGAATCACTGACCGTAATAAAACCAATATTTGCCCACCTACGCGCTTCGCTGTACTTATTCAACCAATATCACCTCGGTGAATTACGACGAAAAGCAGTAATTTTGCACTGGCTGTCCAATATTGGCTACTGGTCTGTTATAGGACGCCCCTTTACAAATATTTTAAAAAATGCGACACCCTTTCCAACATTAACCATATTTGTAATTTTAAGTTAAAATATTTAAGGACGAAACGCATTTATTTTGTACCATCACATCGCCTTCATTTGCATAATGAATTAGTATTAAGTTATGATTTTGTAGATGTTTGTTCTTGAAGCGTGTAGTGCAGTTTGTTTTGAACATTTCCTCATTCTTTATGACCTCCTTGACGCCCTTTCTATCTCTCACGAAAGAGGGCAAATACAAACTGTTTTGGAACTTCTGTTTAAATATTCTTATGTCTTCGCTTCGCCATAAAATGGTGGGCTGAGTTCTCTCTCTGCTTATTCAGAGAGAGAGAGAGAGAGTATGATGTTGAATTTTTAATTACTGATTGTAATGGCGTCTATAAGTTACACGTGAATCTCTGTTTTCAAGCAAGGAATGTGTATTATGATATTGTATGTCTTATTGACACATGTATTATTATAATTAGTCTACCTCGGTGGACTAGTGGTTAGCGTGCTCGCCACTGGACCCAAGGTTCGCGGGTTCGATCCCGACCGAGGTCGATGGATTTTTTAAGGGTGATAAAAATCCGGAGCACCACTTCCTTCGGAGGGGAAGTAAAGCCGTCGGTCCCAAGAACCTTACGGGCATGAATAAAAATGTTACGTAAGCTAAATTCAAAGCCTCCATTTCTCACCCAAGTCTCCTGACTGCCTGCCAGATGGCTCTGGCGGACACATCAGGATCGATAGAATAGTAGCGCGGCCAGTTGGCCAGTCACCAACTGCACGAATGCACACGACTTAGTAACCTCGGAAAGAGGAGGCAAGAGGAGGCCCGAGCCCATATATTATTATTATTATTATAATTATTATTGTCATTATCGTCATTATTACTGTTTTTGAATTTATGTGTATAGAGATATGTGGCAATGCATCCTCTGTAAGTTATGTAAGGTTGAATGATTATTTTATTATTTAAAATGTATAGACGAACTGTTATGAATTGATCGATGTGATTTGTTTGTGTGTGTTTGGTGTGACAAATGGTTAGGGGTCTGTTAAGTATTACGTACTTATTTTTTGTACTGTAAAAATGAAGAAAAATTTATTGATTGAATTCAGTTATGTACGTGTTCTGTTGATTTAGTTATAATAAATTTCACAGTATTACCACCGTGCATTTTTAATTATGGCCTATATATAGGCATAATAAAAGTGGTCAATATAGTGCATTCGTTGGTTTTATTATTTGATTTAGTTATAATAAGTTTATCCAAAATACCTTCTGCGCCTACTAACAAATATTGTTCAGCGATTAAAATTGAAATTAAAACCAGTATTAATTCTCGTATGTCGCAAGTATGTGCATCGTTGTGAGAGAAGCCCTCACTTAACAGAAGTAGTGGCTTGGGACGAGAGCTTCGGAGTCGAGACTTAATGGAGGAACTGCGTAATTTGCTGGCCTGCACAGCTAGGGGGTTAATTTTGATGGTGAAACTGGGAGTGCGCATGAGAAGCAAGCAGTAAATAAATCGAAATTTCGAAGATGACGAAGCTGATATAAAGAGCACATAAAAATCTTAATTTGTGCTTCACAGAAAACAAAGTTCTTCCATTACACAGACTAACGGGTTAGTACACTTTAGGGAAATAATCTCTGATAACTAACTAACTAACTAACTAACTCCATGGAGCACAGTCCTTCTTGAGAAGCCAACAGGTCGTCAGCTAGTCAAGAAATTCCCCGCGTTTTATGGAACCCGAAGGTTCATTACCGCACTCACAACAGCCCGCCACCTGTCCCTATCCTGAGCCATAACAATCCAGTCCATGCCCCCGCATCCCACTTCTTGAAGATCCATTTTAATATTATCCTCCCATCTACGCCTGGGTCTTCCAAGTGGGCTCCTTCCCTCAGGTCTCCCCACCAAAACCCTGTATGCACCTCTCCCCTCACCCATACGTGCTACATGCCCCGCTCACCTCATTCTTCTCGATTTGATCCAATAATCTCTGATAATGAGATGAAATACACTACTTGGACAAATTGCGGACTTTCTGAATGTTAAAGCAGCTGGTACATATGGCAACCACTACTTGAAGGAGTTAACACCAATATCGCGTGATGATACAACTTTAAATTGAATCACTGGTCGTTCTTGGGTGAGTCGATGGTGAGTGACCTAACAAAGAATTGTGCCACGATACTGAACGACTGTGCAGTAAGAAAATACAGTGAGAGCCAAGCATTTCCATGTATTTATTACGATATGTAAATATCACTTTACAGATACCAAGAACAATGAAAATATGTGAATCACACATCTGTTTACATTACAAACAAACCACCTCTTTATAAGTATTGAGTACTACTGCTGTGAACAAAATTGTAAGGCCTTCGCTCTTCTCGGATGTTACGCAGCGTTGATTCGTAGTTACCGAAGTTTCGGGACAGCTTATCGCTTCCATCTTCAAGGATCAAGTATTTGGGACTGTTTGACCCCGAATGATTGACCCTTGGAAGATGAAACCCATAGGTTGTCCCGAAACGTCGGTAACTAACTAAAATAAATGCTGTATAATATGCCAGAAGAGCGAAGACCTCATTTACACCGTGTCGGAAGCCTGAAATTACGCAATAACAAATATTTTTTTATACAAGCAGAAATAACCTCTCTGGTGATTTATTGAAAATTCGTGTCCAGGAATTTATCAGTGGATATGAAAATTTATACAAACACAGAAAAAATGTTACTTACTCGTATTTTATAAATTGAAAACTTAAAGAAAAAAATTAAATTAGTCTAACTTCTGAATAGGCTTTATATTTTGAAAAAAATAATCACTGAAATTTGCTGAACAGAATAAACTTCGAGTAAAACCGAATGTTTTCTGAATATTGAATTAAGCCTCAAAACAAAAAGAATTGCGTGTCATATACTAACAAACTGAACACTGTTCACACCTACTGCCAACAAATGCAGTATGTTAACGTGAAGGACACTTCCATCCACATTATGGACTTGCTGGATTCGACCCATTCACGAAAGCTAAACAAAAAGAAACAGCAGATTTCTCACCAGCAACTTTCTGAACTCACACTAGCATGCGCAAACTCAAATAAAAACACCCGTCACAGCATCTGGCACATAAGCATAACAAATATATGATCACTACTAAAGCAGATAATTAACGGAGACAGCTCTGAAATTAACTGAGCTGTACGAAGAATGCCAAACAAAATACGTGTTTCAAATCGCTGCGATGTTGGCAGGGTTTCTCGGAAAATCAGAGTTAAACTTGTAGCTGGTCCAAAATGGAAAGTGTCAGTCAAGCCTCTGCTTAATGAAGGCTTTACCATTGAACGAAAGACTTCTGTTGGATCTCCGCATCAGCAGATACAAAACTTTAAGGACAGTATTTAAGGCCGTGCCATGGCTCAGGCGGTTAGTCGCCGGCCTCTCACCACGGAGGCCCGGGTTCGATCCCAGGTCAAGTCCATGTGAGATTTGTGGTGGACAAAGTGGCACTGGGACAGGTTTTTCTCCGAGTTGTCGGTTTTCCCCTGTCAATTTCATTCCACTGGTGCTCCATTACTTGTAAAACTTGGTAAAATAAAACTGCTCATCTTCATCACAGGGGTTGCACAATAAGCCTTAAGGCTGCGGTGCGTCCGTAGCATCTGCTGCGGGGCCCTTCACCACAAAAAAAAAGGACAGTATTTTAATGTGTATTGTAAAGACATGTTACCGTCACAGACAGAGGATTTCAAATATCTTACACGCATAATTCTTGACACAGTAATCCTCAGTACGGTATTGTACCCACCAACACAAGAAAACCGACGAAGAGAGACCTTTCCTGCTCTCTCCGACCATTTACATGCCATATATGTGACGTCTTTTACGGAAACACCAACTAAATTTGCTACTGCAGTGTTTTACACAGTACAACGTACATGTTGACACTTCATGCTAACTAATTAATGTGGTTACAATCACTACAGATTACAAATTGCCATGGAAACATAAAAACAGAGACATTTATTTTCTTTATTAAACTTAAATCCTGTTAGGCTGATGACTGAGGTTGTTCCTGTGTGGGGCGATTGACCCTAGCCCAGATGGGTGGCAAGGTAGCAGCGGTCAGGTATCCTGTATGACCTGTCATCGCTATGGGTGACATTCCTGTTACAAACAGCGCCTGTTTCTTGGTCCTCTTGGACTTCGAAACATCATTTTCTGGTTTCTGGCTTTCTGAAATTCGTATTCCAATTTGGATATCCTCGAATGGTACACTGTCCTGAAACAAGAGGTAAGTGGTGAGTGACTTCATATGTCGTACATATGCACCTGGCTGGGAAACTAGGATTCAGTCCCCGGCAAATGCAGTAAGTAAACTTCGACAAAGTGAAACATTACATTTTTCTGTAGGGATAAACACAAATTGCAATTCTTGGTAACAAAATGCTCGGATGGGAGTTGGGCTCTAAGACAGCTAAGCAAAGTGCACAACTTTGAAACTGAACACTGTCATTTATCGAGATCACTTGTCAAAATTATGGCAGAAAAATGTGGGATGATATGAATGGAGGATACAAGAAATGCGTAGAGGATTTTGGTTGGAAAACCGAGAAGGTTGTGGCACGATAATATAACATACATTTTAGGACACACAAGGACTCTGCTGTATGGAGTCAGTCAGTCAGTCAGTTCGATAGTTAGTTAGTCTGGTGTTGTTCTGACGCATGCAATTAAAACAAATAATTGGCACACTTCTGACTAAGAATGTCCTTATATTAAGAAACTGCAAAACAATGCGATGACAATCTTAAATAAACAACGGTTCATAAAGATGAATTTACATTTTCACGAACGTAAGATATCGGCAAAAGATGACTGCAAGAACTACTTGAGAATGGCAAATGGAACTTCTTAAGTACAGCAGAACATTAGATCCTGCCATTATCCTACTGTTCTCAGAGGTACCAACGTTTGCAGGAACATGCTAATTCGTCTTCAGTGTGAAGCACATACCAGACTGTAAGGTGTCATATCTCAGATGACCACAGTATGAGTATTACTGACTACAGCCACAGACACACACGTCGAATCTGCACAGTAACACCTATACTAACTTTATTGTCAAGAATTTTTAATCAATCTTTATTTTCGATTACGAGTTGCGAAAATTACACACCATATGCAATATTCGCAATATGACATGTTAAAGGCACAGTGTAATTAAATGTGCATAGTTAAGATATTAGATGGCTGTATCAACAAATTCAGTTATGTTTTTATGTACAGTTCATACAAATATTTAATCACTGTTTAATATTGAAGAAAACCTTTTCAACATACATCCTTCATCTTACTCTCGCAAAATACAAATTAACAAACTGAAAGTTAGTCAAATTGTATGTGCCCCTTGGACGAGTTCTTGATCGCAGTGTTGGAACTGTTTTTCACTGGCCATAGATGTTGCAGACTGACTAAAGAGAACAACCTCACCAAAGCAACGCGGTCCACAGACTGTACCCTCGTATTTCGTAGTGGCGGTGGAATAGGTAGTTTGTTGGGCAGAGAGACGTAACGACATACACCATATTGCTGTATATAAATAAGTTCGAATATTCGTAAATAAATAACGAACATACATGTCACTAGCAGATTCAAAAAAGGGAACCAAACGATAAGATTCCGTTAACTGATTGTACGAGAAATAATTCAGAAAGCGATCTGAGTAATTCTGCGAATATAGGATAGAAATGTGCCTATTTAAAACTCGAAACACAGGTAACCTTGTGAAAACCTTGCAACCTGTACACAATAAAATTCCTTTGTTTAGGTCTTCAAGCATGTCAGAAGCAAGTGTTCTTTAGAAAGTTGAACGAACTGTCACCAAACAGAGTTCCATCTTTCACTTCCATTATTCTATATTATATTGTGATATGCCCGGGCATTCCCTACGTGGAAATCCACTCAGCACCGTACAAGAGGACGCACTTAAAGACCACGCTCCAGTTACTAACACTCGCAAGAATTGTCAGCCGGAATGTAATCCCCACTTATCAAAGATTTGGAAACACTCCAGTTAAAATCATTCCAAGTAGCGCTCTAAATTGGTCATGGAGACCCCAACATGGCGCGGTGCCAGTAAAACGGAGATTCTTCGAATCTCGAAAGCATCTGTTGACTATATGATACGTTTTTATGTATCCCTGAAGATATTTGGGCCTAAGAGGGATAAGGTAACAGGGATATGGAGAAGACTACATAACGAGGAGCTTTATGATATGTGCTCCTACAAATATTATTCAGGTGATCAAATAAAAAAGAATGAGATGGGCGGAGCATGTGGCACGTATGGGGGGCAGGAGAGGTGCAGACAGGGTTTTGGTGGGGAGACCTGAGGGAAAGAGGTCATTTGGACGATATGGGCGTAGATGGGAGGATAATATTAAAATAGATCCTTAAGAAGTGGGATGGAGAGGCGGACTGGATTGATCTGGCTTAGGATAGGGACAGGTGGCGGGCGCTTTTTAATAGGGTAATGAAACTTCAGGTTCTGTAAAATGTGGGGAATTTTTTGACTAGCTGAGGAACTGTTAGCTTCTCAGGAAGGACTGTGCTGCATGGAGTTAGCTTATGTACTCCTTGCTTGAAGTGCATAAAGTGAAAGCATATAGGAGATGTTGTATATATTTCATGTTTGATCTCCGAAAATAGTGACGAATTTTGATTACTTTTTAAATTTGGGGGTGGGGGGGGCCTACAATAGAGTTATTGGAGGAATTTGATTTCGGTCTGTATCTAATTTAAGTCTTACGTTAAATAAAGCCGAAAAAATACTTTATCCATTATCTCAAAAACGGCTATCGCAAAAAAAAAATTTGTACAGGCAATAATTTAGTAATACAGGACATTTCTTTTATCGCTGTCGTCTGTACATCTGACGCGGGATGTCCCGGCTGATGCAGGCTTTTCATGCGATAAAACTGCCGTGCTCGGTTCAACGATAAAAGAAACACCCTGTATCGGCAAGATCTGAAATTTTCTTTGAAAGATTCTGCAATTTGGTAAATATTTAACGAAATACAGAAAAATTTAATTCTACCTGCTGTAAATTTACAGATCTTGTTTAAATGCCGGTTGATACCAATAAGCTAATAAAGAGATACGGGTAGGGCGATTGGGAAACTTTTATTCACCTGGTTTGGACAGTAATGTTTGTACACGCATAGCTGTTGGAGTGCGTGCGGAGTGTAATTTTATGAGATTAGGTTTACGTGGTTCACTAATAAAATGACTGGCTCCGAGATGGTTGACCGAAGTGGAGATCCGGAAACTGTACTGTCATGGATTCGTCAATAAATGATATTTACCAGCTGCAGAGCTTTGATAGGATCGACCTTAAGAGAGGAGGTAGAGAAAGCATTGTAAATAGAAGCACTTTATTGTAGAGATTACATTAGATTCCAATAGAGCGTTTTATGTACAGAACAAATAGTATAAGACAAACGGTAGACATTGGCAAATATAGCGGACATGTACTCGTTAAACCCTGGTGTCAGCTGCCACTTCCACAGGAATGTGCTTGTGACTCAACAGAGAGAGAAAAACCGCGAATGACAAGTGCGTAGCATAATTTAAGACAGGCTTACCATGCTGGCAGGTACCTGACAGGACTGAGGAAAACCACGCAAAATTGCAGTTACGGTAGTGTTTGGGCTGAAATTCAAACACAGGATCTCCCGGTTACGAAGCTGTGCTGCCAAAACGCAGCGGTTTTCGATGCAGGCGTTCAGATATAGCTGTGACGTCCAGAATAGCTTTGGGGGGGGCCTACGTACCGCCTTATTAAACGTGAATTTGAAGTGTTGTTCACGGGGGTAAAGCGGCCGGAGCGCAAAGACTAACACTCATCTAGTTTCTGTGACTAAAATGTGCTGAACTTGGAGTGCCTGAGGAAAGGTGGGATAGTAACGATCACATACAGGCCTATACCACGACTAATACCAGCAGTTTCTTGGGATTCTGGCAGATGTAAGACATTTTTATTCTTTTCCAAACGTTCAGACGTGCTATGGGGCCCACCCAACCCCCTATTCGATGGACATAAGGGGGGGGGGGTCCTCTCCCTGGAGGTAAAGCGGCCGGAGCGTGAAGTTGACCACTCACCTCCACCTACTGCTGAAGTTAAGAATGTGTGGAGCTATACCTCTTCTCCCTCCACATGTTTTCATGTTTACTTTTATCAGCAGTGCCTACTTCACGATACAGCAGTGTTGTAACAGTGGCCATTCCATTTCAACCTCCTTGTCTAGACTGACGTGCCTCTTACGTGTATTGCGGTGGCCGTTTACTCGTGTCACAGCAGATGTGAACGAAGCCAAACTGTACTTTGCATATCTAAGAGAAAAAAAATGCCTGCGCGTGTGACACTGCCAGGTCTCAAGTTATCATTGCAGAAATTAAGGAAATAAATTAACCATTGAACTGTAAGTGAAGTTTGTGATGTTTGTCACGAAGCTAGGACAACAGTCTGCTTTACATACATACATACATATATACACACATACATATATACATTCCATGGATCCATAATTTTGTCACAAGACAAGAGGATGTGCAATAAGTCATAATATACAAAATGTACATTGCAAAATGCTTTAAACATTCTATGTACAGTCTTAGACGTCAGTATTATAGGTTAACAGTACTCGTAAGAAATTGATCTACAGAGTAAAAGGAGTGTGCATTTAAGTATCTTCTTAGTGCTGCTTTAAAATGTAATTTGTAATAATATGGATGTTTTTAGAAGGGAATTTGTTACACTTAGTCAGATGTAATATTTTGTTACATTATTTTAAGGTGTTCTTATTGATTCTTTCAGTAAGTCATTGTTTGCTCATTTATTTGTTTTGTTGTGTTTGTTTTATTTTGTCCTGTTCCTTGTCCATTGTTATTTGTGTTTGTATGCTGTAAAAGGAGTGTGCATTTAAGTATCTTCTTAGTGCTGCTTTAAATTGTGAGTTTTCATTCTTAAGATTTTTGATATTACACGGTAAGCTATTGAAGATCCTGATACTAGAATAGAAAGCACTTTTCTGAAAGCATGATAGGTTGACAATTGGTCTATGAAGATGGTGCTTATTGCTTGTATTGATACTGTGCATTGATGAATTTGTTTTAAAGTTGTCTTGATTATCAACGAGGAAGTTCATTAATGAAAATATATATTGGCATGGAACAGGCAAAATCTCTAGTTTTTTAAATAGACTTCTGCATGAAGTTCTAGGATGTGCACCAACCATAATTCTGATGATTTTCTTTTCCTGCTGTTGGACGAATTTCCCAAACATAGCATAATGTTCTTGGTTTGTGAAATGTGAGTGAATTGAATGAATAATTAGTTGATGATGATTATTACGCCAGATGACAGCAGTGCCATAGATGGAATTATGCTAAATGAACAGGAAAATCAAGATTATATTTAATAGGCTTCTTGTAATCGTTTTTGTTGTTGCTATTATTGTTGTTGAATATCATAATTGTGTGGAGTGTCATATGATCGAATATTTACGAAAAATTTGTTAATGAAAAATTTATTCAGTAACTAAAGTTAGATATGATTTTTTTTTCTTTCGAGAGGTGTTATTATCGACAAACGATTAATATTACCATCGATATATCGAGTATCGATATGTATCGCCAACCCAAATTACGTGTTATAAAACGTTGAAAATCACTTTATTTACGACGTCATTCAACAAACTGCTGCATTAACAAAACTTTCATTCCGGCATTTCCAAATTCTGTTAGAAGAAACTTTACAGTACGCTCACACGAGTAAGCAATTATGTAAATGCCAACGGTTAAGCATTATCAAGGAAAAGTTTTGTCAAAGGACGGATTTATTTCGAAAAATGTTTTAATAAGAAAGAGTTCGCGAACCAATACAGTAGACGTAATTTTGTTGTAGCATAAGACGTGTTATCAATTTTCCGCGCATTAAAAATGATAAAATTTCAGCGATGTTTAAAAGAAAATAACAATTTAATAACCAGTAGCTACTGTAATGACTTCATCTGTCACCATGAATGAAAGCCACAAGACAGACGCTGTGCATTAGTCCATGAATACCGTGTTAACTGCAATATGGCCGGGCCATGTCTAGCAATACACGTACAATGTCAATGTCCTAAAATACAGGGTATACACAAAAGAATGGTGCGGATTTCCCTTTATTCACCATTGAAACCGCACCATTCTTTTGTGTATACCCTGTATGTACGGGTTAACACAGAACGACAAGCAAAGACAAGAATTTAATATTTTTAGACGTACTCGAATTTCTATGGGGTGTCTATTAAAATCGCCCCGTCCGTCCGTCCATCAGAATTTTAATTAAATTTGACACTGTCTGACTGCATGAACAAGTTTCGATCCATTCACTTTTCATTTACATATAACAGTGCTAACAATGACGTTACGTGAACAAGTACATGCAACTGTGCGCGTTTTTATAGCTGCTATGCGCAGGCGCAGATCCTGTTACGCTTTGAAACCAGACCGCAAGTTACGAAATAAAAATTAGAACTTGTATCATTTAAATATCGTGTGTAAAAAAAAAAATGTGATGTTCATATGGTGTTTTCACCATATCCTAACAACAGCATTACAATAGAGTTTTATAGAAACCGATAGTCAATTGTAGATCTGTTGCTAGGTTATACGGAAACCACAAACTATATGCAGTACCATATTTGTAGAGGTGCAAACGTACTGTAATTTTTATAAAATGCGTGCATTCTCTAAGTTATTCCAATTTGGCGGCATTTCAACCTTAATGAAAGTAACAGGGATTATATATTACTATGGCAAAAATAAAGTTCCTATCATGCCACGAAGGTTTATAGGGGGGCTAGAGGTACATCTCCACTCATTCTTAACCTCTGCAATACATGGAGGCAACTGTATCACCTCCGCACCAACTGTAAGGGCCCTGTGGGCCCCACAGACGGTCTGAACGCTTTGGAAAAAACGAAAATCTCTTGCTCTTCCCTGGAATCGAATAACAATTCCTCGTTCGAGTAGGCAGTACCCTAGTGACTATACCCACTCGGTCAACCGGCCCCCAGGCCCCAAATATTACTCAAATTTGGATTTCACATCTAGTATTATAACTAACTCATAGAGCAAGTCCTTCTTGAGAAGCTAACAGGTCGTCAGCTAGTCAAGAAATTCCCCGCGTTTTATGGAAACCGAAGGTTCATTACCGCACTCACAAAGAGCCCGCCACCTGTCCCTATCCTGACCATATCAATCCAGTCCAAGCCCCCCATCCCACCTCTTGAAGATCCATTTTAATATTATCCTCCCATCTACGCCTGGGTCTTCCAAGTGGTCTCCTTCCAGCAGGTCTCCCCACTAAAATCCTGTATGCACTTCTCCCATCACCCATACGTGCTACATGCCCCGCCCACCTCATTCTTCTTGATTTGATTACCCGAATAATATTTGGTGATGAGTACAGATCATAAAGTTCCTCGTTATGTAGTCTTCTCCACTCCCCTGTTACCCCGTCCCTCTTAGTCCCAAATATCCCCTCAGCACCCTCAGCCTTTGTTCCTCCCTCAGTGTAAGAGACCAAGTTTCACATCCATACAAAACAACAGGCAAAATTATAGTTTTTCATCTATTATTACGTGTAACCAAAATATAAGAAAAATGTAGGCTTAGGTTCTTTTTGGTATACGGATTGCAGAGGTAAAACTGAAATATAAAGATGGCGGATGTGTTATGACGCTGAGGATGACGTGCACCTACATTAGGAACAACGGACATCTGGCTAGTGACATACTTGCAATTAAATTGCAAATAAAAGGAACAAGAAACAGCGAAAAGAGTACGAACGAGAACATTTGTTGAAAATATACGAGAAGAGACAGGCGGGGTTGCATAAACTTTAGAACAGGCTGGGGAACTAACATAGAGACAGTTTCTGATGACAATATTAAATGCGATTTCATGTTGTCACGGTGGTGACTGTAAAAATTACTGTCTTCTGGGACGTGACACCGTGTATTTTGGTAGAAAGTACTGATGTGTAACAGATCCTGCCTGCCTGCTTCACCCGCCTGATGCAGGCAGCTCAACCATCTTCAACTTCGAAACCACTCCACCAGACTACAGGGTGTCTCTTCATAAAAGATAGCCTTTAAAATATAGTCTTACGTATTACTGTAGTTGAAAAATGTCACTTATCTGCGGAGACGGAGAAAAGTCACGGATATCCTCAAGACACCTTAACCTGCCGGGGATCAAACACGGTTTCTCCAGAATGCAAGTCTGCAGTGTTACCAACTGTTCGCTAAAGTGTCAGAAGACCAAACAGAAGATCCATCAACTCACCTCGCCTTCCCCCCGCAGTTTATTTCGTGTAAAATAATTTCGTTTGTTTTAGCAGCTATGTGTTTGGTAATGAATATCTCCGATACAGGTTTTGTTCTGAACAGACAAAAAGCAGAATGTCTACAGGGTTCAACGCTCCTGCACGCCTGTTATTAGGTTGTTAAAGTGTAACTTAAATCAACGCTAACCACACACCCGCGCCAAGTAGTGGGCAGTGCGAATAAATAACAAGGAATTACATCCATTGCCCGGAGTGTCATCAGTGCTTTGCCAGAGAAGGATTATGTAACAACGCATTGCCGCAAGGGAATCACGAGGTTGTCCAAGCTAAAGAAAACGTCAAAATCTGGAACAATTCGAGAGGTGATATTTTGAACCAAATGACACTATTTTATGCTTGTGAAGAGCGGAAAATTTGATATGAAAATAGATCAGTAATTTGACAGAAATTTGATCCGAAAATAGAAAATAACCTTTACATAAATTTGATAGGAAATTAGATCATAAATTTTACATAAATTTGATATAAAAAGAACATTAATTTGATATAAATTGATATTAAAATAGGTCACGCATTTAACATAAATTTGATATGAAAATATGTCACGAATTTGACATACGTTTTAAGAGAGAATATCATGAACTTGACATAAATTTTATATGAAAACAGACCTTGCATTTGACATACATTGATATGAAAATAGACAACAAACCTGATATAAATCTGATATGAAAATAGACCACAAACCTGACATAAATCTGATATGAAAATAGACCACAGAAATGACATAAATCTGATATGAAAATAGACCACAAAAATGACATAAATCTGATATGAAAATAGACCACAAACCTGACATAAATCTGATATGAAAATAGACCACAAAAATGACATAAATCTGCTATGAAAATAGACCACAAAAATGACATAAATCTGATATGAAAATAGACCACAAACCTGACAAATCTGATATGAAAATAGACAACAAACCTGACATAAATCTGATATGAAAATAGACAACAAACTTGACATAAATCTGATATGAAAATAGACCACAAACCTGACATAAATCTGATATGAAAATAGACCACAAACCTGACATAAATCTGGTATGAAAATAGACCACAAACCTGACATAAATCTGATATGAAAATAGACCACAAACCTGACATAAATCTGATATGAAAATAGACCACAAACCTGACATATATCTGATATGAAAATAGACCACAAAAATGACATAAATCTGATATGAAAATAGATCTTAAACTTCGCATACATTTTGTTGAATATTCTTGTGCGTTAAAAGCACGAATGGGAAACATTAGAAATAAATATAACGTTATTGAGAGGACGGGGACGTAGATGGAGGATAATATTAAAATAGGTTTTAAAGAAATTGGGTGTAAGAATGTGGACTGGATTCAGCACATGGATCAGTAAGGAGCTCTTGTGAACGCAGTAACGAACTTTCGGGTTCTACAAAATTCGAGGGGTCTTCACTACCTGGACGATTAAGAATAATTGTACGCCAGGTTCGTTACGCCGTACCGACTGTTAAATACTTACAGACGTTTAGAAGGAGTCAAAAAGGATACCCTGCAGATGAAGGAGTTATGATCCTTTAAAAAATTGGTATTCAGCAGTCGACTTATGCCAGTAGCCTTGAATCGGCAGTAACACCGCTATGATAGCCTCAGAAATGCCAATAACTACTTCATCCAGTTTAGCCCGCACCTCGCACGGTATAGCGATGGAAGCATGACTGATGAATGATGTATTGGAAAGGATTGGGAAGGAGACGGTCGTGGTATAATCGACGAGCTATGCCGGTATTTGCCTGGAGGGGCTGAGGAAAATCGTAACATCTGCCGGTTATGCGGTGTCCCTGCAGACAGTAGAACCATGCACCTCCCGACTATAAATCTCCAGCTTCACCACTACACCAATTACCTTGATCGGTAGTGTTGTCTTCTGAAATACGAATCACGAGCTGTACCATGTGTCGAGTATTGTACACAGTTACTTGATGCTACATATAGCTATGACATCCACCCCTGGTGGCGATAACTCGAGCGCCCGCCGCGGGAAGTGATTCGAGTCACTCCATCCACCGTTTCTTCTCACATTCTAGCTCCCCTCGCATTAAGGACATGATTCCGTTTCCTTTTCGGGGTCCCACATGATCCCCTTCTAAGGGTCTTCACCATTAGAATATGGTATAAATATTTTGTTTTCACCACACGATCCACGCCTGGTCCATCAAACTGTCCTTATTTATTCAATGCTCCAAAGACTAAGGTTAACCAGAATCATATTTACAGATTCAGTTCGTACCGCACAGTAAACACACTCCGTGTAAGTTATAAAAATTAATCAGTTAATGCTGTACAGTGAAATAATCGCTGTTTGTTCTGAGATCCACACAAAACACATAAATACAGTCCGTACCGCGCAGTAAACACACTCCGTCTCAGTTATACAAACCAGTCAGTTAATGCTGTACAGTGAAATAATCGCTGTTTGTTCTGAGATCCACACAAAACACATAAATACACTGTGTGGGCAGAACGTAGAATTTGTGAATGTTAAACATGGCGGTACATATAGTAACCACAGACTAACATTAACCTGAATTATATACAAAGACTCAGTCCGTACCGCGCAGTAAACACGCTCCATCTCAGTTATACAAACCAGTCAGTTAATGTTGTACAGTGAAATAATCGCTGTTTGTTCTGAGATCCACACAAAACACATAAATACAGTCCGTACCGCGCAGTAAACACGCTCCGTCTCAGTTATACAAACCAGTCAGTTAATGCTGTACAGTGAAATAATCGCTGTTTGTTCTGAGATCCACACAAAACACATAAATACACTGTGTGGGCAGAACGTAGAATTTGTGAATGTTAAACATGGCGGTACATATAGTAACCACAGACTAACATTAACCTGAATTATATATAAAGACTCAGTCCGTACCGCGCAGTAAACACGCTCCATCTCAGTTATACAAACCAGTCAGTTAATGCTGTACAGTGAAATAATCGCTGTTTGCTCTGAGATCCACACAAAACACACAAATAAAGTCCGTACCGCGCAGTAAACACACTCCGTCTCAGTTACACAAACCAGTCAGTTAATGCTGTACAGTGAAATAATCGCTGTTTGCTCTGAGATCCACACAAAACACATAAATAAAGTCCGTACCGCGCAGTAAACACACTCCGTCTCAGTTATACAAACCAGTCAGTTAATGCTGTACAGTGAAATAATCGCTGTTTGCTCTGAGATCCACACAAAACACATAAATACAGTCCGTACCGCGCAGTAAACACACTCCGTCTCAGTTATACAAACCAATCAGTTAATGTTGTACAGTGAAATAATCGCTGTTTGCTCTGAGATCCACACAAAACACATAAATACAGTCCGTACCGCGCAGTAAACACACTCCGTCTCAGTTATACAAACCAATCAGTTAATGTTGTACAGTGAAATAATCGCTGTTTGCTCTGAGATCCACACAAAACACATAAATACAGTCCGTACCGCGCAGTAAACACACTCCGTCTCAGTTATACAAACCAATCAGTTAATGTTGTACAGTGAAATAATCGCTGTTTGCTCTGAGATCCACACAAAACACATAAATACAGTCCGTACCGCGCAGTAAACACACCCCGTCTCAGTTATACAAACCAATCAGTTAATGTTGTACAGTGAAATAATCGCTGTTAGTTCTGAGATCCACACAAAACACATAAATACAGTCCGTACCGCGCAGTAAACACACTCCGTCTCAGTTATACAAACCAGTCAGTTAATGCTGTACAGTGAAATAATCGCTGTTTGCTCTGAGATCCACACAAAACACATAAATACAGTCCGTACCGCGCAGTAAACACACTCCGTCTCAGTTATACAAACCAATCAGTTAATGTTGTACAGTGAAATAATCGCTGTTTGTTCTGAGATCCACACAAAACACATAAATACAGTCCGTACCGTGCAGTAAACACACTCCGTCTCAGTTATACAAACCAGTCAGTTAATGTTGTACAGTGAAATAATCGCTGTTTGTTCTGAGATCCACACAAAACACATAAATACACTGTGTGGGCAGAACGTAGAATTTTTAAACCTGGCGGTATATAAAGTAAGCACTGAGCTTTACACACTTAACTACCTCACAGCACTACGTGACCAATATCATTTACAAAAGTCCTCCTTGTACAATGTACAAAACTGTTCACTTGGAGGTCACGTGAATGTAGATCTATTGCCACAATTACGCCTGCTTACCAGCATCATGCAGCACAGTTCTCCTTGTGAAACTAAAAGTGTCTCAGCTGGTCAAATTATCCCTAACGTTTATAAAACGTGAAAGATCCGCTACCAGTGCAACATTTCGTCACATCAGTCGCTTTACTGTGAGGTGTTGCAAGTCCCCCATGGTGGTGGACCACCCATTATCGGCTGTCTGTGACTTTAAGGTGACTACAAGGTCTGTGACTGCTTAGTCAATATATTTGCAGATTGCAAACAAGTCAACTACGATCAGTTTACTGGCCACTCCATACTATGCCATTTAAAGCATCGTTAAACACGAATACTACGCAAATTGTACTCACACACTCAGCCTCCGTCGATGTCATTAATCTTGTATAGAATTAGTGAAGGTATGGAAAGTACAACAGTGTTGTTATTTTATAGTGGCGTCTGACCTGCGCAATAGAAGGAGGAAGGGGAGGCAAGTGGCAGCATAGCTGTAAATCTGTTTGGAAATAACGTTACAGATATCAACCGTTAATTATCAAGATAACTATCGCCATACTGGCAAACGTGATTTTTACTGTCGTACAGGCATTATGAATGACCACGCCCCTTCATGTTTGGTTGCGCAGAATTTTGTCTTTAACTTTATGCGATCGTTCCACAGGGTCTCTATTCCGTTTCATAACATGTTAACGATTTTACGATGAGAAGTTGTTAGCCAACCCCCAAGCTGAAGGAGAACCCCTTGTCGGCTATCCACGACTGCTCCATAAAATGCGCTGAATTTCTTGACCAGATGAGGAACTATTAGCTTCTCAAGAAGAACTTATTTCAAGGGTACACAAATTTTCCAAAAATCTATGAGTCACCTTAGATTCTAAACGCCAGAAGGGTAACATGTAGCAAATATTACACTGAGGGCCGCAAGTATTATACGCCACGGAACGAAATTTAGTCGCCTGGGCTACCTAGCGTCTGGGATTTGTGTCATCCCTGAGTTCGTTGGTTAGTGATTGGTTAGTTGGTTACTTAGTTTAACATAGTGCAGAAGGAGTGTAACAGTCAGTACTTTTAACTGTGCTAGTGGTTTTACCAGCAACACATCGCAACACAACAACCACAACAAACAAATAACAGTCAGTACTTTTAACTGTGCTAGTGGTTTTACCAGCAACACACCGCAACACAACAACCACAACAAACAAATAACAGTCAGTACTTATAACTGTGCTAGTGGTTTTACCAGCAACACACCACAACACAACAACCACAACAAACAAATAACAGTCAGTACTTTTAACTGTGCTAGTGGTTTTACCAGCAACACACCACAACACAACAACCACAACAAACAAATAACAGTCAGTACTTATAACTGTGCTAGTGGTTTTACCAGCAACACACCGCAACACAACATCCACAACAAACAAATAACAGTCAGTACTTTTAACTGTGCTAGTGGTTTTACCAGCAACACACCACAACACAACAACCACAACAAACAAATAACAGTCAGTACTTTTAACTGTGCTAGTGGTTTTACCAGCAACACACCGTAACACAACAACCACAACAAACAAATAACAGTCAGTACTTTTAACTGCGCTAGTGGTTTTACCAGCAACACACCACAACACAACAACCACAACAAACAAATAACAGTCAGTACTTATAACTGTGCTAGTGGTTTTACCAGCAACACACCACAACACAACAACCACAACAAACAAATAACAGTCAGTACTTTTAACTGTGCTAGTGGTTTTACCAGCAACACACCGCAACACAACAACCACAACAAACAAATAACAGTCAGTACTTTTAACTGTGCTAGTGGTTTTACCAGCAACACACCGCAACACAACAACCACAACAAACAAATAACAGTCAGTACTTTTAACTGTGCTAGTGGTTTTACCAGCAACACACCGCAACACAACAACCACAACAAACAAATAACAGTCAGTACTTTTAACTGTGCTAGTGGTTTTACCAGCAACACACCGCAACACAACAACCACAACAAACAAATAACAGTCAGTACTTTTAACTGTGCTAGTGGTTTTACCAGCAACACACCGCAACACAACAACCACAACAAACAAATAACAGTCAGTACTTTTAACTGTGCTAGTGGTTTTACCAGCAACACACCGCAACACAACAACCACAACAAACAAATAACAGTCAGTACTTTTAACTGTGCTAGTGGTTTTACCAGCAACACACCGCAACACAACAACCACAACAAACAAATAACAGTCAGTACTTTTAACTGTGCTAGTGGTTTTACCAGCAACACACCGCAACACAACAACCACAACAAACAAATAACAGTCAGTACTTTTAACTGTGCTAGTGGTTTTACCAGCAACACACCGCAACACAACAACCACAACAAACAAATAACAGTCAGTACTTTTAACTGTGCTAGTGGTTTTACCAGCAACACACCGCAACACAACAACCACAACAAACAAATAACAGTCAGTACTTTTAACTGTGCTAGTGGTTTTACCGGCAGCACACCGCAACACAACAACCACAACAAACAAATAACAGTCAGTACTTTTAACTGTGCTAGTGGTTTTACCAGCAACACACCGCAACACAACAACCACAACAAACAAATAACAGTCAGTACTTTTAACTGTGCTAGTGGTTTTACCAGCAACACACCGCAACACAACAACCACAACAAACAAATAACAGTCAGTACTTTTAACTGTGCTAGTGGTTTTACCAGCAACACACCGCAACACAACAACCACAACAAACAAATAACAGTCAGTACTTTTAACTGTGCTAGTGGTTTTACCAGCAACACACCACAACACAACAACCACAACAAACAAATAACAGTCAGTACTTATAACTGTGCTAGTGGTTTTACCAGCAACACACCGCAACACAACAACCACAACAAACAAATATTAGCCAATATAGCCTACATCCCTCCATCGGACAGACTACAATGGACATCAGTTTCCACCAAAGCCCAAACTCAACCCTTCGCACAAAATAGCTGGACTGTACACTTTGTGAAGAGCGTAGTGTTTAGCTTTCCATTAGTAAGGCCCCTCCCAATAATTTGCGGGTCACAGGAAAGGTCACACAGCCAGTTCGAGGGGGTCATCGAAACAAGATCACAAGTTGATGGTGGTAATGGTCCATGAAGGTTAACGAATACTAAGTACGAACGCAACATAAATACAGAGTTACAGACTTATTCTTTTTTTTTTGTTATGCCCGCTCCTCTATCTGATGAAATAAGAAATTTATGGCTACAAATTATGCATTCAGACCAGCTCTTACTATGTTTTTTTTTAAACTAGGGTTTATATATTTTTTCGTAATGCCTGCACAAGGAATTTGTAATTATACGTACATACGTACATATGTCTATAACCAAGAAAATCCTCCCAAGGTCATTCTGCACACATATTTGTTCCATTACACTTCGTTTTATAAGGAAACTGACGTTTACTGGCTTAGAATGCTCATTAACCTACAAGTATGTCTTCTATTTATACCTTCAGAACAAATCTGCAGATTCCATCAGATGGTGGTCTGCTTTTGGATTTCTCCACCGTGTAGTGGTTAAATGTTCCGACGTTTCGGAGGAGCATACTTCCCCAATCGTCAGGGTAACTGAATTGTTTTAGGTGGATGCTGAAATCGTAGGGGGATTTTTTGTCGGTTTGCGGTAATTTGGCTAGTCACAGTTATGGGAGGCTACCTCAAGTGCCGTCACGGTGGCGCAGTTGGTTGAGGCACTGCGCTACAAGCCGGAAGGTCGCGGGTTCGATTCCCGATGGTGTCATTGGAAATTTTCATTTACATAATCGTTTCGGTCGCACTATGGCCCTGGGGTCGACTCAGCCTCTAACATAAATGAGTACCAGGAATATTTCCTGGGGGTAAAGGCGGCCGGTGCGTAGGGCTGACAACCTTACCACCTTCATGTGCCGATTGTCTAGAAATCTGGGAGCCTCAACCTCCTGGAACCCTAAGGGTCTGTCCAGGCCTGTATAGGGATTGCTTTGCTTTTACCTCAAGTGCCGTGACAACCCGACAACCTGACAACCTATGCAGTTTTCGTGTCGCTTAAGACGAATACGAGGTACGTCATTAGATGTTTAGCTGACTCGTTTTGCGTTTGTGAAGTCTCTGCTAACAAACCTGTTGTTGTTGTTTTGTATGGGTGTGAAACTTGGTCTGTCACACTGATGGAGGATTACAGGCTGAGGTTGTTCGAGAATAGGGTGCTGAGGAGGATATTTGGGACTAAGAGGGACGAGGTAACAGGGGAGTGGAGAAGACTACATAACGAGGAGCTTTATGATCTGTACTCATCATCAAATATTATTGGGGTGATCAAATGGAGAAGAATAAGATGGGCGGGGCATGTGGCACGTATGGGGGATAGGAGAGGTGCATACAGGGTTTTGGTGGGAAGACCTGAGGCAAAGAGAACACTTGGAAGACCAAGGCGCAGATGGGAGGATAATATTAAAATGGATCCTTAGGCCGTGCCATGGCTCAGGCGGTTAGTCGCCGGCCTCTCACCGCGGAGGTCCGGGTTCGATCCCGGGTCAGTCCATGTGAGATTTGTGGTGGACAAATTGGCACTGGGACAGATTTTTCTCCGAGTTGTCGGTTTTCCCCTGTCAATTTCATTCCACTGGTGCTCCATTAATTGTAAAATTTGGTAAAAAAAAAACTGCTCATCTTCATCATAGGGTTTGCACAGAAAACCTTAAGGCTGTGGTGCGTCCGTAGCATCTGCTGCGGGGCCCTTCATCACGCAAAAAAAAAAATGGATCCTCAAGAAGTGGGATGGAGAGGCATAAACTTGATTGGTCTGGCTCAGCATAGGGACAGATGGAAGGCGTTTGTGAATGCGGTAATGAACCTTCGGATTCTATAAAATGTGAGAAACTGAGGACCTCTTAGCTTCTTAGGAAGGACTCTCCGTGAAGTCAGTTCTACTAACAAACCGTCACGGTGGACGTGCGACTTTTAAGGCTAAATCGACATTAGCCTATTCAATACGATCAGCTACGCTGATACGTTGCAGCACATTCATCAGGACAGTTTGTGCGGAATGGAATTAAAATATGGCTACTGAACATTGCACTGTACACCGATGTACTGCATATTCGACAGGAATCACTTTACAGACACAGAACACAATTTCGTCGTATAAGCAAACACATACGGCACCTCGCTCATACAGCGTTCTTCCTTCGCAATAATATTCCTTCGAGCTGGTCAGACAACCATGCTTCCTACAGGGACTGTTAGTTGCGTCATCAGCCACGATAATCGGGCCTCGGACCGCTGTCGAGACGGGCATTCCTTAAATTACGACGTCGACGCAGGACGTTAAAACTGGATCAGGCGTTCTAAGAATATCTTGTGTAGTCAGTCAAACCTTCTGTCGCGAAAGGCACAAACTGCCACATCTGTGGAATTACACTCACATTCATCATTATAATCATATTAAGTAACGAGTTATAAACCATTACGGGTTGTTCCGTCTTCATGTGTGTTTCTCTCTCCATCTTTTCCTTGGTCGACCTACATTTCTTTTGCCCGCCGGAATGTATTCATGTACTAAGTTGGGAAAGCTTGTATCGTTCATTATTAATATACGTTACGCCCCATTTATACATATATACATACATACACACACACAATACGTACATATACAGGTATACACAAAAGAATGGTGCAGTTTCCTTTTATTCACCATTGAAACCGCACCATTCTTTTGTGTATACCCTGTATACATACATACATACACACACACATACGTACATATATACGTACATAAAATACATACATACATACATACATACATTCCACAGATCCATAAGTCTGTCCAAGTGACAACTCGATGTGCAATAAGTCACAATACACAAATATACAGCTATACACACTACACAACTTTACATTTGAACACTATACACTAAACACTATAAACTGTTACATACCGCACTGTGAACCGTCTTTATACACAACAAATTCATCTACTCACTAAAAGCTGTGTGTATTTAAGTATTTTCTTAAGCTACTTTAAATTTTGTGTTTTCAATCTTAAGACTTACGAGACTGAGAGGGAGTCTGTTGAAAATTGTGATACTGGCATAGACTGTACTTTTTCGAAAACGAGATAGGTTGGCATTTGGTCTGTGCTGGTGGTGCTTATTGCTGTGTCTGTACTGTGTGTAGATGAATTTGTTTGAAAATGTTCTTGATTGTTAAAATAAAGTTCATTAATGAAAATATATATTGACATGGAATGGTAAACTCTCTAATTTTTTAAACAGACTTCTGCATGCAGTTTTTATTTGAAATTATAATCTGCAGTAACTTAATTTACATCATATATACAGAGTATACACAAAAGAATGGTGCGGTTTTAATAGTGTTCACTATTAAAACCGCACCATTCTTTTGTGTATGCCCTGTATATACAGTTCTCTTATGTTTTGTCTTGTTGTGTGGCCATATCATGTACATTCCACAACTGACCTCAAACTTTCACCTCCACTGTAACATTTTACCTCGATTTTTAAGATTTTGTAGAACTCCTGATAATAATCGTCTTCGACCGAAACATGTAGCGTTAAAAGAAATAACAAACTGTTGTATTAGACGGAATAGTGTGTATTTATGTGGTTGACTGGACACAGCGGGATGGATACCATTAAATCGCTCTCTCAATTTGTTTCATTAAATTTCAATCCTCACACCCATAAAGGAGCGCTGGTACAGCCACAGTATTATTATGGTATACTTCGCACAGTATACAGTCAACACAATTAAAGTAAGTTTTTAAAATATTATTTAGGCAACAAGTTTCGGCTTTGACATAAGCCATTATCACGCTTTTTCTTTTAAGAACTTTCCGTAAAAACTTTAACCACAAATAGGGTGTGAGGTCTCACCCTTTACAAAATGCACAATAAATACTAAAAAAACAAAACACGTTTTTTTAAATATATAATAATGTAAAAAATGCGAGGGGTGATATATGTAAAAATATATTTAAGAAGGCAGTAACTTTAATGTGTGGTACATACGCGAGGTTGTGTTCTTTTGGAGGCATCTTAACATTGTTAATCATATATTATTATACGACTTCAACAATGTTGTCTTAATAAGCGTTTAAATGTGCGTAGAATTATTCCACCTTACTGTCACGTCACTTTACACGTGACATGACCCACACAAGTCTCTATTTTGCTTTGTGCAGAACGCCCAATAATAGAGGGCAAGATTCAGGTGGCATTCCCGTAACTAGTTGGGCATGTACAGGGTGCGGCAGAGGAAACGCATGTTTTTCGAATGGCTAGTATTCGGCAAGGAGGGTGGGGGATTTCCGCCCCTTGCTAGTAGACAGCTTAGATGATGCAGTTTCAGTAGCCATGGCACCGCGGACCGCGAGCATCGGGTGTTTGTCGTTGAAAATTATATCAAAAGTGGTGAATCCGTAATTGCCGTTCAGCGCCTTTTCCGTAAACAGTTCAATGTGGAGCGCCGTGGAAACATCCCTGATCGTAACACGATACTCAGGTGGGTTGATGCGTTCAGGACAACAGGAACTGAACGATTCCATTCGCCAGGAAATCGCTACTGATGGGGGAAGAAATGTTGGGAAGAGCAATGCAGAATTTCGAGGAGAGGCTACAAGAGTGCGTACAGAAGGAAGGGCGTCACTTGACGGACGTTACGTTTCGGAAGTAATTCAAAAGTGTTCAACAAAAACTGCATTGTAAAACCTTTCTTTTTGTGTCATTAAAATTTGTTTACCTTGAAAATCAACTGAGTTATTGTTATTTGAAAAACACGCGTTTCCTCTGCCGCACCCTGTATAAATTAAGTGTGGGAGAGATTCCACGCAATTAGACCGATTTGTATGGAGCATGCTGTACAGTGGAGGAATTCCACTTGCATAGTTGCAAGGTTTTGAGGGCGCACTGGGGGAGTGGATTTGGAGTGTAATGGGTGGGATATTGAGTTAACTTGGTATAGTACATGTTCTGAGGTTGTGCTGGAACTACTGCGGGGGGGGGGGGGGGGGGGGGTTGGCTGTTGAGGTATGGGAGTGGAGCAAAGGGTCTTGCTGTCTGGCACAGCTCTGAAACCGACAATTAAGGGCGGCAGAGTATGTTATTTATGGGCCTGCACATGATCCAGCATTGTCTAGACTCCAGGACAAACAAGCGAGACTCCATAACAATAATTAAACCCCACCATTTCTAGCCTGCTACATATTAAAACGTTTGTACTACGAATCAAAGCATCGCTATCAGACATACAGACTTACCAACGCTAACACATCAGTTGTTTCGTTTATAACTTGATTATACACTAATTGTGGGCCGGGATAGCTCAGTCGGTATAGTGACTACGCTACGAGCTGGACGGTCCGGGGATCGAATCCCGGTGGGGGCGAGATTTTCAGCAACCTCCTGTACAATGGGTACCGGGTCATTCCCAGGAAGCGGCCGGGGCGTGGCGTTGACCACCCACTCCATCAAGCGCCAGAGGTTAAAGAAAGAGTAGAGCTATACCTCTACTCCCCCTCTGGGCCTTCATGGGTGTCTAGGGTGAATTTCTTATCTTTATACACAAATTGCAGACTTTATTTCATCTACCAAAGATGCCACAGTTAGCTCAGGCTATACAGTGTCGAATGGTAGAAAGATTGTTGGACAAAGTGTGAGGAGTATGTTATGGTCTAATCGTGGGTACTATCACAAAATGTCTGAAGTGAGTGAGGAAAACCATGAAAAGATCAGGATATCCGGCCTCTAGACCAAGGTCTGAACCCGGGATTTCCCACTTATAAGCAGTAGTAATATTACCAACTAAAAAAAGTCAACAGTCAAGTCACAGCCTATTTCAATCGACCACAATTTAACAGGAATTGTTAGGATAGAAAACCTGTTAGGAGAGTCAACATTCCTGGAGATATGTGAACACAAAAGACAGGCGAATCTAGTTTATACCATCCGGGTACGTACAACGTGTGAACTATTTAGAAAGAGTAACAGCAAATCAAGCCAAATTATTATAGAAGGTCGTGGATGTGGACCCCTGTTTTTTACATCTTATTTAAATATTTCTCTCTGATGGTTGTACTACGCTAATTGTTGTGATAATAACCCTTTATGTGCCAGATATCGTGTATGAGTGGCATATCCCTCCAAAATGCAGCTGTTTGGAAGCTGAAATGAAATTATTTACACGACTGGTAAGTCCACTTTAGCCGCACTGGTCTGGTGCAATGGACCATGTGTCTACTTTGTCCTTCCTTGTCTGTGCTAAAACCAAACACTTACGTCTGGTATACACACTTATTTACTGCAGCTGCGCTAGCGAAGATGCAAAGAAAATTGTGTGACTTTAGGAGCAAAATTGTTGCTCACTTTCATTCAAGACTTTTGGATTTATCGATTTTGAACGAACACAAAATGCAACTGTTTTGGATTTATCGATTTTGATCGAACACAAAATGCAACTGTTTTGGATTGATCGATTTTGAACGAACACAAAATGCAACCGTTTTGGATTTATCGATTTTGAACGAACACAAAATGCAACTGTTTTGGATTTATCGATTTTGAACGAACACAAAATGCAACCGTTTTGGATTTATCGATTTTGAACGAACCTAAAATGCAACCGTTTTGGATTTATCGATTTTGAACGAACACAAAAATGCAACCGTTTTGGATTTATCGATTTTGAACGAACCTAAAATGCAACCGTTTTGGATTTATCGATTTTGAACGAACCTAAAATGCAACCGTTTTGGATTTATCGATTTTGAACGAACACAAAAATGCAACCGTTTTGGATTTATCGATTTTGAACGAACCTAAAATGCAACCGTTTTGGATTTATCGATTTTGAACGAACCTAAAATGCAACCGTTTTGGATTTATCGATTTTGAACGAACACAAAAATGCAACCGTTTTCCTAGCCACAACTCAACAAACTGTCCGTCCGTCTGCGAGTCAAGGTTAACACGTGCAATGGAAGAGAGACTTCTGAAAAAGTGTGCCACTATACAGTGGAAACACTAACGGGGTCCACATTCACCGACACTACTCTGCACTTACGAAAACAAAGTATAAACTATTATATATTAATGCCAGCAATGGTTAAACAAAACATATAAATATAGATATTACACCAAACTAAATTCACATCACACAATAAGTGTACTAAGATGGCACAAACAGATTTTTGTAAGTGACGGCAACCAGAATAAAAATAAACAGTTTCATAGAAGGAAGTTAGAAAAGCTACTGCTTAGCAGTTAGAAAATTAATAGAAGTTAATAGAACATACTACTTTAATGTTACTAAAAAATGTCAAATATCAGTGTGTTTGTGTTGTAGTAATGTTTATTGTACAGTGTTTACTGTATGATTCTGTTTTGGTGTAGTAATGTTTATTGTACAGTGTTTACTGTATGATTTTGTTTGGTGTAGTAATGTTTATTATACAGTGTTTACTGTATGATTTTGTTTGGTGTAGCAATGTTTATTGTACAGTGTTTACTGTATGATTTTGTTTGATGTAGTAATGTTTATTGTACAGTGTTTACTGTATGATTCTGTTTGGTGTAGTAATGTTTATTGTACAGTGTTTACTCTATGATTTTGTTTGGTGTAGTAATGTTTATTGTACAGTGTTTACTGTATGATTTTGTTTGGTGTAGTAATGTTTATTGTACAGTGTTTACTGTATGATTTTGTTTGGTGTAGTAATGTTTATTGTACAGTGTTTACTGTATGATTTTGTTTGGTGTAGTAATGTTTATTGTACAGTGTTTACTGTATGATTTTGTTTGGTGTAGTAATGTTTATTGTACAGTGTTTACTGTATGATTTTGTTTGGTGTAGTAATGCTTATTGTACAGTGTTTACTGTATGATTTTGTTTGGTTGTAGTAATGTTTATTGTACAGTGTTTACTGTATGATTTTGTTTGGTGTAGTAATGTTTATTGTACAGTGTTTACTGTATGATTTTGTTTGGTGTAGTAATGTTTATTGTACAGTGTTTACTGTATGATTTTGTTTGGTGTAGTAATGTTTATTGTACAGTGTTTACTGTATGATTTGTTTGGTGTAGTAATGTTTATTGTACAGTGTTTACTGTATGATTTTGTTTGGTGTAGTAATGTTTATTGTACAGTGTTTACTGTATGATTTTGTTTGGTGTAGTAATGTTTATTGTACAGTGTTTACTGTATGATTCTGTTGGTGTAGTAATTTTTATTGTACAGTGTTTACTGTATGTTTTTGTTCGGTGTAGTAATGTTTATTGTACAGTGTTTACTGTATGATTTTGTTTGGTATAGTAATGTTTATTGTACAGTGTTTACTGCATGATTTTGTTTGGTGTAGTAATGTTTATTGTACAGTGTTTACTGTATGATTTTGTTTGGTGTAGTAATGTTTATTGTACAGTGTTTACTGTATGATTTTGTTTGGTGTAGTAATGTTTATTGTACAGTGTTTACTGTATGATTTTGTTTGGTGTAGTAATGTTTATTGTACAGTGTTTACTGTATGATTTTGTTTGGTGTAGTAATGTTTATTGTACAGTGTTTACTGTATGATTTTGTTTGGTGTAGTAATGTTTATTGTACATGTGTTTACTGTATGATTTGTTTGGTGTAGTAATGTTTATTGTACAGTGTTTACTGTATGATTTTGTTTGGTGTAGTAATGTTTATTGTACAGTGTTTACTGTATGATTTTGTTTGGTGTAGTAATGTTTATTGTACAGTGTTTACTGTATGATTTTGTTTGTGTATAATGTTATTGTACAGTGTTTACTGTATGATTTGTTTGGTGTAGTAATTTTTATTGTACAGTGTTTACTGTATGTTTTGTTCGGTGTAGTAATGTTTATTGTACAGTGTTTACTGTATGATTTTGTTTGGTATAGTAATGTTTATTGTACAGTGTTTACTGCATGATTTTGTTTGGTGTAGTAATGTTTATTGTAGTGTTTACTGTATGATTTTGTTTGGTGTAGTAAATGTTTATTGTACAGTGTTTACTGTATGATTTTGTTTGGTGTAGTAATGTTTATTGTACAGTGTTTATGGTATGATTCTGTTTGGTGTAGTAATGTTTATTGTAGTGTTTACTGTATGATTTTGTTTGGTGTAGTAATGTTTATTGTACAGTGTTTACTGTATGATTTTGTTTGGTGTAGTAATGTTTATTGTACAGTGTTTACTGTATGATTTTGTTTGGTGTAGTAAATGTTTATTGTACAGTGTTTACTGTATGATTTTGTTTGGTGTAGTAATGTTTATTGTACAGTGTTTACTGTATGATTTGTTTGGTGTAGTAATGTTTATTGTAGTGTTTACTGTATGATTTTGTTTGGTGTAGTAATGTTTATTGTACAGTGTTTACTGTATGATTTTGTTTGGTGTAGTAATGTTTATTGTACAGTGTTTACTGTATGATTTTGTTTGGTGTAGTAAATGTTTATTGTACAGTGTTTACTGTATGATTTTGTTTGGTGTAGTAATGTTTATTGTACAGTGTTTACTGTATGATTCTGTTTGGTGTAGTAATGTTTATTGTAGTGTTTACTGTATGATTTTGTTTGGTGTAGTAATGTTTATTGTACAGTGTTTACTGTATGATTTTGTTTGGTGTAGTAATGTTTATTGTACAGTGTTTACTGTATGATTTTGTTTGGTGTAGTAAATGTTTATTGTACAGTGTTTACTGTATGATTTTGTTTGGTGTAGTAATGTTTATTGTACAGTGTTTACTGTATGATTTGTTGGTGTAGTAATGTTTATTGTAGTGTTTACTGTATGATTTTGTTTGGTGTAGTAATGTTTATTGTACAGTGTTTACTGTATGATTTTGTTTGGTGTAGTAATGTTTATTGTACAGTGTTTACTGTATGATTTTGTTTGGTGTAGTAAATGTTTATTGTACAGTGTTTACTGTATGATTTTGTTTGGTGTAGTAATGTTTATTGTACAGTGTTTACTGTATGATTCTGTTTGGTGTAGTAATGTTTATTGTAGTGTTTACTGTATGATTTTGTTTGGTGTAGTAATGTTTATTGTACAGTGTTTACTGTATGATTTTGTTTGGTGTAGTAATGTTTATTGTACAGTGTTTACTGTATGATTTTAAATATATGGAGTTTAGTGTACCGATGTTTTGTGTACTGATGTATTGTGTGTTGATGTTTGGTGTACTGATGTTTGTGCACTGATGTACACTGTGTTGATATTTAGTGTACTGATGTTTCACGATCATAATGTTTCTGAACACCATAATTCTCCTTAAGCGTTGAGAATGTATAGAGTGACATTTCTTTCATCAAGTATTTCATTTGGTCACAAAATTAACAAAACCCTCATTGCTTAACACTTAAAGTGACTGTACACATAGGTAATACAGTCCTCAGTGCGAAGTATGTTGGTGCGTCGTCCTCCCGTCAGATGGTCTACAGTAGCATGATACAATGCCGCGGTACATCTTGAAAAGTACCCGTGGGGACTGACAAGAATTCTTGCTCAAATGTTTCTTTCAAATCATCAATTGCGCGAGGGTTTGTGCTGGACATTTTATGCGCGACGTATTTACAGAAAAAAAGCCACGTGGGTTCAAATATGGTAATAAAGCTTCATAGGATAACGTATCATCCTGTAGAAACAGGTCGATGCCGTAAAGATGCATATTTGCAATGGTATTTCGTTAAAGTTTATTGACGCCAAAACAGGTTTTGAGTATAGAATGAGAAGTCAGGAAATGCATTAAACTAGCGATGAGATCTGACCACATGTTTTTTTTAATTTCAAAATTCAAACAAGGCTCTCCCGAAAAAGCACTTCAGAAAGCGAAGATGAGTGCCCAGTTTTCAGAGTCGTGTGTGACAGGTCAAGGCCGCGGGATGACCACACACTTTGCCCACCGACTTAACATGCCCGTCGTGGAGGTTCATAAACACAGGCTACATCCGGATGTATTGCAGTCCGGATGTACAGCAGGCCGTTGTCTTGATCTTGCGCAACTCGGAAACGCATTCCACACGCAACGATAAACGCGCTCCTAGACGCATAAGAAAATAACTGCAGAAAACCTGAAACGAAGATGAACTTCGGAGACCTAGTTGTAGATGGGGGGGGGGGGGTAATATTAAATTGTATCGTAAAGACACAGGGTGTGCGCTGGATTCATCTGGCTTAGGATAGGGATAGGTCGCGGACTTTTGTGAACGCGGTAATGAATCTTCGGGCTCCACAAAATGCAGGGTACTCTTGACCATCTGAGTGACTGTCAGCTTCTCAAGAAGGACTCTGTTCCTTGGAGTCAGTTAATACATTACGTCATTTTGATTCTTATTTGTGAGATGGTGGCTTCATGCATCCACAGATTTGTTCATTTTTTATTTACTTCAGTTACTTAATGGAACTTTGTAAAAAATCAGCATCGTGACCTTCTAAATGATGCCAGGATAGCTCAGTCAGTACAGTGACTAGGCTAGTGGCTGGGCGACCGAGGATTAGTTATTTGATTTCCGGCAGAGCCAAGAGATATTTTCGTTCCCAAAACGTCCACACCGGCTCCGGGGCCAACCCACTATCCTATTCGAGTACCGGGAGTTCTTTCCACGGAGGATAGGGGGGGGGGGTAATCGCCCGGGCGTGAAGCTAATATTGCCCCATATTCCTTCATGGCGTGAGCAGAAATAACTTTACCCTTTACCTTCTTAGTATGTACCACAGCATATAGTGAGCGTGATATAATCGTGAAGTTTCCGCATCGTGCAGTTCGTCAGTATAAATGACATGACATCACCCCGCGACTCGGACGGATATCGTCTGGTCGGTGGCTGCATAACTTTACATAAGTTTCGTTAGCAGTATGAATCAAGAATTGACAGTTATACGAGAGAGGACATTACTGCGGAGTATAAAGTTGTTTTGTCTTATTCATACTCCTGCATGCATGCACATTGCAACACAAACATGCATGCACATTTAGTAGGTATGCTTCAGCATACAAACATATATTGACCCTACAGCAAAAACACACGAAGTCCAAAAGAAATACTCTTATAGGGGAGTAGTGTTGGGTGTCTGTTATGGGCCAGACGTCCGGTGTGTCGTAAGCTAGATGCTACTGCGAAGAAATGTGTCTGCATATCTTGCTGGACTACAAAATGTCAAGCTGTGATTGCTGAGTGTCTGGGAACAGGATCCTGTCGTGAATATTTAGACCTGAAAGTAAAGGACAACTTGCGAGATCTAGAGATGGATGGAAGAATAATTCTAACCTACCCTTAGAGAAACAGGGCGTGACAATGTGAATGGGAGTCACGTTGCCTCAGATATGTACCATTCATTATCAGCTGTTGTGAACACGGTGGTGAACATTAAGGTTTCATAAAAGGTATAGAGTTCCTTAACTATCTCCGAGATTATTAGCTTCTCACGGATGACCCTGTTCCGAAGAGGTACATCTTATAATTGTACAGAGTGTCCCAGAAGTCGCTTTAAGCAGATCACACGTCCCACAGAAACACTTCACTTACAACAAAGCACCAGCAGAAAGTGACAGCGAGGAGCTACATAATTGATCAGTTTGTTGTCCATCGTGTTCAATGTGCATTTCACATCTCCTAAGCACTGATTCTGAAGTAGTGTTTCCATGCAACGTCGGTACAGTCTCGGTAAAGCGCTTTTTAGGACACGCTGTATATCAGTGATAGACACACACTTTAAAGCGTCTATTTGTCCACGCAACCTTCGAAGTAGAACGTAATATAGAATAAGGATATTTTAGATTTCATACGGTTTTTTTTTGTGGTGAAGGGCCCCGCAGCAGATGCTACGGACGCACCGCAGCCTTGAGGCTTATTGTGCAACCCTGTGATGAAGATGATTCGTGTCTTTTCGTTTTTCCGAGTAATGGAGCACCGGTGGAATGAAATTGGCAGGGGAAAACCGAAGGACTCGGGGGGAAAAACCTGTCCCAATGCCACTTTGTCCACCACAAATCCCACATGGACAAACCCGGGATCGAACCCGGATCTTCGCGGTGAGAGGCCGGCGACTAACCGCCTGAGCCACGGCACGGCTTTTCATGCGGGTTAAATAACAATGTAGAACGTTGGCCCTGATAAACACTCGCTGCTTGACGTAGAGTATGAGACAAGCTCCTCGCTTTGTGTCTTTGAATTATGAACGATTGTAGTAAGTTGTTAAGGCTATGACGGAGTGGGGTTATGAAGTAGTTAAGTTTATTGCTCTGCAATACGCCAAATGTGAAAAGCATGTTAACGTATGTAACTGCGGTCACCAGTGCATCGGCACAGTGAAGGGGCGGGCAAACACTTCAGTCCATCAGTAAAATCGCCGCACACAAATGTAAGGACATGAAGGACACTTGCAAAATTTGACAACTTAAAATGTCAGTACACAGGCTTGCCAAACGTCCACATCGATCGTCTGATTTGGGAGAGTCTGTCAGGGGACCACATGTCAAGGTGACTTTCTCAGGAAATCTTCAGTACCATCAGACAAATACGGACATAACACGTTTAACCATCCGATGCACAGCGGTAACTTTAATATTTAAAAGGTCGTACCATTGCTCAAGCAGTTAGTCGCCAGTCTCTCACCACGGAGGCCCGGGTTCAATCCCAGGCCAGTTCATGTCGACGTCGTTGTGGGCAGAGGCACTGGGACAGGTCTTTCTCCCCACCACTTCTGCTTTCCCGTCATTATCATTCCACCGACGTTCCGTACCCATTCGTTCATCTTCCACCGACGCTATATAATCTCAGCAACGGAAAGCGTCGTTAAATAACACGCGTAAAATAGTTAAAAAGACTCCGCGTTTTGCCCACACAGTGTGTTGATGTTTTGTACGGTATTTTTCTAAGCATTAGTGACCTATAAGTCTACGTATAATATTCATTTCAGTTCCTTATATTCATATGCTGATACAACAGCCATAAAGCCAAGTACACAGTCAACACCGGAACACAACAAACACACCAAATAACAAACAACAAACGAAAACAGGTAGAAAAGACATACTAAGATACCACATCTAAAAAAAACGCCATGAATAATATTTTAAATGTTAAAGAAGAAATTGTTAAGAGAAATAATTTGTTTCTGAATACAGTAATAATACCGTTTCAGTCAATTCAGGTTATCGACATGCAGGCTTAGCAGTGCATTGTCAGTTGCTAAATGAATACACGGATGCAACAATACACTAACACACATATAGTGCACAGTTACTTGACAGAGGAAGAAGAATCAGAAACAAGGCACAAGATATAATCAAATTAATTACAAACATCTTAACGAAATAAAAACCACAATTCACAAGAAACGTCAGTGACCGAACTACACCGTAAAATCTGTGATGATAGATCATCATGCTAATAATAATAATAATAATAATAATAACAATAATAATAACACGCCGAGCCTTAAGGACGAGCCAAAAAGGCCGTGACTCTAACACCAGGTTTCCCGCAGTACACATCCCTTACATTAAACCTTACAAGCTGTATCATTAAGGTACGGCATTTAATCAATCAGCCTCTATTACCAAAGTCCTTCATCCTTTTCCTCAACCCTCAGTATGTGTTTCCTCACTTTCATTTTATTTTAAATAATAATTCGCAAATATTTCTCAACTCCATGGCCTTAGTAGTGTTAATTTCTTCTATGCTATCCCCTCATTATGTCGACCTCGGTGGACTAGTGGTTAGCGTGCTCGCCACTGGACCCAAGGTTCGCGGATTCGATCCCGAGCCGAGGGCTATGGATTTTTAAGGGTGATAAAAATCCGGAGCACCACTTCCTTCGGAGGGGAAGTAAAGCCGTAGGTCCCATGTCGTAGATTTACGGCATGTAAAAGAACCTTACGAGCATGAATAGAAATGTTTCGTAAGCTAAATTCAAAGCCTCCATTTCTCACCCAAGTCTCCTGACTGCCTGCCAGATGGCTCTGGCGGTCACATCAGGATCGATAGAACAGCAGCGCGGCCAGTTGACCAGTCACCAACTGCCACGAATGCGCACGACCCAGTAACCTCGGAAAGAGGAGGCCTGAGCCCATATAGGGCTCTGAGCCATGGTTATTATATATATTATCCCCTCATTATATTTAATTATTTACTCTCCTTTGTGTTTGCCTGCATTTCATTCTCCCCCTCTCTACACAGGGGGCATCTTCCCCTCTCCGGTCCGTTCATCAATCCCCTCAGTTTCCAAATTACCGATATGAAACATCCCATTCTCTCATTCATAGAGCAACAGGGTATAAATTACTCTATGTAATGGAGAGGCAGCGTGTTTTCTGTGAGGTAGGAAATGAATAACAGATCACTGCCACTTAGTTGTCCTTAACAGTCCAATGTAAAGGATCATTATGTTGAGGGAGGAACATACACTGAAGATATTTGACACGAGGGTACTGAGGACAGTATTTGGACTTGGAGGGAGGAAGCACAAGGGAGGTTAGAGGAGGTTGCACAATGAGGGGCGCTATGAGCTGCATGTTTTGCCGAATATTATTAGCGCCACCAAACCTTATGAGTATATACGAGGTTGATTATGTGACGAACATTAAAGAAACAGGGTAGAATTTTGTGAACACGTTACTGAAACTTCCCGAGTTCCATAAAAGGCAGAGGATTTTTTTAAGTGCCTGAATCTTCTCCACGAGTAATTAGTTTTATGTTCTAAATACTTATGCAAATTTCACTTTATAATCACCGTGCATCTTTGTATAATTGATTATTCTACCAACAGACCAAGCAGACACAAGGAAGGAGGTCCTACCTAACAGCAAAACACACACAGATAACTGGAATACACACCGGAAAATAGGACCACGCTGCCACATTAATTAATTAATATAGTATACTACAGCAAGTAGTTTATAACAATTGATTTTACTGTTAATTTTAATAATTTTTAGCAACTTTACAATACCACTAATTATACAAAATTTTATGAAGTGGTAATAACAAACATTGACTCACTGTTATGACGAAACTTAAGAATTGGTCTATGTAACAGCTCACTTAAACCCCCTGATGATGGCAATATAATTGCCGAAATACGTATTGGGGCACTTTTTCAATAAAGAAAACAGTGACAAAACTTGTCTTGGTGCATCTGTTGGTAGAAATGATCAATCAACTTATGCAAAGTCTGTCAAATAAGGTAACCTATTAACCAACGATAAAATAAAAATGGCAGACAGCAATAAGATTATATACAGGGTATACATAAAAGAATGGTGCGGTTTCAATTGAAATGTCTATTGAAACCGCACCATTCTTTTGTGTATATCCTGTATTTATCTTATAATGGAGTCTAATGCGGCATGTTCCGGCTGATATACGAGTATTGTAGCCACCTTCAGGAGGGTCCTTCTAAAATATAAAACACACAAAAAAATACAAGTGCCACACACAAAATCTCTGCGATCCCATAGTTTATAGTTAAAATATTTCATGCTGTGTGTTTCCTATTATCTTTTATACGTAAGAACAAACTGTCTGAGAATGGCTAGTACACAAAGCCGAAACGTGTCACAGTAAATAAAATATAAAATAAATATATAACCGTTGTGCTAACTACCCTTGGTTACTTTATTGTAAAACCATTCCACAGCACAACGGGGATGTACAAATTAAAACCGAAACAATTAACCAAAGCTTCTGATCAAAATACCAAAAGCCACACACGGCTCGGTGGCCACTGTTTGATAACCCCTAACGTAGTTCGTGCTGTCCAGTGCTCTGCATATGAACATGCACGTGCGTTTGAAGCACAAAATAATAGAATGAAGAGGAAAGCGCAGGTAAATAGACAAGAAAACAAACATTACAGTGTTGTGTGCGAGATGGCTGACGAAACGACAGCCTGCGAGTTCGGGTAGAGTCAGGACAAACAGTCATTTTCCGCTGGGATTGTTGAGGGTATTGACAAGTGGCATGATAGGTGCACATTGTTGAGGGTATTGACAAGTGGCATGATAGGTGCACATTGTTGAGGGTATTGACAAGTGGCATGATAGGTGCACATTGTTGATGGTATTGACAAGTGGCATGATAGGTGCACATTGTTGAGGGTATTGACAAGTGGCATGATAGGTGCACATTGTTGAGGGTATTGACAAGTGGCATGATAGGTGCACATTGTTGAGGGTATTGACAAGTGGCATGATAGGTGCACATTGTTGAGGGTATTGACAAGTGGCATGATGGGTGCACACTGTTGAGGGTATTGACAAGTGGCATGATAGGTGCACATTGTTGAGGGTATTGACAAGTGGCATGATAGGTGCACATTGTTGATGGTATTGACAAGTGGCATGATAGGTGCACATTGTTGAGGGTATTGACAAGTGGCATGATGGGTGCACACTGTTGAGGGTATTGACAAGTGGCATGATAGGTGCACATTGTTGAGGGTATTGACAAGTGGCATGATGGGTGCACACTGTTGAGGGTATTGACAAGTGGCATGATAGGTGCACATTGTTGAGGGTATTGACAAGTGGCATGATAGGTGCACATTGTTGATGGTATTGACAAGTGGCATGATAGGTGCACATTGTTGAGGGTATTGACAAGTGGCATGATGGGTGCACACTGTTGAGGGTATTGACAAGTGGCATGATAGGTGCACATTGTTGAGGGTATTGACAAGTGGCATGATGGGTGCACACTGTTGAGGGTATTGACAAGTGGCATGATAGGTGCACATTGTTGAGGGTATTGACAAGTGGCATGATAGGTGCACATTGTTGATGGTATTGACAAGTGGCATGATAGGTGCACATTGTTGAGGGTATTGACAAGTGGCATGATAGGTGCACATTGTTGATGGTATTGACAAGTGGCATGATAGGTGCACATTGTTGAGGGTATTGACAAGTGGCATGATAGGTGCACATTGTTGAGGGTATTGACAAGTGGCATGATGGGTGCACACTGTTGAGGGTATTGACAAGTGGCATGATAGGTGCACATTGTTGAGGGTATTGACAAGTGGCATGATAGGTGCACATTGTTGATGGTATTGACAAGTGGCATGATAGGTGCACATTGTTGAGGGTATTGACAAGTGGCATGATAGGTGCACATTGTTGATGGTATTGACAAGTGGCATGATAGGTGCACATTGTTGAGGGTATTGACAAGTGGCATGATAGGTGCACATTGTTGATGGTATTGACAAGTGGCATGATAGGTGCACATTGTTGAGGGTATTGACAAGTGGCAATATAGGTGCACATTGTTGAGGGTATTGACAAGTGGCATGATAGGTGCACATTGTTGATGGTATTGACAAGTGGCATGATAGGTGCACATTGTTGAGGGTATTGACAAGTGGCATGATGGGTGCACATTGTTGAGGGTATTGACAAGTGGCATGATGGGTGCACATTGCTGAGGGTATTGACAAGTGGCATGATAGGTGCACATTGTTGATGGTATTGACAAGTGGCATGATAGGTGCACATTGTTGATGGTATTGACAAGTGGCATGATGGGTGCACATTGTTGAGGGTATTGACAAGTGGCATGATAGGTGCACATTGTTGATGGTATTGACAAGTGGCATGATAGGTGCACATTGTTGAGGGTATTGACAAGTGGCATGATAGGTGCACATTGTTGATGGTATTGACAAGTGGCATGATAGGTGCACATTGTTGATGGTATTGACAAGTGGCATGATAGGTGCACATTGTTGAGGGTATTGACAAGTGGCATGATGGGTGCACAGTCGTTGTTTCCAAGCATACATGTTTCCTGTAGGTACTGTATTATTACTGCCATTACCACCAATGCCAGTACTTCTGCTACCACTATCACCACTATCACCACCATCACCACTGCTGCTGCTGCTACTATTACTACTCAGTTCTAGAAAATAATACAGTGCTATGACAGTTTACAGCTTACCAAGTTCTCCGGGTCTCAAATACCCGGACGCAGGACGTACAGTTCTTTACAATAAAGGTATAGTTGCCCCTCTGCAGGCCATGAAGGCGTATAGTGGAAGTAGCGGTATACGTGTAACTCCACTCATTCTTAAGCTCAGCACTAGATGGATGTGAGTGGTCAGCTTCACGCCCCGGCCTCCTTACCGTCAGGAAAGAAACCCGGTAACCGTTGTTGTTTACAATACCTATGGTGAATTGCAGTGCCGACGAGATGCGGGAAAAGCCGGTACCAATTATCGGGGCCCAGCAGGGGGCCCGGGGCCGGACTGTTTCATATGTTTTTGTCTTTCTCGGTAGCACCATTATATGTCCATTGTACAAACTAACCCTTTAAGACCAAGTCCAAGTCACTCTGCAACTGAGAGTTAGTCTTTCCGATTTAGTGCAAAGATTTTTTGGCCGGTCCACCCTTGCTGGGGGGGGGGGAGGGGGGCCCGAAAAAATTTTTTTCACTGGGGCCCGAACCCGCTCTCGGCTGCCCTGGTGAATTGTTTTGACTGTAACCCAATTGACACTTCAAACTACAATTCTCGGAATCGTCTTAATAACCCTTGAACAAAAATGACAGCACTGTAGGCATTCGCTAGACAATCAAATGAACAAACCCAAAAGATAACCACACAATTTGTATTGGACTCACAGCAGAACGTGTCTTAAAAAGTTTGTGGTTTTGCCTCTCAGACAAATGAGTAGACATAATCTTTCATATAAGCCAGTGCCGTCTTCTTTTAGATCCTTACCTACTAAACATTCATGATATATTTCACACAATCGAGCGCTACAAGACCTCTGAAGCTAAAATAGCACAGTTAAATACAGCGTTTCTTTAATAGCCATTCTGAGCACCGAAGTTGTCATGATATGTCCCGGCGGATGGAGGCTTTCTACGCGATAAAGCTGCCGTGCTGAGTGCGGTCATAAAAGAAGAACCCGGCAACTGTGCTTTTGGGAATTCATACTCTCTGAAAATTCTAAAGGCAATCGTAGAAAATTAAGTTAACTCAGGTAAGACCCAATCTTCAGTAAGCAAGCAAGTTTAAAACGTACAATCATGTCATATTTAAAGTATGCGTGTTGGAAATGAAACTACAATTTCACCTGTTGTTTTTACACACTGTGAGACTTCGTAAGTCACTGTGACTTGAAAGCGAAGCATGTACTAATACCAAGTGCTAAGCAGTATTCATTCATTCTGCAGTCTGTCTTACGACAGGTCCGTAGCCTCTTCCAAAGCGAGTTCCCCACACAGTGCGATCTAGCTCTTCCTCTTTCAATTTCCAGTATCCTTCGTTTTCTTAAGGTCATCCAGTAGCTGCTTAGTCTTCTTCCTCGTCTTCCCGTCACTTCTATCCTTACTTCTAACTTTCCTTCAATCACGTGTTTTAGAAGGCAGTTCCTACGCAAGATGTGACCAATCCAGTTAGCCTTCCTTCTTTTTGTTGTATGTAGGATGTTCCTCTCCTCCTTGACGCTATGCAATACTCCTAATCAGTATATTTAAAATAATTTTAAGAAACTGGTAATTATATGAACTACGTAAAAATTCAGTTCTACTTCACAGAGAACACAATCCGTGCCCATATAAAAACCAGTACGTTAATGTTGCTTAGGAAAATGATCAGTGTTTGTTAGGAGAATTATACGAAACATATAAATACACTCTGTGGCTAAAATACAGATTTTCTTAATGTTAGAGGTGGCGATGTAATTATATTAATTCAACGCTTGGTTAAAGTCGTATTTATTTTTATTCAATTTGACTGACATTAACCCTCTGAAGATTGAGATTGACCTGAATCATATTTAAATATTCAGTCCGTACCGCGGAGTAAACACACTCCGTCTGTTATACAAACCAGTCAGTTAATGTTGTACAGTGAAATAATCGCTGTTTGTTCTGAGATCCACACAAAACACATAAATACAGTCCGTACCGCGCAGTAAACACACTCCGTCTCAGTTATACAAACCAGTCAGTTAATGCTGTACAGTGAAATAATCGCTGTTTGTTCTGAGATCCACACAAAACACATAAATACAGTCCGTACCGCGCAGTAAACACACTCCGTCTCAGTTATACAAACCAGTCAGTTAATGCTGTACAGTGAAATAATCGCTGTTTGTTCTGAGATCCACCAAAACCACATAAATACAGTCCGTACCGCGCAGTAAACACACTCCGTCTCAGTTATACAAACCAGTCAGTTAATATTGTACAGTGAAATAATCGCTGTTTGTTCTGAGATCCACAAAAAACACATAAATACAGTCCGTACCGCGCAGTAAACACTCCGTCTCAGTTATACAAACCAGTCAGTTAATGTTGTACAGTGAAATAATCGCTGTTTGTTCTGAGATCCACACAAAACACATAAATACAGTCCGTACCGCGCAGTAAACACTCCGTCTCAGTTATACAAACCAGTCAGTTAATATTGTATAGTGAAATAATCGCTGTTTGTTCTGAGATCCCACAAAAACACATAAATACAGTCCGTACCGCGCAGTAAACACACTCCGTCTCAGTTATACAAACCAGTCAGTTAATGTTGTACAGTGAAATAATCGCTGTTTGTTCTGAGATCCACACAAAACACATAAATACAGTCCGTACCGCGCAGTAAACACTCCGTCTCAGTTATACAAACCAGTCAGTTAATTTGTATAGTGAAATAATCGCTGTTTGTTCTGAGATCCACACAAAACACATAAATACAGTCCGTACCGCGCAGTAAACACACTCCGTCTCAGTTATACAAACCAGTCAGTTAATGCTGTACAGTGAAATAATCGCTGTTTGTTCTGAGATCCACACAAAACACATAAATACAGTCCGTACCGCGCAGTAAACACACTCCGTCTCAGTTATACAAACCAGTCAGTTAATGTTGTACGTGAAATAATCGCTGTTTGTTCTGAGATCCACACAAAACACATAAATACAGTCCGTACCGCGCAGTAAACACACTCCGTCTCAGTTATACAAAACAGTCAGTTAATGCTGTACAGTGAAATAATCGCTGTTTGTTCTGAGATCCATACAAAACACAGTCATGCACTGTGTGGGCAGAACGTAGAATGTTAAACCTAGTGGTACATGAAACAAGCCACTGCGGTTTAAGCGTTTAACAGTGATGGACTTAGACAGTTTTTGCTATACGATAGAGACATTCAGGCCATTCTCTGATTTCTCTCCTGATGTAACTGCTCACAGCGATGAGTTTTCTGAGAATTTTATCTGTATGCAGTTGTGGTTATAACATACATTGCAGTAGCCTGCTCGTATAAAGGTTGAAGTATCTTTTGTATTATTACATGTGAGCCTGTTGGAGTATAGTAATGACCAGATTACTTGTTTGTTAGCTGAGCTCCCTAACACAGTGCACTGCTGCAGTCGACACGGCGTGGGCGCTGCTAGACTCAGCTCGGAACGGCCAGACAGCGTTATATCTCTTCAAAAACATTTACGCTGTTGGGAGCAAATTCTTAGCTTCTGTCACTGAGGATGTTTTTTTTAAACGGATGGAAAAAGCTTGGTGGCGCGTGCGCAGTGCTTCCTTCCTTACCAGCTTGCCTCTTAATGCTCGTGCAAACTTTACCTGGTTCCTGCTACATATTAATTGCAGCTTACAACGCCTGGTCTACATCCAGTCCCTGTGTACTTAATATAACGTCATCAGCCTAAAGACAATGCTTGGTGACGGCTGGTAGCAAGAGCACTTGGATCGAATATCCATATAAACTCTTACGTTTCCTTAATGGACTAGAGCAGCGGTTCTGAAATGGGGGCACGTCAAGTTCTGTAACGGAGCACATGAGATATACAGTGTGTCCACAAAGTCCCTTCGGGGTTTTGAAAAATTGTGGCGCGCAAACAAATTGAGCTAGCCACATGCGGTTTGCGGCAGATTACAGTGAAACTCTGGAAGTTTTTTAATGACCTCAGTAGACCTCGATGTGGGCTCCCTTGGTAGCACGGAGAACTTCCAGACGAAATTCGAGCTCTTGCCATGTTCTGTGGAGCATGTCCGCTGGAATAGCCGAGATCGCATTCCTGATACGGGTCTTCAGGTCATCAAGTCCGTTAACTGGTGTTCGGAACACATTGCTCTTGACATAACCCCACAAGAAAAAATCCAGTGGTGTTATGTCTGGTGAACGTGGAGGCCAAGGTATTGGACCGTCTCTGCCATCCCACACAACGCGCGCGTTCCTGCACAGTCGCCATTTCACAACTGACTGAGAAACGTAAAGATGGCCGCTTATGCCATCTGTTGGCGGCAAAAAAAAAACTTCCAGAGTTTCACTGTAATCTGCCGCAAACCGCATGTGGCTAGCTCAATTTGTTTGCGCGCCACAATTTTTCAAAACCCCGAAGGGACTTTGTGGACACACTGTATTTCATAGTGTTGAGCAAAGTTGAAAGGGCCCACGCAAAAGTACTTAAAACTTTCTTTCGTACAGGCTTTTGTGTGCATGGAATAATTCAAGTTTGTTTAAAATAAAAAGGAAGTACCCGTATCTTGTCGTGCGTATAATGCACATCGTCATTTGAAGAAATAAAAATAAATCGTACCGAAACGCGATACGTAAATTTGTACACCGCGACGAAGATGTAAGCTGCTGCCGCAAGGTGTAAATTTTGTCTACAGTGTAAGTCCATCTTACATAGTGTTACTGGGATGCAAGTGAAGGGGATTCTGTATCTGACAGACGATGGAAGTCAATAAGAATTACACACAACACAGGCAATGTGCGTATAAACGTAACACTGAGGCGCGTTCGCGTAACGATTACTGCCGTGGAAAAGCAATAAGTATTACATATTCTGAGTGTGTGTGTCTGTAGCCTTAGTTATCCAGCATGCAATACGCATGCGCCGTATTATATTGTCATCTGTGGCCTGTCCGGCTCTACTATATTTTTCCACATTATCTCATAAACGGCACGACTTTCGGAAAAAGACTTACCAACATAAAATGTGTATTTTTACTTTACCTACAACTTTAGTCTAAAAATTTTTCATTCTAAGAAGAATTCAGCGACATATTATCACAAATATACATAGGTCATCAAGTAAATTACCCGTTATTCTTGTCAGATTTTAATTAAACTTAAATTTTCTCTACAGATTTTCGAAAAATACTCAAATATCATATTTCAAAAAAATCCGTCCAGTGGGAGCCGAGTTGTTCCTTACGGACGGACAGACAGACTGACATGACAAATCTAATAGTCACTTTTCACAATTTTGCGAACGCGATACGGATGGACAGTAAAGAAGGCAGAACAGCTGTAACCAGACACAACATATAATAACAGTATTAACTCGCAGGCAAAAGACACAACTACACTTTCATCCCAATGGCTTTTAAACTGGAATACATCGGTTACTTTTAAAACCATATAGCCTCTAAATTCCTTCTGCGCCAAAACTGCCAACATCAAAGCGTTCTCGTGAGTAGACGAAGAGTACAAGGAGGGGCACCCTGAAGATGGAGGCAGTGATTCGTTTGAAATGTTGGGATGTTTCTACCAGCCTAGGTCAGGTCACTTTCTAGAAGACAGTTTACATTTGATCCTCGTAAACAAATGGCGCCACAAGAGTAGCCTCGGGATTTGACGGGGCTGGGGATGAAGATAACAAGTAGATATAGTTGAGCAATACATACAGGGCCGATCCCAGTGGCCGCGCGGTCTAAGGCGTAGGTCTACGGCCGCTAGCTTCCTGGGATTGCGGGTTCGAATCCCGCTGATGGCATGGATGTCTGTCTCTTGTAAGTATTGTGTGTTGTCAGGTAGAGGTCTCTGCGACGGGCTGGTCCCTCGTCCAGAGGAGTCCTACCGAGTGTGGTGTGTCCAAAGTGTCATCGTGAAGCCTCGAAAATGAGGCGGCCTAGGCCCCCCAGGGGCTGTCGAGCCATTGGCAAAAAAAATACATACAGGTTGTCCCAGGTTTTAACAGTCAGTAATGCCGGATCTGATTACAGAGAAAATTCTGAGTCAGAAATGTCATAAATACATGTATGTGACACAAGCAATTTCCTACAAACTTCTATTGTCGTCACTACATTATTCTTGGGCCACTTCCAGTTTACGCGTTTTCGTCTAACTTCGAAAAGACACTTTACTGTCTTGGGGAAAAACAACCCATTGTTGCAATTAAAAGTGATTTCTTAGGCAGAATTGAAACATTGTTGCGTTTCAAGACTGAATGAAGCCACGGACAGGAATCCCATGAAGGGTCGAGATCACGGTCGATATTTCCCTCTAGCCCATGTCCATGTCAAAGAGCCCAAAGCGCTGGTAGGTACAGACGGTTAAAAAAGGTTACAGTTCGCCCTGTAACAGGCCACGATGGACCAGAGGGTAAGTACAGATATAGCTCTACTCTTCTTTAACCTCGGCCCTACATGGGGGTGGGTAGTCAATGCCGCGTCCCGGCCGCTTTGGTGGAAAATCTCGCATACACCGGGATTCGATCCCCGGACCATCCAGCCCGTAGCGAGTCGCTATACCGACTGAGCTATCGCGGCCCATGGTACAGACAGTTATCGCTATCAACATTCCTATGAACGGAAGGGCTAGACGACTGGAGGGGAATGTAGGAACGTACGGTGGAGGGGGAAGTGTAAGAGCTGAAGGGAGCTGTGGGGCTTCTTTCCGTGGCCACACTATAGCTATTCAGCGCAAGATGTGCACTTACTGAGAGGCTACTTAACGTTGGGAATTATTTATTTTATATACGTCTTTCCAAAGTATGGCGTTAAAAATTAATACGAAAGTCAATTATCACAACGCGACACGGTGGACAAACACAAGTATGTGACATAGATGATTTCAAATGTGATCGTCACATTGTCACGCAGAATTGTACTAAAATAAAGCATTTGGCATTTTCGCACTCTCCAACAAGACCTAACTAACAAATAAAATACTAACTCCATGGAGCAGTAGTCCTTCTTGAGAAGCTAACAGGTCGTCAGCTAGTCAAGAAATTCCCCGCGTTTTATGGAACCCGAAGGTTCATTACCGCACTCACAACAGCCCACCATCTGTCCCTATCCTAAGCCATATCAATTCAGTCCATTCCCCCATCTCACTTCTTGAAGATCCATTTTAATATTATCCTCCCATCTACGCCTGGGTCTTCCAAGTGGTCTCCTTCCCTTAGGTCTCCCCACCAAAATCCTGTATGCACCTCTCCCCTCACCCATACGTGCTACATGCCCCGCCCACCTCATTCTTCTTGATTTCATCACCCGAATAATATTTGGTGAGGAGTACAGATCATTAAGTTCCTCGTTATGTAGTCTTCTCCACTCCTCTGTTACCTCGTCCCTCTTAGGCCCAAGTATCCTCCTCAGCTCCAACAAGAACACGCGCCTTTGTGTGCCTCTCAGCACCGTTTACCCTACCACACTCCAAGGCTCCACCCAGGTCTCAAATCTACTTTCCTATTCTCCGCCAGTTCGTGCCTTCTCTCTCAACTTGTCTTCATGCCAGAGTAAGAATTTTGTGACGACGCTATGAACATTGTAGAAAACTCACTGTGTCTTGCAGTGGAAGCCGGGATAGCGTAGTCAGTATAGTGACTAGGCTACGGGCTGGACGATACGGGGTTTGAATACCCGCGTAGGAAAGAAATTTTTCTCTTCTCCAAAACGTCCAGACCGTTTCTGGGGCCCACGTAGCCCCTATTCAATCGGTGCCGGGGTTATTTCCCGGGGAGGTAAATCGGGGCAGGACGTAAAGTTGACCACATACCTCCATCCAGTACCGAGGTTAATAATGAGTAGATATATACGCCTACTTCTGTTTTACCTTTCATATCTCAGTAGCAGTCATTCGTTTTGATGTCAAATGTTTCGTCGCCATGGCAGTGTTGCAAACAATAACTAACTGGTTTCTAGGGGCAGCTGTCCGCGTTGGTACGCGACCTACAGTTGTATGCAACTAACATGCATATTAGGCTGGCTTTCCGTTACTCTAGATATCCGTATATGGACGGGTGCAAGACACGACTGGCTGCATGTGTGGGAACTCTAGCTACATACAGTAACTCACGCTGCGACGTTTCTCGCTTCCTGGCTATCACACGTTTGCTTCAAGAGAAGGCATCATATTTCACTACGCAATAACGTGTGGGGTTTTAGTGTTGAGTCGTGGGTACTCGGTACCCAGAACAATAACAAATTCAGTTTACTGTATTAATTTATACTGGTGGAAAAGCCCCCGTTGAAATTCAAAGAGAAATCACATCTTTCGTATTTTTTAGCCTATATCACTTGCTTGATTTTATTTATCCCTTTCGTATCTTCATTTCCTTCCCCACTTATTCAAAGAATGAACTGTGTTTGACCTCTAGTACACACACTACCGTGTCATTCGGTACGTTCCGTATAAAGATAATACATTCAGCATGTCACTTTCCGTTAAATATTAATATTATAATAATTATTGTACGTCCATGAATCAAAAAATGGAGGACAATATCTTTGCTCAGAGCACAGTATAAGGAAGAGCCTTCTGTTACAACGCACATAGATGGCAGGGAATTACATTATACTCCACATCGCCTTACAATAAATAAATAAATTTAATTGTAGTTGAATAAAGTCCTAACAAATGTAATTAATCCCTTTGGTAAAAGTAACAATTGACCAGGAGGGTCAAAACTGAGGGTAACTGGAATCGTGGATCTCTTAAAGCGTGCGACGAGGACGAGACGTTTGGTGACCACTGGAGACATTGTTAAACAAGTCCGCAGACCTCTGACCCGTTCGCTGTGTTATTTTCAATAAATGTTAAACTCGTTAATAGTTTGCAGAAAAAAATAATTGGTATTTTAACACACCAAACAATATATGTGTGTCTTAGCAACATATTTACAATCGATCATCATCGAGATATCGTAAGACGGAATATTTACAATCGATAGGTCTTAAAAAAAGTCGATACTCCAAAATTGATCAGTTCGAGCTCGATGCTCAACTGTTTCTTCAGCCTCACTTTGTTCCTCACAGATAACAGTCTCTCAGTTACGAAGACCAATCACGACAAGGGATCATAAACATACGTAAGTCTTCATGCCAAGTGCCTGTCATTTTTGTCAGATTTTAGCCACAACCGGAATGTGTCAGCAACTTTTAATAAATGTGAAATATCACGAAAGTATTCCCGGTGAGAGTAGCTCTCATAAATGCGGACGGACAGACAAAAATGACGAAGCTGGATACTCAGTTTTCAAGATTGTTTTGCGAACGTGCCTAGAAACTGACAAGTCAGGTGGGGATTTCGGCCCAGACCATTTGACGACGTCGTTTCAACTGCTGAATTACTTAGCATCTAATACCATAGGAATGCGATCACGAACGAGAAGTATGTAACAATTTTAAGTTAGAACTGGTACACTAGCAGGCGTCCCAGAATTCGACTGAAGAAATCGAGCGAAATGATGCAAATCCTCAATTCGAATATCCAATAACCTGGTCCAGATTCAAACCTGGTGCTGTAACGGCGTTATCGGACGGGGGAAGGGAGAGAATAATTGGTGTATTTGTTGCAAAGGATCGTATCAACTGGTGACACCTTGCGTCAGAGATGCAAGCACCTACAACACAATGCAGTTTGGTGCGAAAGGCCACCCAACCTTAATTACGTGAGATAAATGAGCTATAATTAATTATGGTGAAGTACAGAGGTCACACACTACGCAAGTTCCTTACTAACAGCCGTGGAACCTCCACATCACCCCCGACACAATACAGCTGACTCCCAAACCAGTTGTTCTGTTGGTATTTTAAGCATCTGATGGCACGTCCAACAAAGCGACCGTCCGCTTCATCTGCAGGCATACATCGTGGTGACTCTTCACCCATATGCAACACTACAGCTACTTGCTATCCTAACGGACTTTACAACCAGTTATGAAGCTGTTTCCACTTCATTTTCAGGCTGAAATGATAATTATTTTCCTGGTAATTAAATCCACACACTTACCGCCAGGTTACGAAGTGGCTTTACAAATTCCACGGGACAAAAATAGTTTGTCTTTTCCACAGAAAATGTCCCGTTCACAAACTCCTTTATATTATGCTACCTGCAATAAAGGCCGGTCCCATACATGTGAACGCCCCCGTCAGGCTAACACTATGGCGCCCCGTAAAATCGATATTCTTTAACCTTTTTGGGCCTAAGACAAGGATTGGCGAAAATTTTGAGGACGCGTGCCAAAATTAAGGATAGTTTTCGAAGAAATCTTTCGCGTGTGGAAACTTGAGTTTCACTAGCACCATATTTCTGATGATTCCAGTGACGTTTTAGCGCTCCTTACATGTTGGCGCCCTGGGACGCTGCCAGGCTGGGCCCGTCCATTAATAGGGTCCTGCCAACAAATCACGCATTGATTTACCAGTAGGTCAGTCCAGTGACGTTTTCTTCCAAAAATTCTGCCCACCGTCTGTTGTTTTATGACTGTTACACGTACTGCTGCGACATTCTTGTAAATTCGTTAGCAATAGCCTGTGTACGCCATGAAGGCATGTGGGGGTATGGAGGTATAGTTCCACTCATTCTTAACCTCGATACCAGATGGAGGTGAGTGGTCAGCTTCGCACCCCGGCCGCTTTACCTCTTACCGCTGCCGAGAATCGAATACAATTCCTTGATCAACCAGCCCGTATCCTAGTCACTGTACTGACTGAGCTATCCCGGCCCGTTTATCAATTGCATTCTACAAAAACCGTTACTATTAATCAAATAAATGTAAGTCATGGTCAGTCAGTAAGTGAATCTAGTTCCGGGGTTCGATTGCCCGCAGAAGCAATTCACATCATTGTCATCTCACCATCACATCCATATCGGCTCTGGTCTTTACCCAGAGGAATACTACGGGATAAAGAGCCCGGAGCGTGAAGTTCACCATTCGCCTTTCTGTAATACCCGATGTAGTATTGCCTCTATTCTGACTACGTAAGGCATGATGACGTCGTGCCTAGTCACAGGGCTACGTTAATTTTTGTATTCGCATAACTAATCCCACACGGCCACGAAACTGCTTTCTGTCATGCTAGCCGTAGCTTCCAACTACAACTTTTCTTGTCTCCGCAGCTATCACTGTTTGGGCACAGCGCTAACCATACGTATTTATATGCTTCACAGGGTTAAAAAAAAGACAAATTATCTCCCTAACAGCATGAACTGGTCACTTAATTTATATTTCTCAATTGTAATTTTGTGTGTATCCTTCATCTATATTATGCGCTCTACATGCTCTGCTCATAGTAATGTCCTTGATTTCATCACGTTAATAATGTTCAGTGCACCCCCCCCCCCCCCCAGTGTTGTGGTATACTCAAAGATGGGTATAACTGACCCCATGTGAGCAGAGTCCCTCCTAAGACACAACAGGTCCTCAGCTACTCGACAAATTCCCCGCATTTTATGGATCCGAAGGTTCATTACCGCATTCACAAGCGACCGCCACTGTCCCTATCCTGAGCCAGATCAATCTAGTCCATGCCCCCCATCCCACTTCTTGAAGATTCATTTTAATATTGTCCTCCATCTACGCCTGGGTCTTCCAAGTGGTTATTTCCTTCAGGTCTCCCCACTAAAACCCTGTATGCACCTCTCCTGTCCCTCAGACGTGCTACATACCCCGCCCATTTCATTCTTCTTGATTTTCATCACCCGAATTATATTTGGTGAGAAGTACAGATCATAAAGCTCCTCGTTATGTAGTCTTCTCCACTCTTTTGTTACCCCTTCCTCTTAGGCTTGAATATCCTCCTCAGCACCCTATTTTCGAACACCCTCAGTCCTATCAAAGATGTGTATACAATTTGTGTTTCCTGCTGTGCAGTCGGCCAATCGACAGAACATGCGTTAGCCCGCTGTTTCACTGTCAGTTCGTACGCACAGAAACAAAAACATCATTCCGGTTGTGGTTTCGTATGCGGATCGAACCCCTTTGATGACCTTCGCTGGACCACGTCAACAATCATGTCGGAATTCAGGAGGTCCAGCTGGAACTTTAAACGCTGGTCCTGCACATTAGGCAGCCTAGTGCAATCTCGGATAAAAGTCACTGGTACGGTATTAACCTTTGTCCCTCCGGAGAGAATGGACAGCTGCGGTCAAGCAATTTGCCACGCCTCTCCTAACATTTGTTTACTCTCGCAAGACGCTGCAACGTAGCGTCAGCAGGAGGTCACAATCGCAGCCTCGTCTTCAAGGTCAAGCTCTTTCTTCCCACGGAGAGTAAAATCGGCGAGCGAAGGGAACTGAGGGGAAAGGGGGCTGTGATAATGACGGATCAACTAATGAAGGGGGTACAGAAAGGGCGTGGAACGTAGGGGCGGCCCAAGGATCCTCCAGCAAGTGGCCTCAGTGAATGTAAGGGAAAACAGGAAAATGAGGGTACGAAGCTTACAAAACTCACATAAAGGCTACATCAGGCGATTTATACTACATCACAGAAATGTTATATACTTTTGACACGCAAATGTGCTTCAGGGTATATAAGAAATAGATATATTTTCCAGCAACTGTGGACTGTAATTTTTCAGACAATTCGCAAATTACCATTCCTGATAAATGTCATGAACCACGTCGTTGTCATTACGGATACATCGATAGCTTCCAATTTATAAAATGCCCGCCTTGCATATGGCCAAAAGGTCAAAGGCACAGCTGTACATCATTACAAAGGTTGGGCTGCTATATGGCTCCCTTCCTTAATTTTCTCCAGGCGATTTCATATTTCCAGACTTTTATGGAGTTTTATAACAACAATGTCCAGACGGACTCCAAGCTCAGCCCGTCATAACACATAATTAGCAAACCAGTCCGTTTAAATGCAGCACAATTCAAGAGACACAAATTTAAGACATTACGTTCCTAACGCCCGTCTCTTATTAGTAATGACATACATTAAACCGCTGAGCAAGACATTTGTGGCTAAGAAGGACGAGGTAGCAGGCGACTAGAGAAAACTGCACAATGAAAGCTTCATGATCTGTACTCCTCATCAAAAATTATTCGGGTGATCAAATCAAGAAGGATGAGATGGGCGGGACAGATAGCACGTATGGGGGAGGAGAGGTGCATACAGGGTTTTGGTGGGGAGACCTGAGGGAAGGAGACCACTTGGAAGACCCAGGCGTAGATGGGAGGATAATATTAAAGTGAATTTTCAAGAAATAGGATACGGCTTGGATTGGATTGATCTGGCTCAGGATACGAAGAGATTGGGGGGGGGGGGCTCTTTGAACACGGTGACGAACCCTTGGGTTCCATAAAATGCGTGGAAATTCTTGACTAGCTGAGGAACTGTTAGCTTCTGAAGAAGGAATCTGCTCCATGGAGTTACACATGAAGTCATATACGTAATGTTAAACAGGCAGTAACTCTCAAATTTTATGGAAAAAGGGTACAAGAATATTCCGCTTAGTTTTATTCCATGTATTCGGAGTGACTGTTTCGCTCCTAGAATTTTCTTCTGGACACAGTTCAAGCACTCATGTGGACAATATTATCAAATCAATAATTCCTTTATTATTCACTCGTAGTTCTGTTCTTCTCCGTGTTTAACCCTGAGTAAAACTTAGAAATAAACAAGACAGGCAATGTACGTATGACGTAAAATTGAGGAGCGTTGGCGTAACCATTGTTTCCGTGGAAAAGTAATGAGTATCACATATTCTCACTGTGTCTGTAGCCTTAGTTATCCAGCACGCAAAGCGCATGCGCCGTATTATATTGTCATCTGTGGCCTGTACGGCTCTACCGCATTTTTCCAAATTCCACAGCACGATTGCTGGGGAAAAAAATTTTTGGTTTTCTCTACAACTTTTGTCCGAAACATTTCTCATTCTAAGAAGAATTCAGCGTGATATAATCATAAATGTACATAGGTCTTCACGTAAAGTACCCGTTTCTTTTTGTCAGAATTTAATGAAGCTTGAATTTTCTCGACAGATTTTCGAAAAATCCTCTAATATCAAATTTCATGAAAATACGTCCATTGGGAATCTAATTGTTCCATGCGGACGGAACAGACAGGCAGACACGACAAAGTTAATAGTCGCTTTTCGCAATTCTGCGAACGCGCCTAACAATAAATAACACTTGTTTTGCGGGTTTCTTTTTCGTTATAAGCAACAACCTTTGAACTCTCCAGTAACTCGTTTTACATTAAATGCATTTACCCTGTTTTCAACGCGCGCTGAATAACATGATATTCATTTTCATGACAAAATAACCTTGAACCTGTCTCGTTTAAGCTGGACTCGAGCCACGATCTGTATGAACAAAGATGACCACGTGTTAATAATACTTTTGAGCAACATGATTCTATCCACTAATGCAGCAAATTAAAAAAAGGGTCGAGTGTTTATTTAGAGCAGCTATCATTAGTTCTGTCGGTGTCCCCAGCTATCTGATGTGTCCACCTGCAGCTACAAACGCGATCCACATCGCCACTATGTACAACGTAAACTAAATTATTCCTAAACATTTATGAAACTTTCTGTGTACAGTATTTTGTCTTAACCTTTATTTCGAATTTTGTACCTCAAGTTTTGCCTTATTTTTTTTTACCTCTCTCAGTACTGTTCGTAACTGTGTAGACATCTTCCACTTTAGGTAATTGATTTTAAATTAGCGATTCTTATTGGCTATCGTATCATTATTGGTGCATACGGCTGGGAATTCTCGGTCGATAAATGCTTTAAAGTAGGGATACGGGTTTGCTGTTGTGCCTTATAGATAGTTCTTGTCTTTTGTCTCTCTTTTTCTTGCAGTATTTCAATCTCGAATTACATACAATGGTTTAATAACGATAATTTAAGTGGCATCCACGCTTCGATAAAGCACATACCTTTAGGTTATGTGAAACAAACTCCCACAACAATGAGAACAGTGTTATGATAGCCTCTGAAAAACAAACATAATGACGCGCATAGCAAAGAATGCCACAGATAGAGACAAATCACTGGGATTAGTGCCTGTGAATCTGTTATGAAGAAACCAATACAGACATTACATGCTGAGTTCGTCAGACCTTTTGGAGAAATTCCAATAATATCAGTTTATTCCTCAAACAAGAGAACTCAAGATTTTTTTTTTGGTACAATTTGGATTCAGATACCTCCCACGCTGACTCCGAACTATTTTTAGTGAAGATGCTATTATTGGGCTCCCAGCGTCTTAGTGCTCCGAAAAAAACAAAATGATTCGGAAACTAAATATGCTACCGTCTTCAGGTGAAAAGGCAGAAAAACAACTACACCGTTAGATCAAGACGAGATCCAGTTATTGAGATTAGTTGTTCCTAAAATGTCAAATGAGACTGTAATTTGCCAACTTTTTACCTCAAGATGGATACAAAATGCAGTTTCCGAAACGCTGTGATCTGTTTGGAATACGAAGATAATGAAATCCAGAAATCAACATATATTATTTAACATTATCCACGGTCCGTGCAGTCAACTAGTTCACAATATTTATTCCAACAACTGCACAACAATAAAAATACATCAGTTTATAAATATATGACACTCCTACATGTTTCGGCATACAGTGACCATCTTCAGGGAGGTGGTTATGAAACGAAAGATTAGTTATGGCTAATTATATTAGGGATGTTCAAATACATGTGTCAAATAAAATTACATGGTAAAATGTTTGTAACTTGGAACAATTACATGTATTCGTACGTGTGCATGTAATACAAGTTACAAACATTTTACATTGTAATTTTATTTAACACATGTATTTTAGCCTTATATCCGCACATCTATAATATAATTAGCCATAACTACTATTCCCTTTGATAACCACCTCAATGAAGATGGCCATTGTAGGCCGAAACATGAAGCAGGAGTGACATAATTATAAACTACTGTCTTCTTTACTGATGCGCAGTTGGAATAAATATTGTGAACCACAAATACCAATTTTAAGACACAGCAAGCACCTGTTTTTAATCGATTTATGCCCTTTGTATCCACTACAGGAAGCCGGGATGGTGCAGTAGATATGGAGACTAGACTGAGAGATCCGGGGTTGGAATCCCGACAAGGGGAAGAGATTTATTACTTCTGCCTAAACGTCCAGACCGCCTCCAGGGACTACCCAGCCTCGCCTCCTACTCAATGGTACCGAGGTTCTTTTCCTGGGGATAAAGCGACCGGAACGTGATGTTGACCACTGACCTCCATGTAGTGTCGAGGTTAAGAAGGTGTGGAGCTGTACCTCTACTCCCCGTCACGGTGTGTACAGGGAAAAATTGTCTTTGTTTGCGTCAGTATCGACTGCATAAACATAAGGAACTCTCAGAGAACCACAGCCGACCAATACCAATCACATGACTCAATACTTTCTGAATGGTTCTGAGGATGGTACATTTAAATCAGCGTCACTCGGCTTCTGGACCTCGTCCATCGTACCGTAATAAAAAAAATAGGTCTATATTTGGGAAACTGGATGTGTCCGTCCTCGCGTGAAAAAGACAGGAAGACAGGACCCTGAAAATATCTCACATTTAGGGGTGTAACCAAACTAAACACCAGCTCCTGTAATACAGTAATACCTAAATTAGCTACTAGAATAACATATTAATGAAATTTCCAAACTAAAGGTTAAATTTGTTCCCGTGCACTCTATGAAGACACATGGTGAAGTGTAGGTACAGCTCCACGCATTCTAAACCTCGCCACTAGAGTGAGCGGTTGCTTTACCATCGGGACAAAAGTCGCCATTACCCATTAAATAGGATGGGCCCCAGAGTCGATCTGACGGAGACGAGAAAAATCTCTTTGACCCTGCGGGGAATCGAACCAAGATTCGTCGGTCGTCCAGCCCGTAACCTAGTCATTGAATCTTAGAAGAGAGAATTCCGTACGGCAGCAGCCATGATGTTATACTTCTGCATTCATTTTATAGCGTATTCACAATTATGAACTGCAATGTGCTAAAGGTACGTAGACCAGGCCCCGGTATAGCACCACCCTCACTAAGCGCGCATAAAGTCTGTTAACGGACAACGGAAATTCCCTGTACTACAGTATCTCGATTTACCGACAAACTGCGGTGAACAAACAGGGGCACTATATCGTGTTTGGACTGTACTTCACAACTTCTCCTATACATTCCATATTTCTAAAGTCGATAAAATCAAATAACCAAACCTGTTTTCGGTACCGCAGTATAACTTATTTTTCTTCACGTATTTATTGGTAATTAATGCCACCTTGATAATACAAAATACTAGTTACAAGACTGTTTATATATACCTTGTTTTTATTTTTTACTAATTTTATTATTAGCAGGAAAAATTTGATGATATCAGATGAGTTTTGTCAAGAACGTTATTTTAGCTAAATCATAACACAGGCACACCATGTTTAATAATAAGTGTCACGATACTAAATTGGAAGTAGCTGCTATAAGACGGGTATCTTCGTCAGTACCGCTGTGAGAACCTCAAATATCACTTAGAACCAACAGCATTCACACACACACACACATGTGAATATTTTGTATATTCCGGATATCTGGAATTACGGAAGAGGCAATAAAAAGAGCAGGAGAAAATCACACGATAAGAGCATCATAATTTGTATTCTACTTCTAAAATGAATGAAGTGCTGAGAGCGGCATGAACTGTAGCACGCACTTGGAAAAGTAGAAACTCTCGTAGACAGGTCTTCAATAGGTTGGTTAAGGAAAGACGAAATTGATATATCTAAGTGTAGATGACATGTTTAAACGAATTTTAGAGAAGGGTGGTGTAAAGGGGTGGTCTGGATTCAGCTGGCTCAGGACGGGATCAGTGGGCCTTTGTGAAAGCGGAACTTTCGAATCCCATAAAATCACTAAATACCTCAACGGGCCGAGGATTCACTAACATTGCATGAAATACCAGCGCCACGCAGTTCGTAGCGTCAACACGACGTACCGTGTGGCTGGTACATATTTAAGAACATGACTTTGGGTATCTGTTGTCTGGGGCATGCTTAACACATACAGCGCTTCGAAAGCTGGTTTTGCGTCCATCATCAGGCAAAAGTAATAATATGAACGTATTTTGTTGGGACAATTAGATTGAGCTAATCTCCGGGGATACATGTTAGCTCACTGAGTAAATTCAATTATATTATTTTACCTAATAAGGGGAAGGAAACATATTTAACGGTCGAAACGTTGTAGATACTAACTATGTGTCAGACAACAGGTAGTGCCCAAAGTAACATTCACACAATAACTTAACGTTTATACAATTGCTCCGCTTTGGTGCAGCTTTCACAGCAGCCCCTGTAAGCTATTTGTGCTGTTGGTTAGCTATGTCAGGAACAGGACCTGTGATTGTGCAGTACAGTAGGCTATCTGTGCTGTTGGTTAGCTATGTCAGGAACAGAACCTGTGATTGTGCAGTACAGTAGGCTATCTGTGCTGTTGGTTAGCTATGTCAGGAACAGGACCTGTGATTGTGCAGTACAGTAGGCTATCTGTGCTGTTGGTTAGCTATGTCAGAAACAGGATCTGTGATTGTGCAATACAGTAGGCTATCTGTGCTGTTGGTTAGCTATGTCAGGAACAGGACCTGTGATTGTGCAGTACAGTAGGCTATCTGTGCTGTTGGTTAGCTATGTCAGGAACAGGACCTGTGATTGTGCAATACAGTAGGCTATCTGTGCTGTTGGTTAGCTATGTCAGGAACAGGACCTGTGATTGTGCAGTACAGTAGGCTATCTGTGCTGTTGGTTAGCTATGTCAGGAACAGGATCTGTGATTGTGCAATACAGTAGGCTATCTGTGCTGTTAGTTAGCTATGTCAGGAACAGGATCTGTGATTGTGCAATACAGTAGGCTATCTGTGCTGTTGGTTAGCTATGTCAGGAACAGGATCTGTGATTGTGCAATACAGTAGGCTATCTGTGCTGTTGGTTAGCTATGTCAGGAACAGGACCTGTGATTGTGCAGTACAGTAGGCTATCTGTGCAGTTAGTTAGCTATGTCAGGAACAGGATCTGTGATTGTGCAATACAGTAGGCTATCTGTGCTGTTGGTTAGCTATGTCAGGAACAGGATCTGTGATTGTGCAATACAGTAGGCTATCTGTGCTGTTGGTTAGCTATGTCAGAAACAGACCTGTGATTGTGCAATACAGTAGGCTATCTGTGCTGTTGGTTAGCTATGTCAGGAACAGACCTGTGATTGTGCAATACAGTAGGCTATCTGTGCTGTTGGTTAGCTATGTCAGGAACAGGACCTGTGATTGTGCAGTACAGTAGGCTATCTGTGCAGTTAGTTAGCTATGTCAGGAACAGGATCTGTGATTGTGCAGTACAGTAGGCTATCTGTGCTGTTGGTTAGCTATGTCAGGAACAGGACTGTGATTGTGCAGTACAGTAGGCTATCGTGCTGTTGTTAGCTATGTCAGGAACAGGACCTGTGATTGTGCAGTACAGTAGGCTATCTGTGCTGTTGGTTAGCTATGTCAGGAACAGGACCTGTGATTGTGCAATTCAGTAGGCTATCTGTGCTGTTGGTTAGCTATGTCAGGAACAGGACCTGTGATTGTGCAGTTACAGTAGGCTATCTGTGCTGTTGGTTAGCTATGTCAGGAACAGGATCTTGATTGTGCAATACAGTAGGCTATCGTGCTGTTGGTTAGCTATGTCAGGAACAGGATCTGTGATTGTTCAATACAGTAGGCTATCTGTGCTGTTGTTAGCTATGTCAGGAACAGGATCTGTGATTGTGCAGTACAGTAGGCTATCTGTGCTGTTGGTTAGCTATGTCAGGAACAGGACTGTGATTGTGCAATACAGTAGGCTATCTGTGCTGTTGGTTAGCTATGTCAGGAACAGGACCTTTTGATTGTGCAGTACAGTAGGCTATCTGTGCTGTTGGTTAGCTATGTCAGGAAACAGGACCTGTGATTGTGCAGTACAGTAGGCTATCTGTCTGTTGGTTAGCTATGTCAGGAACAGGATCTGTGATTGTGCAATACAGTAGGCTATCTGTGCTGTTGGTTAGCTATGTCAGGACAAGGATCTGTGATTTGTGCAATACAGTAGGCTATCTGTGCTGTTGGTTAGCTATGTCAGAACAGGATCTGTGATTGTGCAGTACAGTAGGCTACTGTGCTGTGGTTAGCTATGTCAGGAACAGGACCTGTGATTGTGCAGTACAGTAGGCTATCTGTGCTGTTGGTTAGCTATGTCAGGAACAGGATCTGTGATTGTGCAGTACAGTAGGCTATCTGTGCTGTTGGTTAGCTATGTCAGGAACAGGATCTGTGATTGTGCAATACATTAGGCTATCTGTGCTGTTGGTTAGCTATGTCAGGAACAGAATCTGTGATTGTGCAGTACAGTAGGCTATCTGTGCTGTTGGTTAGCTATGTCAGGAACAGAATCTGTGATTGTGCAATACAGTAGGCTATCTGTGCTGTTGGTTAGCTATGTCAGGAACAGAATCTGTGATTGTGCAATACAGTAGGCTATCTGTGCTGTTGGTTAGCTATGTCAGGAACAGAATCTGTGATTGTGCAGTACAGTAGGCTATCTGTGCTGTTGGTTAGCTATGTCAGGAACAGAATCTGTGTTGTGCAATACAGTAGGCTATCTGTGCTGTTGGTTAGCTATGTCAGGAACAGAATCTGTGATTGTGCAGTACAGTAGGCTATCTGTGCAGTTAGTTAGCTATGTCAGGAACAGAATCTGTGATTGTGCAGTACAGTAGGCTATCTGTGCAGTTGGTTAGCTATGTCAGGAACAGAATCTGTGATTGTGCAGTACAGTAGGCTATCTGTGCAGTTAGTTAGCTATGTCAGGAACAGAATCTGTGATTGTGCAGTACAGTAGGCTATCTGTGCTGTTGGTTAGCTATGTCAGGAACAGAACCTGTGATTGTGCAGTACAGTAGGCTATCTGTGCTGTTGGTTAGCTATGTCAGGAACAGAACCTGTGATTGTGCAGTACAGTAGGCTATCTGTGCTGTTTGTTAGCTATGTCAGGAACAGAATCTGTGATTGTGCAGTACAGTAGGCTATCTGTGCTGTTGGTTAGCTATGTCAGGAACAGAATCTGTGATTGTGCAATACAGTAGGCTATCTGTGCTGTTGGTTAGCTATGTCAGGAACAGAATCTGTGATTGTGCAATACAGTAGGCTATCTGTGCTGTTGGTTAGCTATGTCAGGAACAGAATCTGTGATTGTGCAGTACAGTAGGCTATCTGTGCTGTTGGTTAGCTATGTCAGGAACAGAACCTGTGATTGTGCAGTACAGTAGGCTATCTGTGCTGTTGGTTAGCTATGTCAGGAACAGAACCTGTGATTGTGCAATACAGTAGGCTATCTGTGCTGTTGGTTAGCTATGTCAGGAACAGAACCTGTGATTGTGCAGTACAGTAGGCTATCTGTGCTGTTGGTTAGCTATGTCAGGAACAGAATCTGTGATTGTGCAGTACAGTAGGCTATCTGTGCTGTTGGTTAGCTATGTCAGGAACAGAATCTGTGATTGTGCAGTACAGTAGGCTATCTGTGCTGTTGGTTAGCTATGTCAGGAACAGAATTTGTGATTGTGCAGTACAGTAGGCTATCTGTGCTGTTGGTTAGCTATGTCAGGAACAGAATCTGTGATTGTGCAGTACAGTAGGCTATCTGTGCTTTTGGTTAGCTATGTCAGGAACAGAATCTGTGATTGTGCAGTACAGTAGGCTATCTGTGCTGTTGGTTAGCTATGTCAGGAACATAATCTGTGATTGTGCAGTACAGTAGGCTATCTGTGCTGTTGGTTAGCTATGTCAGGAACAGAATCTGTGATTGTGCAGTACAGTAGGCTATCTGTGCTGTTGGTTAGCTATGTCAGGAACAGAATCTGTGATTGTGCAGTACAGTAGGCTATCTGTGCTGTTGGTTAGCTATGTCAGGAACAGAATCTGTGATTGTGCAGTACAGTAGGCTATCTGTGCTGTTGGTTAGCTATGTCAGGAACAGAATCTGTGATTGTGCAGTACAGTAGGCTATCTGTGCTGTTGGTTAGCTATGTCAGGAACAGAATCTGTGATTGTGCAATACAGTAGGCTATCTGTGCTGTTGGTTAGCTATGTCAGGAACAGAATCTGTGATTGTGCAGTACAGTAGGCTATCTGTGCAGTTAGTTAGCTATGTCAGGTACAGAATCTGTGATTGTGCAGTACAGTAGGCTATCTGTGCTGTTGGTTAGCTATGTCAGGAACAGAATCTGTGATTGTGCAGTACAGTAGGCTATCTGTGCAGTTAGTTAGCTATGTCAGGTACAGAATCTGTGATTGTGCAGTACAGTAGGCTATCTGTGCTGTTAGTTAGCTATGTCAGGAACAGAATCTGTGATTGTGCAATACAGTAGGCTATCTGTGCTGTTGGTTAGCTATGTCAGGAACAGAATCTGTGATTGTGCAATACAGTAGGCTATCTGTGCTGTTGGTTAGCTATGTCAGGAACAGAATCTGTGATTGTGCAATACAGTAGGCTATCTGTGCTGTTGGTTAGCTATGTCAGGAACAGAATCTGTGATTGTGCAATACAGTAGGCTATCTGTGCTGTTGGTTAGCTATGTCAGGAACAGAATCTGTGATTGTGCAATACAGTAGGCTATCTGTGCTGTTGGTTAGCTATGTCAGGAACAGAATCTGTGATTGTACAGTACAGTAGGCTATCTGTGCTGTTGGTTAGCTATGTCAGGAACAGAATCTGTGATTGTGCAATACAGTAGGCTATCTGTGCTGTTGGTTAGCTATGTCAGGAACAGAATCTGTGATTGTGCAATACAGTAGGCTATCTGTGCTGTTGGTTAGCTATGTCAGGAACAGAATCTGTGATTGTGCAATACAGTAGGCTATCTGTGCTGTTGGTTAGCTATGTCAGGAACAGAATCTGTGATTGTGCAGTACAGTAGGCTATCTGTGCAGTTAGTTAGCTATGTCAGGAACAGAACCTGTGATTGTGCAGTACAGTAGGCTATCTGTGCTGTTGGTTAGCTATGTCAGGAACAGAATCTGTGATTGTGCAGTACAGTAGGCTATCTGTGCAGTTAGTTAGCTATGTCAGGAACAGAACCTGTGATTGTGCAGTACAGTAGGCTATCTGTGCTGTTGGTTAGCTATGTCAGGAACAGAACCTGTGATTGTGCAATACAGTAGGCTATCTGTGCTGTTGGTTAGCTATGTCAGGAACAGAACCTGTGATTGTGCAGTACAGTAGGCTATCTGTGCTGTTGGTTAGCTATGTCAGGAACAGAACCTGTGATTGTGCAATACAGTAGGCTATCTGTGCTGTTGGTTAGCTATGTCAGGAACAGAACCTGTGATTGTGCAGTACAGTAGGCTATCTGTGCTGTTGGTTAGCTATGTCAGGAACAGAATCTGTGATTGTGCAGTACAGTAGGCTATCTGTGCTGTTGGTTAGCTATGTCAGGAACAGAATCTGTGATTGTGCAGTACAGTAGGCTATCTGTGCTGTTGGTTAGCTATGTCAGGAACAGAATCTGTGATTGTGCAGTACAGTAGGCTATCTGTGCTGTTGGTTAGCTATGTCAGGAACAGAATCTGTGATTGTGCAGTACAGTAGGCTATCTGTGCTGTTGGTTAGCTATGTCAGGAACAGAATCTGTGATTGTGCAGTACAGTAGGCTATCTGTGCTGTTGGTTAGCTATGTCAGGAACAGAATCTGTGATTGTGCAGTACAGTAGGCTATCTGTGCTGTTGGTTAGCTATGTCAGGAACAGGATCTGTGATTGTGCAGTACAGTAGGCTATCTGTGCTGTTGGTTAGCTATGTCAGGAACAGGATCTGTGATTGTGCAGTACAGTAGGCTATCTGTGCTGTTGGTTAGCTATGTCAGGAACAGGATCTGTGATTGTGCAGTACAGTAGGCTATCTGTGCTGTTGGTTAGCTATGTCAGGAACAGAATCTGTGATTGTGCAGTACAGTAGGCTATCTGTGCTGTTGGTTAGCTATGTCAGGAACAGAATCTGTGATTGTGCAATACAGTAGGCTATCTGTGCTGTTGGTTAGCTATGTCAGGAACAGAATCTGTGATTGTGCAGTACAGTAGGCTATCTGTGCTGTTGGTTAGCTATGTCAGGAACAGAATCTGTGATTGTGCAGTACAGTAGGCTATCTGTACTGTTGGTTAGCTATGTCAGGAACAGAATCTGTGATTGTGCAGTACAGTAGGCTATCTGTGCTGTTGGTTAGCTATGTCAGGAACAGAATCTGTGATTGTGCAATACAGTAGGCTATCTGTACTGTTGGTTAGCTATGTCAGGAACAGAACCTGTGATTGTGCAATACAGTAGGCTATCTGTGCTGTTGGTTAGCTATGTCAGGAACAGAATCTGTGATTGTGCAGTACAGTAGGCTATCTGTGCTGTTGGTTAGCTATGTCAGGAACAGAATCTGTGATTGTGCAATACAGTAGGCTATCTGTGCTGTCGGTTAGCTATGTCAGGAACAGAATCTGTGATTGTGCAGTACAGTAGGCTATCTGTGCTGTTGGTTAGCTATGCCAGGAACAGAATCTGTGATTGTGCAGTACAGTAGGCTATCTGTGCTGTTGGTTAGCTATGTCAGGAACAGAATCTGTGATTGTGCAGTACAGTAGGCTATCTGTACTGTTGGTTAGCTATGTCAGGAACAGAATCTGTGATTGTGCAGTACAGTAGGCTATCTGTGCTGTTGGTTAGCTATGTCAGGAACAGAACCTGTGATTGTGCAGTACAGTAGGCTATCTGTACTGTTGGTTAGCTATGTCAGGAACAGAATCTGTGATTGTGCAGTACAGTAGGCTATCTGTACTGTTGGTTAGCTATGTCAGGAACAGAATCTGTGATTGTGCAATACAGTAGGCTATCTGTGCTGTTGGTTAGCTATGTCAGGAACAGAACCTGTGATTGTGCAGTACAGTAGGCTATCTGTGCTGTTGGTTAGCTATGTCAGGAACAGAACCTGTGATTGTGCAGTACAGTAGGCTATCTGTGCTGTTGGTTAGCTATGTCAGGAACAGAATCTGTGATTGTGCAGTACAGTAGGCTATCTGTGCTGTTGGTTAGCTATGTCAGGAACAGAATCTGTGATTGTGCAGTACAGTAGGCTATCTGTGCTGTTGGTTAGCTATGTCAGGAACAGAATCTGTGATTGTGCAGTACAGTAGGCTATCTGTGCTGTTGGTTAGCTATGTCAGGAACAGAATCTGTGATTGTGCAGTACAGTAGGCTATCTGTGCTGTTGGTTAGCTATGTCAGGAACAGAATCTGTGATTGTGCAGTACAGTAGGCTATCTGTGCTGTTGGTTAGCTATGTCAGGAACAGGATCTGTGATTGTGCAGTACAGTAGGCTATCTGTGCTGTTGGTTAGCTATGTCAGGAACAGGATCTGTGATTGTGCAGTACAGTAGGCTATCTGTGCTGTTGGTTAGCTATGTCAGGAACAGGATCTGTGATTGTGCAGTACAGTAGGCTATCTGTGCTGTTGGTTAGCTATGTCAGGAACAGAATCTGTGATTGTGCAGTACAGTAGGCTATCTGTGCTGTTGGTTAGCTATGTCAGGAACAGAATCTGTGATTGTGCAGTACAGTAGGCTATCTGTGCTGTTGGTTAGCTATGTCAGGAACAGAATCTGTGATTGTGCAGTACAGTAGGCTATCTGTGCTGTTGGTTAGCTATGTCAGGAACAGAATCTGTGATTGTGCAGTACAGTAGGCTATCTGTGCTGTTGGTTAGCTATGTCAGGAACAGAATCTGTGATTGTGCAGTACAGTAGGCTATCTGTGCTGTTGGTTAGCTATGTCAGGAACAGAATCTGTGATTGTGCAGTACAGTAGGCTATCTGTGCTGTTGGTTAGCTATGTCAGGAACAGGATCTGTGATTGTGCAGTACAGTAGGCTATCTGTGCTGTTGGTTAGCTATGTCAGGAACAGGATCTGTGATTGTGCAGTACAGTAGGCTATCTGTGCTGTTGGTTAGCTATGTCAGGAACAGGATCTGTGATTGTGCAGTACAGTAGGCTATCTGTGCTGTTGGTTAGCTATGTCAGGAACAGAATCTGTGATTGTGCAGTACAGTAGGCTATCTGTGCTGTTGGTTAGCTATGTCAGGAACAGAATCTGTGATTGTGCAGTACAGTAGGCTATCTGTGCTGTTGGTTAGCTATGTCAGGAACAGAATCTGTGATTGTGCAGTACAGTAGGCTATCTGTGCTGTTGGTTAGCTATGTCAGGAACAGAATCTGTGATTGTGCAGTACAGTAGGCTATCTGTGCTGTTGGTTAGCTATGTCAGGAACAGAATCTGTGATTGTGCAGTACAGTAGGCTATCTGTGCTGTTGGTTAGCTATGTCAGGAACAGAATCTGTGATTGTGCAATACAGTAGGCTATCTGTGCTGTTGGTTAGCTATGTCAGGAACAGAATCTGTGATTGTGCAGTACAGTAGGCTATCTGTGCTGTTGGTTAGCTATGTCAGGAACAGAATCTGTGATTGTGCAGTACAGTAGGCTATCTGTGCTGTTGGTTAGCTATGTCAGGAACAGAATCTGTGATTGTGCAGTACAGTAGGCTATCTGTACTGTTGGTTAGCTATGTCAGGAACAGAATCTGTGATTGTGCAGTACAGTAGGCTATCTGTGCTGTTGGTTAGCTATGTCAGGAACAGAACCTGTGATTGTGCAATACAGTAGGCTATCTGTACTGTTGGTTAGCTATGTCAGGAACAGAATCTGTGATTGTGCAGTACAGTAGGCTATCTGTGCTGTTGGTTAGCTATGTCAGGAACAGAATCTGTGATTGTGCAATACAGTAGGCTATCTGTGCTGTTGGTTAGCTATGTCAGGAACAGAATCTGTGATTGTGCAATACAGTAGGCTATCTGTGCTGTTGGTTAGCTATGTCAGGAACAGAATCTGTGATTGTGCAGTACAGTAGGCTATCTGTGCTGTTGGTTAGCTATGTCAGGAACAGAATCTGTGATTGTGCAGTACAGTAGGCTATCTGTACTGTTGGTTAGCTATGTCAGGAACAGAATCTGTGATTGTGCAGTACAGTAGGCTATCTGTGCTGTTGGTTAGCTATGTCAGGAACAGAACCTGTGATTGTGCAATACAGTAGGCTATCTGTACTGTTGGTTAGCTATGTCAGGAACAGAATCTGTGATTGTGCAGTACAGTAGGCTATCTGTACTGTTGGTTAGCTATGTCAGGAACAGAATCTGTGATTGTGCAATACAGTAGGCTATCTGTGCTGTTGGTTAGCTATGTCAGGAACAGAACCTGTGATTGTGCAATACAGTAGGCTATCTGTGCTGTTGGTTAGCTATGTCAGGAACAGAATCTGTGATTGTGCAGTACAGTAGGCTATCTGTACTGTTGGTTAGCTATGTCAGGAACAGAATCTGTGATTGTGCAATACAGTAGGCTATCTGTGCTGTTGGTTAGCTATGTCAGGAACAGAACCTGTGATTGTGCAATACAGTAGGCTATCTGTACTGTTGGTTAGCTATGTCAGGAACAGAATCTGTGATTGTGCAGTACAGTAGGCTATCTGTGCTGTTGGTTAGCTATGTCAGGAACAGAATCTGTGATTGTGCAATACAGTAGGCTATATGTGCTGTTGGTTAGCTATGTCAGGAACAGAATCTGTGATTGTGCAGTACAGTAGGCTATCTGTGCTGTTGGTTAGCTATGTCAGGAACAGGATCTGTGATTGTGCAGTACAGTAGGCTATCTGTACTGTTGGTTAGCTATGTCAGGAACAGAATCTGTGATTGTGCAGTACAGTAGGCTATCTGTGCTGTTGGTTAGCTATGTCAGGAACAGAATCTGTGATTGTGCAGTACAGTAGGCTATCTGTGCTGTTGGTTAGCTATGTCAGGAACAGAATCTGTGATTGTGCAGTACAGTAGGCTATCTGTGCAGTTAGTTAGCTATGTCAGGAACAGATTTATACAAGACTGTAAATGCTGTACACAGAGATACAGTAGCCAGATATTACCAAGGCGTTCTTTACTTTGAAAATGTTATAAGGTTTCACGCACACGCGTGAACGTAATGTCACGCTTCTAAGTAAAGTACGGCTTTCAGTGCGCCATTTTCATAAAACTCAAGAATGATCAAGAACATTACATGGAGATCAGCTGTACCGAATTCCAGCCAAATCGGTCAAGATATATGGACTTATATATATATATATATATATATATATATATATACGCGCTTAGGTAAAGTATACATGTCGCTAAGCTGCTTTTCATGCAACTCATGTTTGTCTGTAAAGAACTCCTATACAGAATTTCACGACAATACGACAAAAGGTTTGGTCGTTGATACTAGGTTACAGATATACGTACGGACGAACGTGGTCTCCAAATAAGGTGTCCCATTTGTACTTCGTAAATAACGCCTACTAATTAGTAACCGAACATGAAGACCAATGATGGTTGTAGAATAGCGAAGAATACATTTGATAACAAATTATGTACTCCACACGGAGTACTTATTTCTGCTGCTGTTTTAGCGGTTACCAGGTTCCGCCCACTTACACATGAACTCTTTTTTTTCCCCACGAAAATACGTGAGAGCCCCCCCAAATAATAAGTAATAAAAAAAAAGTGGGTTAGTTCGCCTTCTACTGTGTTGGACCCCAAATCGTGATGTTCCCGCTTGCACATTCTGTTAACATCACGTAAAGCCAAACATGAATGAGCCCGCGTTATAAGCCGTAACTGTTTACAGTAACAGGAATTGAAAGATTCAAAAGCAAAGTAAGCGCGACTTATTGGTAAGTAAACAGAGGACTGACTGACGTATATAATAGGAACGCGTGTTGTTTCAATCGCGTTAATTTTCAAGTCGACTTTTCATTTTATCTCCAGTCGTGGGTAGAATGAAATGGACCTCAGTAACCCATTCGTAAGGCTACGGCACGGTACATCGCGTATGTCGGCCGGGCTTCTCTCAAAGGGAATGATGGTGATGGTGACAGAGGATGGTGTGTGTAATTTGTACTTGCATTGCGACGTCTGGCAGACAGCTGTAACCTCAGCAAGTGGATGTTACAACTGACAATTTGTTTGTGGTGAAGGGCACCGCAGCAGATGCTACGGACGCACCGCAGGGTTGAGGCTTATGGTGCAACCCTGTGATGAAGATATGTGGTTTTTCGTTTTTCCGAGTAATGGAGCGTAGCGTAACTTTCATAAACGTCGTAAAAGAACTACTGTCGCTGGGTAAGCAGCACGTAACTTTCATAAACGTCGTAAAAGATAACCACTACTGGTGCGCGCTGGGTAAGCAGCACGTAACTTTCATAAAAAACCGCCGTAAAAGAACTACTGTCGCTGGGTAAGCAGCACGTAACTTTCATAAACGCCGTAAAAGAACTACTGTCGCTGGGTAAGCAGCACGTAACTTTCATAAACGCCGTAAAAGAACTACTGTCGCTGGTAAGCACAGTAACTTCAAAGCGTAAGAACTACGTCGCGTAAGCACACGTACTTCATAAACGTCGTAAAAGAACTACTGTCGCTGGGTAAGCAGCACGTAACTTTCATAAACGTCGTAAAAGAACTACTGTCGCTGGGTAAGCAGCACGTAACTTTCATAAACGCGTAAAAGAACTACTGTCGCTGGTAAGCAGCACGTAACTTTCATAAACGCGTAAAAGAACTACTGTCGCTGGGTAAGCAGCACGTAACTTTCATAAACGCCGTAAAAGAACTACTGTCGCTGGGTTAGCAGCACGTAACGTTCATAAACGCCGTAAAAGAACTACTGTCGCTGGGTAGCAGCACGTAACGTTCATAAACGCGTAAAAGAACTACTGTCGCTGGGTAAGCAGCGCGTAACTTTCATAAACGTCGTAAAAGAACTACTGTCGCTGGGTAAGCAGCACGTAACTTTCATAAACGTCGTAAAAGAACTACTGTCGCTGGGTAAGCAGCACGTAACTTTCATAAACGTCGTAAAAGAACTACTGTCGCTGGGTTAGCAGCACACGTAACGTTCATAAACGTCGTAAAAGAACTACTGTCGCTGGGTAAGCAGCACGTAAACGTTCATAAACGTTCGTAAAAAGAACTACCCAACGTAACAACGTAATATTCCAGGACACAATTTTCCCCACAAATGCTGTGATAACCTCAAATCTCAAATGACTAAAATTTTGTATGTATTTCTCAGTTCTTCCTTCATGCTACCCACATGTCTCCTCACTCAAAAATTATGGACGAGTCTAAGAGTTCCGTAAACTTAGTGACTTCTTTCATTAGCTGAGTAACTGCAATGCAAATTTTTGAAAGGAAACCAAAAAACCATTTGATGTTGTATAGGGAAATATTCGATGTTTGTTCTGAAAGCCATATAAAAAACATAAATGCACTGTGTGACTAAAACGGAGAATATCTGGATGTTAAATCTGGTGGTACATATAGTAACCACTCGGCTTTAAATGGTTAATATACTGATGACACAATCACTTCTCTTCTCATCACAAAATAAGTTTCACACAGTATTAACGTCTAACATTATAGCAAGGTCTTCCCACGCCGTCTTTACGTCCCCAGCAGCACCTAATTTTCAACAGATATATCAAAACGGACAGTGCAAGTTATAAATTAAATTATGCCAATGAAAAGGCGCCAGCGCTCTTCAGTAACATGAATAAAAAGCAGTAATCAAAACAGAAACGATTTACAGTAGTCCCAGTAAATCTATACGGATATTAGAATATGTACATGCGCATTACTGACGAGTGTACATTCAGCAGCAATGCGCATGCGCAGTCTGTGACAGTATCAGCCTCGCCACATGACACAAAACAATACTATGACGTGTAGAGGGCGCCCCACTGCCAGACAGACCGTCTGAGCTAGCTCAGTGACCGGTATAAATAACGACAAACGTTTGTTAGGATATGTAACCATCCAATTGTTCAACTAATCTATTTCATGATCCATCTTAACCTTTTAACCTATATGTGAAAAATACACGTGGATTTTCCTGTCTTGTTTATTCAAGGTATACGTTTAGTACAGAGAGAGGAAAGGATGCGCTATGTAGGCCTATAACATTCAGTACAGGGGTGGCCAACCACTGGTCAGCATGTAACGAGACTTCCGGCTCTTCGAAAAGGCCTATCGTGCATGGATTTCGAATTTATACCGTGATACATTTATGTCCACCCCAACACTTCAGCAACATGTTTACTCCGAAACGTCAGAACATTTAAGCACTAAACGTTGTAGAAACCCAAAAGACGACCTTTGAACCATAACTGCCTAAGAGCATTAAAATTTATATCAGGGCAGAGTTGCTGCTGCTCGGTGTAGAAGATTCTTAAATCATGGCAAAGTGACAACCTTGTCATATGCTGACGAAAGGTTGCCCACCCCTGTATTGAACCATATACAGTGGAACCTCGAACTTCGAACACAATCCGTTCCAGGAGACGGCTCGACTTTCAAGTTGTTCGACTTTCGAGTTAAATTTCCCCATAAGAAATAATGTAAATTGAATTAATCCGTTCCAGACCCCCAAAATTTACCCAATATAAAACATTTTAAGTGCCCATTTCAAAAGATCATAATGATAAAACAAGTATATTTAATTTCAATAACTGAAAATTTTTATTTATAATAGTACATACATAAAAATATTGTGTAATAATCAATCAATAATAATAGTAGGAGGGATATTACTGTTCACTGAAAGGTGAATTACCCTTCTTTCATCTGGACCAAGCAGAGAGAGAAGACGACCACGTGATTCTTTGTTCGACTTTCGAGTTTCTGTTCGAGTTTCAAAACCGGATTTTCCTCGAATTTTTTGTTCGAGTTTCAAGTTGTTCGAACATCAAACCGTTCGAAGTTCGAGGGTCCACTGTATATACTCGTATATAAATATATATACATACATATACAAATATACACATATATATTGTGTATCCTTTTCTCACTCAGTACCAAACTCAAACATTAACTGACGGGTGTATAAATTCCGGGCGCCATTTCGCCCGGGCAACTAAATTTCCTACCGTGACACCTAATATTTGTGGGTCGTCAGTAGAGAACTTGCGTCTTGTCACCCTTCTGCTGCCTACAGTTTTGAGGTGGCTCACATATAATTGAAAAAATTTGTACATTTGCTTTAAATAAGCAAATGTGTCGATAAACACTTCTTAACCAACAGTTGCACTATTAACGTAGATTGTCACTTAAAATCACTTAAAATGCCCTACATATGTTTCGGTCGTCGAGCGACCATCATCAGGGGCCTCTATATATGTACAAGCTTCACTACGCACTTTCACCTTTCACTTTCCAATCATAAGTGAAAGTGCGTAGTGAAGCTTGTACGTATATAGAAGCCCCTGATGATGGTCGCTCGACGACCGAAACATATGTAGGGCATTTTAAGTGATTTTAAGTGATAATCTACGTTAATAGTGCAACTGTTGGTTAAAAAGTGTTTATTATTACCACAATGCACGGTGAACAAAGAGTAAATGTGTCGGTTATATGCAACATTCCACCACATCACTTCAGCGTCGATATTAACTAACTCGGTCATCCTGAAGATGGAGGCAGTACGTTCCTCCGATCACCTCTGTTTCCGCCGGGAATCAAAACGCCATGCCGTTCAATTCTTAGTCATTTTACTGACTGACTTTACCCGCCTTAAGGATTAAAATTTCTGAAACGTGCTTTTACTGTACATCTATACCAGGGGTCGCGGAACTTTTTTACCTATTACCCCAAAATATATTTATTTACGCCAACGTTACCCCCTTGATTTGAAAGGGAGAAAATCATAGATTATTTAAATTCAAAAGGTTTATTGAATCTATTTATACGGAGAATACAATTATAAATATATAAAGTGTAAAATAAATGCGATGAAATAAAAAAATAAGGTTAAGGCGGGTAATAGACAACTAACAAATAATATCTGTTTAGCCACTTTACAACGCCTTAGCAACCAAATTGTTTGCAGTTCAACATGGCGTGACGTCTCCTAAACACGTCTATTACATTGACCAGATGCAGTGTTGCCAGAAGAAAAATTTCTATCGTAACAAGGAACGCGCTTTTTATATCATTTTATTTATGTCTTATTGAGTCCTCATTACCCCCAAGAATTTCATTTTTACCCCACTTGGGATAATTTACCCCGGTTCGCCGACCCTTGATCTGTACCAATGCACGTAATATCTACATAAACATGTCAGTAACGAAGTGACAACAGCAGCAGCAGCTGGACACTCTGCCAAACCACGCCCAATCATTACGCGACACTCAAATGATACTGATTGAAGGTTACGTGAGCTGTTCGGGAACTTTTGAACATATCTCATATCATTAATGCTACTCACAACCAACATACAACATTGCAGATTATAAATCACCAAACTATTATCAAAACCCGAACATATTTCGACTCGATCCGGCAGCCATTACACAAACTGCTTGTTTTTATACTAAGTGTTTCTGTATCTTGATGGCTGTGACTTGCATTTCTGAAAAGGATTTTGGATGAACAAAGTTTATTTTTAGTATATAAAATAATCGTTTTTAGACGCGTCCGCAAAATTGCAAAACGAGACTATTAGCTTCGTCATGTCTGTCCGTCCGTCTGTATGGAACAACTCGGCTCCCACTGGACGGATTTACATGAAATTTTATATTTGGGGATTTTTTGAAAATCTGTTGAGAAAGTTCAAGCCTCATTAAAATCTGACAAAAATAACGGGTACTTTACATGAAGACGTAAGTACGTTTATGGTAATATCTAGCTGAATTCTTCTTACAATAAGAAACGTGTCAGACAAAAGTTGTAGAGAAAATAAAACACATTTTATGTTCAATAATTTTTTTTCCCGAAAATCGTGCCTTTTATGAGATAATGTGGAAAAATATGGTAGAATCAAAACAGGCGACAGACAACATAATACGACACAAAAAAGACGCGCTTTGCATGCCTGATAACTAAGACAAGAAAACAGACACACACATACCATTTAATACTTACTGCTTTTCCACGGTAACAATGGTTACGCGAACGCGCCTCAATGTTACGTTACATGTACATTGTCTGTTTTGTTCACTTGTAAGTTCAGAAACAATTGCCTATATTGCGTACCTCGAATTCGAGAACGTGAAACCAGAATGTGGATATCTTAGAGCGGGTTTCAATTAGTTACATGCGCCGTTAGCAAGATGTAACTGCAGTCTATTTGAACGGTTCACAAAAAACGTATGACGAAGCCATGATGGTAGTACTTCGTAGATACGAAACAGTGAGGTGTGACCAGAATCATCTGTTATGAAAGTTACAGTAACGCCAGCTTCATCATCTCCAACTTGTAGCAGTATTAAGGATGATAAAACGAATAACAATTTGGGTAGGCAGTGTGCTAAGATATGATAAAGCACTCAGCTTTTACATTAGAAAATGGCGGCGTACAGCCTTGGAGACCTACAGTGCGTTTCTTTTATCGCTGTTCTGAGCACCGCAGCTGTCTTGGGATGTCCCGGCGGATACAGGCATTCTATGCGGTAAAGATGCCGTGCTCTGCGAGAAGACAAGGCTACTTAGATCCTGAAAGACTGTAGCAGCAAGTTCCTCTGAAACGTCGGTAACTGCTTACAAATGACACGGCGTCACATCACACAAGACAACGAAGTTCAAATAAATTAAATACAACTTCAGAAACGAATATGAAAAAAACAGAAATGAGAATCAAGAGTAAACTGCATCAGGTTGGATCTATTTCGGTTAACTGATTGCAGATATGTTGGAAAATTAAGAGATGAGGTAAATAGGGCTGAAGGAAATAAGCCATTCGCCTGCCAAGCAAGCAGGATCTACATGTAATTAAAAGGTATAATTAAAAACCAGTTTTGATTTAGTAACCAGACTTAGCCCTGAAGCGTTACCATAAAATCAACATTAGCTGTAATATCCAGAGCTGGTGCAAAATACGTTAATTGCATGCAGTATCGCGCCATGTCTCTAACGCTTTGCGGAACAAAACTGTACGGCGGTGACCGGATTACTAGCTCGAACTTAAAAGGTAAAGCAATCCCATTACAGGCCTTGACAGGCCCTTAGGGTTCCAGGAGGTTGAGGCTCCCAGATTTCTAGACAATCGGCACATGAAGGTGGTATGGTTGTCAGTCCTACGCACCGGCCGCCTTTACCCCCAGGAAATATTCTTGGTACTCATTTCTGTTAGAGGCTGAGTCGACCCCAGGGCCATAGTGCGACCGAAACGGTTATGTTAAGGAAAAATTCCAATGACACCATTGGGAATCGAACCCGCGACGTTCCGGTTTGTAGCGCAGTGCCTCAACCAACTGCGCCACTCGCTCGATCTTAGTGCGAGTACAAAGAGGCAAGCTGGAAAGAGTGGCAGCACTGTGCACCTACCATCAAGCGTTTTATAACCGTTTTGAAAACGTCCAGAGTGACTGAAGCTATGAATATATCGTACTCCCAACAGAGTAGATGTTTTTGAAGAAGGTACAACTCTGCCTGGCTGTTCCGAGGTGAGGCTTAAGGCTCAACTAGACGGCGCGTGGCTCGGCTCGTTTTGACGTCATAACTGACGTCATTGACAAAGAATCGTATTGAAACGCGCCATGTATCCGGCCTGGCGCGGCGCGGCATGTGATTCGGCGAACGAGGCTAGTTGGATCGCCGCAGAAGCGGTTTTTTCACGATTCTCAAAGGGACTCGGCGCGGGCAGCTATTGCGGCTACACGGGGCTTGCAGTCTACGCGCCAAGCCAGTCTCGTCCAAGCCTGTATACACTTAGGTCTGGTCTTTGTTTTCTGCTGTCGGGGTGCGCGCTGGTCCGCCATTTGCCGAGCTGCGCCGCGTCGTGTAGCCAGATTGTCTTTTCTGTTCCGATCTGTTGGCCGAGCAACTGACGTCACGTCACTCGACGAGCCGCGCGCCGTCTAGTCCCGGCTTAACAGCGACCAGGCTACGCAAACTGCAGTTATGTACAGTGCCAGGGAGCTCAGCTAGCAAGTGATCTGGTCACTATGATACATTTTACGCTTTGGATTACAGCAGCGCTAAAACCATCGAGAGGTGAACAGATGTATGTTGCGGTAAATTTAAATTGTCAGTGCAGGTGTATGAAACTGTTTCATTGCAAACTATTCTGGTGTATTAATACAGCAAGTCGTAATCGTCTTAACCATTCTGGCACATCCTGTATATTTAAAATCCGTTATTTGCGCAAATAAAATTCTAAAAACCCGCAGCCATGTATCAACACATTACAGATAGGCCTATAGCAGCATTTTATTTTGGAAGTCGTCCACTGTTTGGATAAAATACGGCGTGATATAACATCAGTCGCACAAAATAAAGAAGTCTTGCGCGATCAGCCATGATACTGTAAAGTACAATTCAGTGTTTCGACCACTGTCTCTGCTTCTTTGATCATAAAATTCGATATGCAGTGTCATCATTAGGAATGCTCGATGGCATCCTAGTCCTGCAATCCTAATGTTAAGTTTAATTGTGGCATTCAACGACGCCGTCAGTTGCTTAGTTGATACACAACCGTGATAGATGTATAGATGAATTAATGCTTAATGAATGAATATGAAACAGTGGTGGAATGATACTCACAGGGTAAAACCGAATTACTCAGAGAAAAACTAGTCCCAGTGCCAATTCGTCCACCACAAATCCTACATGGACTGGCCGGAGACCGAACCCGGGTCTCCGCGACTAACAGCCTGAGCCACGGACCGGCCCACTATTCGTACGACTCAGAGTAATGAAATGGGATGGCTTTATCGTACTGATTTTTTCCTATGGCTCGACAGCCCTATATGGGCCTGGGCTTCCTCGTTTCGTCGAGGTTTCACGATCACACACTGTAGACACACCACAGTCGGTAGGACTTCTCTGGACGAGGGACCAGCTCGTCGCAGAGACCTCTACCTGACAACACACAACACTCACAACAGACAGACATCCATGCCCCCGGTGGTATTCGAACCCACGATCCTAGTAAGCGAGCGGCCGAAGACCCACGCCGTAGACCGCACGGCCACTGTGATCGGCTTATCGTACTGTATAATCCACAATTACACTTTCCATCCCATATTTAGACAGCCAAGAGCAATCCTCCAAAGTCTACACAAAGAAAATCTCCGCCCCCGTGTTAATTCCATTAAGCTAAGAGTCAGTTGAGGTTCTTACGGAGGTAACTTGATTTGGTATGTGACGCCATGTAACTTGGTAGATATATAGCGACGTCTTGGGTGGAACACTTCGATTTTGATACTTGCAAACATACCGCTTTACTCCAATAATAAAATCAAAATGTGTCACCAACACAGAACAACATAAACTTACTACCCGTGCAGCATCATAGCTACACGCGTCTTGCATCCTTCCGTACAAGCGGATCGTTCTCAAAAGCATTCTGCTAAGAAGACAGCTGCGTTGCTACAATATTCAGCCACGTCATATCCGCTTAATGTGTACAATTAGTGAGACAAATTTCATTTAATAATAACTTATAAATTGAGGTCATAATGGTAAAGATTACGACGTAAAGAAAAAAAAGGTACAAGCAAAGAGGGGGTGGAGGTATAGCTCCACCTCGACACTAGATGGATGTGAGTGGTCAACTTCACGCCCAGGCCGCTCTATTCCCGGGGAAAGAACCCCCGGTACCCACTGAACAACAGGCTGGGTGGGCCCCAGAGCCGGTCTGAACGTTTGGGAGAAGAGATAAATGTTTTACTGGGTCCGGGATTCGAACCACGGAAACATACATCTCGCAGAATATTACGAACTACGTAAACGAATTTGTATAAATTTCACACTGTTGCCACCGTGCATCTTCGTCATATTAAATTAAGTTATAAACCAACCGATGCACACTAAAACCACTCTTTAAGTAGCTTTATTATAAAATTGTTAAAATTGTACCCCTACACGTGTTTCGATCCTAGGACCATCGTCAGGGGGTTTCTTGCTAAAAGCTATAGTCACTTCAACACATGATTTAAAATATTCTATAAGCACTTTTGAACCATAAGTTAAAATCTTGTCAATAGATTCGCTAAAAGTTGTAAAATTATAAAAACACTGTAGTTAGTAGAATTGTGGAACTGCTGGCGTGTGGTATTAAAAGCATATGAAATGTTTTTTCGTGGAGCGGAGTGTACTACGTGTTGTGCGGTGAGGAGTGCTACGGTGGAGTTTGTATGAACTTTGCTTTGTATGAGTTCTACCCTGAAGAGGGAGGCATCAGGTTCCTGCGAATCGTTGCTTCGTATCTGTCAAACATACATGGCGTCACACCTCAGAAGGCATCGACTAGAAGGGTAAACGGAATTACGTAATGTGGAAGAGCCCATAACAAGCAGAACTGTGTGTAATTACCGGTGGCCAGGTCATCCTATACACAGGCACCTGCAGATGCGGTCATTCCAAACGCACGTCGCGGCCTGATAGTAATTTGGCAGTTTCTGCTGGGAACTGACCTCACAAGCACTCCGTTCTGCATTAAGACAGTATGTGAAAAAGCTTTGTGACAGATAATTCAAATTCTATAGCAACATTACTATCCCACTAGTAGTAGCAAACAAAAGAGAAAAGCTTAGTTTCGAGATCTTCGCCCTGCTGCGTAACCACCCAAAAGAGCTAAGATCTCGTTTACAACTTAAATCACTCAAAGTTTAGGTCATCTATACCTTGAAAACGAATTTGATCGAGAGATTGTTCATCGTACGAAAGGTACAGAGTGAGACCTGCGCCATCATTGCCGAGCAACTGAATGTCGTGGTGGAGTGGCGAGCATTGTGCATCGTATTCTGCAGACCTGGTTTCGTATCTCGACCCATATACTAGCTACCCGGACTGATTTGTAAAGATCTGCATGGGGTTCATCAGCCTCTTCAAGCGAATCTACTAAAAACCAACTTAAACCGACGAACCAAGTCACAGAATCCCTCACCAGTAGTTTGGTATACAGTTCACAGCAACAACTGTATACTCACGACCGGTCTTCGTTAACTCACTCGCGGCGACTGGGTGAGCTCATTTCTAGAACCCCTAACGAAACGGTGTCTCAAAATAAGGCATGACTAAATTTACCAAATTTAATTTCACGCGTCTGTAGTTTTAAATAATTGTGTTGTAACCATTCGCTCACTAATAAAGCCATCAAAATACAGCACTCTGAACATGATAGTGATATCAGTGCCACATTTCTGTCTTCACCTGCGCCCCTGAAGAAGGACTGCAATATGCAGGGCTGACACAAATAAAGTGCTCAGAGGTGTGCATTCCTACAGGCAATATATTTCATTCTGATGTGCAGGAAATGAGAGAAATATTAAGGTTTAATTTAAGAAGATCGGTCCAAGCGGTTGTAAAGCCGACTTCTATTCTTGAGATATCCGGTTCGAATACTGTGCATGTCATCAGCCAGCCACACCCAGCACCGTAACCTTTCTGATTGTTTCCATACAAAAACCATGATATGCCTCGAGATGGGCCACATTCCCTTCTCCGTCGTACACTCAAGCACTCAGCCTTTGTAGTTGATTTGTCATTCAATAATAAGCAACCAAACGGTAACACGACGGCACAATTATAGTTTTAAACTTTTAAATCCATAGATTTTTGGTACGTAGACGAAAAGCCAAACACTGTGAAGCACTAAAATGTTTCGTTCTCCATGCTTATCCAACTAATATTTCGAAATAGTTTTACCACTTGATGTATAACCAATACATATGAAACCTGTCGTTAAACATACATCTCCGACGAAGGGTTGCTATCATGTCCAGACCGGCACTGGAGCCAATCCAGTCTCTGCTCCAAACGAGTAGCTTACAGGCGCTCCTTCCTGCGACGTACTCGTAATAGGACCATCACAGATCGACACCTCACCAACGAAACACACCAGGCAAAATTGTCGTCGTTCAACTCTACAGAGCTCTGACGATGGTGTATGACTGACACAATCTCCTTTTTTTATTTCGTCCATCGTCTAATTTTTAATTAAGCACGACGTTTCGGAAGCCGGCTCTGCTTCCGTGTTTAGGCAAGGAAAGCACCTAATCTGTTGGACCCCTTAGATAGAGCTATTCTCAGTCACTGGGCCCAATGTCTGAAGACGGTTACACAGCTGCTTCCGAAACGTCGTGCTTCATTAAAAATTATACGATGGACAAAGTCCAAAAAAAAAAAAGGATATTGTGTTAGTGAGGTGAAATTGTAGCTTCAAAAATTTCAACAAACAAAATTTTTCGAACGAAGATGAGTATATAAATATTCCCGAGCTACTTGGAATTATGAAATGTTTCCTATCTTCATTTCTGTGGGTTTGAAAAATAGGAATTACTTTTACGAGGCACTCTGTGATTGCTTCAGAACACTCAGGGGAATTGCTTTGTGATCAGATGTGAAGGATCTAGAACCAGCTACATGCCAGCCTGCCACATTTCTCACGCCGAGGTACGCCCCCATTTAATAATGCTCCATATATGGCATCATTTGAATGAATCAGGTACCAGACACAGTACACTGGTTCATCACTCCAATAAAAAATGATAAATACATAACACTTTAGATTCCACATCTTCTATTTTATTTCTTGTAAGTGTTCTTAAAACCTTTTTTAGTCTTTTGTTTACTATTGCGTGTACACGCAATACCAGTTTTAATGCGAAAAATTCTACGTTTTGCCTACAGTGTATTTCTGTGTTATGTTTGTATCTCAGAAGAAATAGTCATTATTTCCCCACACAACTAACTACACGCAGCACAGTTCGTCTTAAGAAGCTAACCACCAGTTCCTCGTCTAGTCAATAATTTACAGCATTTGTATGGAACCAGAATGTTCGTCACCGTGTTCACAACAACCCGCCACTTGCCTCTATCCCCCAGCCAAATTAATCCACTGCATGACCCTCCATAAAATTTCTTTAAGGCCTATTTTAATATTCTGCATCTATATCTAGGTCTTCCAAGTCGTTTCTTACCTCCAGGTTTCTGCACCAAAACCAACCAAAAATTCCTGCTAATATGAACATCGTAGTTTATAAACGATGAAAGTTAATGGGAACTTAAATCTGGGATTTTCACGCTCTTATGTTACATACCGCAGACAAAACATTAAACCTAGAGATCAGACGTTCAGAAACCCGTGACAGTATTCAATTTAATGAAGAATTCACATCGTGGATACGAATGTAGAAAGTGTGGTAGCCGGCTTCTTCTTCTTCTTCTTCTTAATAATAATTAATTTTGATTTATTTTAATTCAATCCAGGTATGTACAAATGTTTGTTTATATCTTTACCACGTAGCAGTGACACTAATGTATTGTATTTTACCAGCATTTTCTGTTCTCCCACAGCACAATTCTTACCTTGGCTCTCCATCCTTAATTGGTGCTGTCTGTGAGAAATGCATGGAAACCTTCAGTAATGGTTGTATTAGTAAATACCATACTGAATAATGGAATACACAGCGTATCAGTGGTGCTTTACAGACAAGGATGTTTTGCTCGCAGAAGGAATTCACAAAGTTTCATGCAATACAGCGCAGTGTGATGACACTTCCTGTATACACAAAGTTTCATGTCATATAGCGCAGTGTTATGACACTTCCTGTATACACAAAGTTTCATGTCATACAGCGCAGTGTTATGACACTTCCTGTATACACAAAGTTTCATGTCATATAGCGCAGTGTTATGACACTTCCTGTATACACAAAGTTTCATGTCATACAGCGCAGTGTTATGACACTTCCTGTATACACAAAGTTTCATGTCATACAGCGCAGTGTTATGACACTTCCTGTATACACAAAGTTTCATGTCATATAGCGCAGTGTTATGACACTTCCTGTATACACAAAGTTTCATGTCATATAGCGCAGTGTTATGACACTTCCTGTATACACAAAGTTTCATGTCATACAGCGCAGTGTTATGACACTTCCTGTATACACAAAGTTTCATGTCATATAGCGCAGTGTTATGACACTTCCTGTATACACAAAGTTTCATGTCATACAGCGCAGTGTTATGACACTTCCTGTATACACAAAGTTTCATGTCATACAGCGCAGTGTTATGACACTTCCTGTATACACAAAGTTTCATGTCATATAGCGCAGTGTTATGACACTTCCTGTATACACAAAGTTTCATGTCATATAGCGCAGTGTTATGACACTTCCTGTATACACAAAGTTTCATGTCATATAGCGCAGTGTTATGACACTTCCTGTATACACAAAGTTTCATGTCATACAGCGCAGTGTTATGACACTTCCTGTATACACAAAGTTTCATGTCATATAGCGCAGTGTTATGACACTTCCTGTATACACAAAGTTTCATGTCATACAGCGCAGTGTTATGACACTTCCTGTATACACAAAGTTTCATGTCATAAGCGCAGTGTTATGACACTTCCTGTATACACAAGTTTCATGTCATATAGCGCAGTGTTATGACACTTCCTGTATACACAAGTTTCATGTCATACAGCGCAGTGTTATGACACTTCCTGTATACACAAGTTTCATGTCATATAGCGCAGTGTTATGACACTTCCTGTATACACAAGTTTCATGTCATAAGCGCAGTGTTATGACATTCCTGTATACACAAAGTTTCTGTCATATAGCGCAGTGTTATGACACTTCCTGTATACACAAGTTTCATGTCATAAGCGCAGTGTTTGACACTTCCTGTATACACAAAGTTCATGTCATAAGCGCAGTGTATGACACTTCCTGTATACACAAAGTTTCATGTCATATAGCGCAGTGTTATGACACTTCCTGTATACACAAAGTTTCATGTCATAAGCGCAGTGTTATGACACTTCCTGTATACACAAAGTTTCATGTCATATAGCGCAGTGTTATGACACTTCCTGTATACACAAAGTTTCATGTCATATAGCGCAGTGTTATGACACTTCCTGTATACACAAAGTTTCATGTCATATAGCGCAGTGTTATGACACTTCTGTATACACAAGTTTCATGTATAGCGCAGTGTTATGACACTTCCTGTATACACAAAGTTTCATGTCATATAGCGCAGTGTTATGACACTTCCTGATACAAAGTTTCATGTCATAAGCGCGTGTTATGACATTCCTGTAACACAAAGTTTCATGTCATAGCGCATGGTCTGTTATTTTTAACCAAACTTCCTGTATACACAAAGTTTAGTCATATAGCGCGTGTTTGACACTTCCTGTATACACAAAGTTTCATGTCATATAGCGCAGTGTTATGACACTTCCTGTATACACAAAGTTTCATGTCATAAGCGCAGTGTTATGACACTTCCTGTATACACAAGTTTCATGTCATATAGCGCAGTGTTATGACACTTCCTGTATACACAGTTTCATGTCATATAGCGCAGTGTTATGACACTTCCTGTACACAAAGTTTCATGTCATAAGCGCAGTGTTATGACACTTCCTGTATACACAAGTTCATGTCATTAGCGCAGTGTTATGACACTTCCTGTATACACAAAGTTTCATGTCATATAGCGCAGTGTTATGACACTTCCTGTATACACAAGTTTCATGTCATAGCGCAGTGTTATGACACTTCCTGTATACACAAAGTTTCATGTCATACAGCGCAGTGTTATGCACTTCCTGTATACACAAAGTTTCTGTCATAAGCGCAGTGTTATGACACTTCCTGTATACACAAAGTTTCTGTCATGGCAGTGTTTGAACTTCTGTATACACATTTATGTTTAGCGCAGTGTTATGCACTCCTGTTCACGTTTATGTCATAGGCAGTGTTAGACACTTCCGTACACGCGCAGTGTTATGACACTTCCTGTATACACAAAGTTTCATGTCATAAGCGCAGTGTTATGACACTTCCTGTATACACAAAGTTTCATGTCATTAGCGCAGTGTTATGACACTTCCTGTATACACAAGTTTCATGTCATATAGCGCGTGTTATGACACTTCCTGTATACACAAAGTTTCATGTCATATAGCGCAGTGTTATGACACTTCCTGTATACACAAAGTTTCATGTCATATAGCGCAGTGTTATGACACTTCCTGTATACACAAAGTTTCATGTCATATAGCGCAGTGTTATGACACTTCCTGTATACACAAGTTTCATGTCATATAGCGCAGTGTTATGACACTTCCTGTATACACAAGTTTCATGTCATATAGCGCAGTGTTATGACACTTCCTGTATACACAAAGTTTCATGTCATATAGCGCAGTGTTATGACACTTCCTGTATACACAAAGTTTCATGTCATACAGCGCAGTGTTATGACACTTCCTGTATACACAAAGTTTCATGTCATATAGCGCAGTGTTATGACACTTCCTGTATACACAAGTTTCATGTCATATAGCGCAGTGTTATGACACTTCCTGTATACACAAAGTTTCATGTCATATAGCGCAGTGTTATGACACTTCCTGTATACACAAAGTTTCATGTCATATAGCGCAGTGTTATGACACTTCCTGTATACACAAAGTTTCATGTCATATAGCGCAGTGTTATGACACTTCCTGCATACACAAAGTTTCATGTCATATAGCGCAGTGTTATGACACTTCCTGTATACACAAAGTTTCATGTCATATAGCGCAGTGTTATGACACTTCCTGTATACACAAAGTTTCATGTCATATAGCGCAGTGTTATGACACTTCCTGTATACACAAAGTTTCATGTCATATAGCGCAGTGTTATGACACTTCCTGTATACACAAAGTTTCATGTCATACAGCGCAGTGTTATGACACTTCCTGTATACACAAAGTTTCATGTCATATAGCGCAGTGTTATGACACTTCCTGTATACACACGCCTCAGTATTGTTTGTAAGCACTGGGCACGTATTTGCTGGTGTTTTCTGTATTATAGCATGATGTTGTGGGAAGGGCCTAGCTATTGGTTCGACGGCGCGGGGGGGGGGGGGGGTTGTGATGGGCGAGTCACGGGAACGATCCAGTTCACGATTCCATCCGATCCGGTCGGTTCAAAGGTCGTGCCGGAAGTTGGAAACTTTTAGATTGATTCAGAGAGAGGCTGATGATCTAACAGTGTCCGACTGGCTAAGAGAAATGCAATTGTGGTGCTTCTGATTACCATCAGCAGCCATAAGTCATAATATGCTTCAATCGACAGTTATTTCACACAGTTATAACGTTTCTCTTTTATTTGGAATATACTTTCGCGAGTTATTCACGCCTTCACATTGCACCGTATTTTCCCATTCGTGATTAGACGCACCCTACAATTATCAAGTATTTTTGCCCATTTAATGGCCTCATCATCCGGTGTTAAGACGAAAGGGTAATTTTGGGGGACTTTTCTTTTTTTGGGGGGAAAATACGGTAATTAAATTTCGAACATTTTCAAAGTTAATCCACAGATTTATATTCTAATCAACTGATTATAACACTTTCGTGATTTATACAGGATGTTCATTTAATTTCAACATTGCTCTTTTTATTAAATATAAATTATTTAAAAGAGACTTTCCCTTAATTCAGTATTTATTACTTTAACAAAAAAAGTAAGTACCTTACACGATACCTTTTAATCTGAATACCTATCACTTTACCTAGAAATAAGTGATTTACAAGAAACATTCATTTGATTTCAATACCTATTCCTTTATTTAAAATAAGTGATTTGCAAGAGACTTTCACTTAATTTCAACAGTCATTATTTTATTCAAAAATAAAGTGAAGTACAATTTGTAATTTTCGACATTTCTTACTTCAAGTACCACCAAGAGTGTTATACTATAAATTACGAAACAGGGTATTAATGAAAGAAACAGCAGGCAATACATAACAAACAATATAGCTTCTGACACTGACTGCTGCACACTGACCTAGACGGCGTCGACAGTTCAGGGACGGCTTTATAAAGGTACACCTGTGCTACTAGACGAACTGGGTTCAATCCCCGCTACTTTAAATACGAGTAAAAAGATTACGGCAGAGTTACGACAAGGAATCATGTGAAGTTAAGAATCATATCAAACTCAAAAGTGCCACGTACTGTCTATTGTAATGCAGCCCACAAACTGAGCAATATGCAACACGGGGATAATGCAATACTTAATCATAACTGTCGCCACAGTTTTGGTACAGTCATCTAAATGGAATAAAGATGAAACAAGCGCATAGTGCCAGTACTACAAAATTTGGAATTACGTATCTAACTTCATGCAGCTGTCACGATGAACATTTCCCTTTTAAAAATTTCACATTATATTCACCGTGCATTCTGTCTTATATAATAGCTTTTATTTTAAACAACACATGCACTAAAATTTTGTCGTCATATACAGGGCATACACAAAAGAATGGTGCGGTTTCAACAGTTATTCACTTTGAAACCGCACCTTTCTTTTGTGTATGACCTGTATATACCCTAAATATGTTTCGACTACTTATTAGTCATCATCAGGGGGATCAAAGTATATAAACACAGACTACACATCCACTAAATGCTCTACAACGTTTTAGTGAACCAAATGGATGCATTAGTTCTGTGTAAATTCTCTTTGATTCTACGATAGTTATGGATCACTTAACTTAGTGGATGTGTAGTCTGTGTTTATATACTTTGATCCCCCTGATGATGACTAATAAGTAGTCGAAACATATGTAGGGGTATATATGACGACAAAGGTGTAGTGCATATGTTGGTTAAAATAAAAACTTCCCTTTTAGTTTACACATGACAATATTTCCATAATACAAAAAGACACTCAGCACTTCACGCCTACAAATCACACTCAAAACAAGAAAAGGAAGACGTCTGCGTTGCTCTAAATGAAAGAACGTATCTGTAGCCTCGTGGTAACTACAAGCACCACATGCTATAACACTGAGATACTCTCAAGTGCTACATCTGGAGCATAGCTTTATATGGTGCTGAAACGTGGACACTTCGGAAAGTAGATTAGAAATATCTGGAAAATTTTGATATGTGGTGCTGGAGAAGAATGGAGAAGATCAGTTAGACCGATCGTGTGAGAAATGAAGAAGTATTACATAGAGTGAAGGAGGAGAGGAATATCGTACATACAATAAAAAGAAGAAAGGCTAACTGGATTGGTCACATCTTGCGTAGAAACTGCCTTCTAAAGCATGCAATTGAAGGAAAGATAGAGGGAAGGATAGAAGGGACGGTAAGACGAGGAAGAAGACGTAAGCAGCCAAGGAAACGAAGGATACTGGAAGTTGAAAGGGGAATCACTAGATCGCACTGTATACAGAACTCGCTTTGCAAGAGGCTATGGACGTGTCTTAAGACAGACTGCAGAATGAATGTCTAAAGTGAGATCTTACACTAAGGGTAAAGTATGTAACAAAACCCATGTACCTTCTTATATTTTTGTATAAAGCCTGTTGGTGGCCCTTTTGGGCCGAAACATGTAGCTTGTTTGTGAACGAGACATTGTTTTACAAAATATCACAGCTGTATTTGACTGTGTTCTTGTTAGGGAATAGCAATTCATTGCCACGTCACAACTGATAGTTACCAGCTTAATGGACGTCACACAGTCGACGTAATACCGCGGCATTTTTTCCATTTATTCACACGTGTACTCAGAACTAACTCATGGAAACGTAATTAGCTGTTCAACTTAAATGAAATGCTTCATGTTGCTGTCCAAATGTCATTAGAGTGACACGTATGAGAAATGCTTACAAAATTTTATTTAGAAACCCTGAAGGGACGACGTTAATTAGGAGACAGGCTTAAATGGGAGTATAATATTAAAGTTATTTTAGTAACAGAATGTAAAGTTGTGGACTGGATTCATTTCGCCCACGATGTGGACCAGTAGGAGACTTTTGTGAATACGATACTGAACCTTGGTATTCTATAAATCGCGAGAAATTTTTTTGACGACCTCGGCGATTAGTTAGCCTTTTTGCTCCATGGAATTTTAATTTCCACTTGATCTCTTCATAATATCTTACCGACTGGCTAGAATACTTATTTTTGAGTCATCCTGTGTGAGAACAAATATTTATGCAAATTGTATAATATCTGTAGGGATGCTGTATAGCATTTTTTGGGCGTTGTGAATACCTTTCTTGCCAGGAACTCTCATAATGCAAGCAAATGATCTTCTACAGGCAATGTACTCACTGCCCCCTTGGGGCACTCTCTGTCCTACTCAGGTCCCACAACTATTTAAATAACACAACACAGTGGATATGAAATGCATGAAATTTCCTGTAGATGACAGCATATGTACTGGCCACATGGTCTTCGTACAGGAATTGTTACTCGCTCAAGGGTAAATCCCGAATCAGACATCGCGATTTGTGACTCACAGTTTGTGTTCCAGTTAGGCGTTCTGCGCTGTAATCAACAGCTTTTAATTAGTTTCCTTTCACACGTGTCTAAGGGACGTAATTCGATTCAAACGAAATATTGACGGAGATTTTTCGTGGTTTTCCTTAGTCTTTCGAGATAAATTTTGAGTAGTGGATTCAGATCGGCCACTACCAATTCATTCCATTTTTTATTTTCTATGGCTCGACAGCCTTATATGGGCCTGGGCCTCCTCGTTTTGTCGAGGCTTCACGATCACACACATTTGAGACACACCACAGTCGGTAGGACTCCTCTGGACGAGGGATCAGCCCGTCGCAGAGACCTCTACCTGACAACACACAACACTCACAACAGACACACATCCATGCCCCGGTGGGATTCGAACCGATCCTAGTAAGCGAGGCCGAAGACCCACGCCTTAGACCGCACGGCCACTGCGATCGGCCATTCCATTTTTATCAGTAATAATTCCATCTCACGCGATGTAATATAAATGCGTCTTTAGCTGATCTAAAACTCATATATTCCTATACATATCCTCTGGTCGATTTCAAAACTATACATTCAAAGATAAGTTGACGTAACGGTGCTGAATTTAACTTTGAAATGAGCTACAACGATGAGATCAATTAGTTATATAATAATGACTCAGAGGAAATTTAAATGATCGTTTTGCGACTAATTTAATGTAAATATCCTGTCATTGTTCTGGTAGAAAAGGACCCAAAACTAATGGAAAAACAGAAAAACCACAATATTGGGTTTGCCGCGGATTGCTCAGTCCAGTGGTATAGCGGTACTCGCTACGGGGCTGGACGGTCTGGGGATCGAATCCCGGTGGGGGCGAGATTTTCCGCACCCGTCCAGACCGGCCCTGGGGCCCACCCAGCCTCCTATACAATGGGTACCGGGTCTCTTTCCCGGGGGTAAAGCGGCCGGGGCGTGGAGTTGACCACCCACCCTCATGTAGTGCCAGGGTTAAAGAAAGAGTAGAGCTATACCTCTACTCCCCCTCTGGGCCTTCATGGCCTGTTGTAGGGAGAACTTTACATTGCCTTATTATTTAATGACACCGAGTGAACTGTATCTACTGTATCTGTGTATCTACTCTATCTGTGTATCTACTCTATCTGTGTATCTACTCTATCTGTGTATCTACTCTATCTGTGTATCTACTCTATCTGTGTATCTACTCTATCTGTGTATCTACTCTATCTGTGTATCTACTCTATCTGTGTATCTACTCTATCTGTGTATCTACTCTATCTGTGTATCTACTCTATCTGTGTATCTACTCTGTGTATCTACTCTATCTGTGTATCTACTCTGTGTATCTACTCTATCTGTGTATCTACTCTATCTGTGTATCTACTCTATCTGTGTATCTACTCTGTGTATCTACTCTATCTGTGTATCTACTCTATCTGTGTATCTACTCTATCTGTGTATCTACTCTATCTGTGTATCTACTCTATCTGTGTATCTACTCTATCTGTGTATCTACTCTATCTGTGTATCTACTCTATCTGTGTATCTACAACAAATTGCACGTAATGCTGTTGAGCGTTTTTGGGTTTCATGAAAATCGGCGCAGAGAAGGCCGTATTTTTCTCATGGGCGTACTTGACAATACGTTTATACGTGTACCATGAAACCATACGATATTTCGAAGTAAAAAACGCCAAAGTAAAATCTGCGTGCTACATCACGAAGTCTTGTTAAACTGTCATATTAAACAAACAGTGTACAGTCAATGCATGTAATCATACAAGCAGGAGCCCCATGTCGTGACAAGAGGCATGCAGAGGAAGCTATTATGTGCACAGGAAACGGATGGTCCCTGATCGGGAAGGAGCCGCTCCGGAATTGGACCTCTCTCCGTTCACACGCATGTCAAATTATGCAGCGACGTTCACTTTAATTCATAATTCATATCCATTAAACGTGCGACTGTCTTGTCAGTTCCCGGTAACATTACAGTGGCTTGGAGCTTTGAATATTTTATAAAGGGGAATGGGAGCCTTGCCTCCAGTGTCGAATTGGTTGGGATTCGAAAAGACACGGGGCGCAGACAGGGATAGCGAACGGCCACTTCGTCCAAAGTAGCAGCAAAGTATTCACACAGAAATGATCTGTTAACATTGTAAACATGAGATATCCCTTTCAAAAACTCTTCTGATTTTTATGTGTTCGTTGTCACCCCGTTGTACTTCTCATTATCCTTCAACAAAACTCAGGGTTTAGTCCTAACACGGCTCTAATTTATATTGCAAGTTATTCAGCGACATGTTTCGATCCCAATAAGGATCATCGTGTCAGGGTTTTGTGTAAAAACTGTATGTTAAAGGTAGAATGTGCATACTATACTATACACTGGATTATGAGAGCTCATCAATTACAACAATTTGGTTCCCGCGTTCCCATTCTTATTTAACGCCATTACAGTAGGTACTGTTTTGTGTTTTTTTCTCTACGTCTCTAATAAAATTGTTAAAACCTAAATCTACTACGGTACAGTCCTAGTTGCGTAGCGATCGTCTATTGCGTAATTTTTTTTAGTCCGTCATATTCTACCTGTCGACCTCGGTGGACTAGTGGTTAGCGTGCTCGCCACTGGACCCAAGGATCGCGGGTTCGATCCCGACCGAGGTCGATGGATTTTTAAGGATGATAAAAATCCGGAGCACCACTTCCTTCGGAGGGGAAGTAAAGCCGTCGGTCCCATGTCGGCATGTAAAAGAACCTTACGGGCATGAATAAAATGTTGCGTAAGCCAAATTGCCTCCATTTCTCATCCAAGTCTCCTGACTGCCTGCCAGATGGCTCTGGCGTGCACATCAGGATCGATAGAACACTAAGCGCGGCTAGCTGGCCGGTCACCAACTGCCATGAATGCGCATGACTTAGTAACCTCGAAAAGAGGAGGCAAGAGGAGGCCCAGGCCCATATAGGGCTGTTGAGCCATGGTTATTATTATATTCTACCTATTGATCGTAGATATAGAGGGTGATTGTTGCACCTGATCACACCCAATGACACACACACACTCGGTACGGCTCCTCTGGACGAGGGATCGGCCTGTCACAGAGGTCTCTACCTGCATAAAACACAACATTCACAAATGACAAACATCCATACCCCCGATGGGATTCGAACCCGCAATCTCAAAAAAGCAAGCGGCTGCAGAACTACGTCGTAGACCGCGCGGCTACTGGGATCAGCTTGTGCCATAATTTACGATTGCAATGTTTAAGCTTGCAAGGTGTGTGCAATACTGTAATTAGTTGCTGTATCCGACGTTAAGTTTCCGATTTACGTTTTGTTAAAACTTTCAAATGACATATGTCCTTCCCTATTGCTGGACGTTTATATATTTTTATCAACATGTTCCGATCCCTGGGATCGAAACATGTCGGATTAGTCTACAGATATTGTAGTACAGAACATCTGAAAATAATAACAGTGCATTTTGTTGGTTTGAGTATTGTGTGTTTTGATTGGCGACAGTGCACGGTATGAACAATACACCATTTTTACACGTAGCTTGTTTGTAAAGAACACATCGTGTTACAATAAAATACACTTGTGTTAGACGGTGTTCATATTGGTCAATAGTTACATACAAACACAACGGGATGTCATTAAGCAAAAAAGCACACGTTTAAGGTTTAAAGGAAACCCGCCGATATTTTGGAAACCGTAACGCGCATGCGTCTGCCACACAGATGCAAAACCGTAACGCGCATGCGTCTGCCACACAGATGCAAAACCGTAACGCCCAAGCATCTGACACACACATGCAAAACCGTAACGCGCATGCGTCTGCCACACAGATGCAAAACCGTAACGCGCATGCGTCTGCCACACAGATGCAAAACCGTAACGCGCATGCGTCTGCCACACAGATGCAAAACCGTAACGCCCAAGCATCTGACACACAGATGCAAAACCGTAACGCGCATGCGTCTGCCACACAGATGCAAAACCGTAACGCGCATGCGTCTGCCACACAGATGCAAAACCGTAACGCCCAAGCATCTGACACACAGATGCAAAACCGTAACGCGCATGCGTCTGCCACACAGATGCAAAACCGTAACGCGCATGCGTCTGCCACACAGATGCAAAACCGTAACGCCAAGCATCTGACACACAGATGCAAAACCGTAACGCGCATGCGTCTGCCACATAGATGCAAAACCGTAACGCGCATGCGTCTGCCACACAGATGCAAAACCGTAACGCCCAAGCATCTGACACACAGATGCAAAACCGTAACGCGCATGCGTCTGCCACACAGATGCAAAACCGTAACGCGCATGCGTCTGACACACAGATGCAAAACCGTAACGCGCATGCGTCTGACACACAGATGCAAAACCGTAACGCGCATGCGTCTGACACACAGATGCAAAACCGTAACGCGCATGCGTCTGCCACACAGATGCAAAACCGTAACGCGCATGCGTCTGCCACACAGATACAAAACCGTAACGCGCATGCGTCTGCACACAGATGCAAAACCGTAACGCGCATGCGTCTGACACACAGATGCAAAACCGTAACGCGCATGCGTCTGCCACACAGATGCAAAACCGTAACGCACATGCGTCTGCCACACAGATGCAAAACCGTAACGCCCAAGCGTCTGCCACACAGATGCAAAACCGTAACGCGCATGCGTCTGCCACACAGATGCAAAACCGTAACGCGCATGCGTCTGCCACACAGATGCAAAACCGTAACGCGCATGCGTCTGACACACAGATGCAAAACCGTAACGCGCAGCGTCTGCCACACAGATGCAAAACTGTAACGCGCATGCGTCTGACACACAGATGCAAAACCGTATCGCGCATGCGTCTGCCACACAGATGCAAAACCGTAACGCGCATGCGTCTGCCACATAGATGCAAAACCGTAACGCGCATGCGTCTGCCACACAGATGACCGAGTATGTTGCCCCGGGGCTGAGAGACACCTGTGCTGAATCGGGAAGGTGGAACGTCGACAGACGATTCCAGGAAACAATCCGTGGATTCCTCTCTCTCTACTACCAAATCTGCATAGCATGCACGGCCAGTGGCGGATTTAAAAGATAAATCTTAATGCGTTGGTCATTAAAGTACACAGAATTATACGGATAAGGAATCTAACGTTAACAATTACATATACACGTAGACATGATGAATGGCCATCAAAAAAAGACAATTTGTTGTTGCAGTAAGTGGTGAGTCTATGACTATTTAACAATGCCTTCAGCGTCGACTGATGACACTCGGGAATACTGACAATACAACAACCAACTCAGGCACTGGATAAGATACATAAAGTAAAGTTTATTAAAAACCCCTACATGTTTCGGCATCAAGGTGCCATCTTCAGCAAGGTGTTCGATACGAAGGACTGTAGATAACTCACCACTCCACACGACGCACAATATACGCTCCACCAGGACGAGATTTTATCGTGATCGATGCAGATTCTGTGGCCGTACGGTTTTGAACAGCTGCAACGTCTGGATTTACTTGTTTTAACACTTTTAATGCTTTTAACATTGCAGCATTGTGTATTAGGTTATTAATTTTATATGTTTTGGAGTTTTAGTGTTTAGTGTTTTGCTCGCTTTCGTGCTGGCGACTAAATGAATAATTCGTTATGTTTGATCTACAGTCCTTTCTATCGAACGCCCTCCTGACGATGGCACCTTGATGCTGAAACATGTAGGGGTTTTTGATACAGTTTACTTTACGTATCTTATCCAGTGCATTCGATGTTTGCTGTAATGCCTGTAGCAAGATGCGCGGTATAATATAACATTTGCTGAATACTGTGTTGGAAAACATGTGGAAGGAAGGGATCATAGCCTAACTTGATGATGATGATAATGATGATGATATTTATTAACTGCGATTGGGTTGTCACCCGGTGGCAGTGGTCCGTACACTTGTACACAAATAAAATGAAATGAAACAACTATATACATAAGAAGACAGATAAACAGAATAATACAAAAACACAGAGCACACAAAATAGAAGGCAAGACATACAAAACATGAAAACAAAACATAAGACAAACATAAAAGACAAACATAAAAACATAAACATAAAACAGTCATTACGGTATACAGAGCTAAAAGATCATAAAGCAATTAATTAAAAAATAAAAATTAAAACCAAAAAAACATCGCAATTACTCCTTATACTATACAGTAACCCACATACGAGCTACATAACTATAAATCAGTGACAATTACCCACATTCCACTAAAGACCTTCACTACACTTCACTTCACGTCACTTCACATTGCTTCACTTCACTTCACTTCACCTCACGTCACCCCCCATTTAAGACGCTTCATCACCACTCTTCAATTCACTTCACTTGACGCATGATTCCAGATTTTTTCCTGCAGTGCCTAAGGAAAACCACGAAGAACTCGGGATAACGGGTCTTAGGACAGAGAGTGTTTATGATTGATTCCTGGGCAAGTTGTGGAGCCTCCCTTGTTAAGACGACTGTAAATGGTGAATTGGAAAGAATGAGGCAGGAGCCGTTCACGTCGTGTTTTCAGCCACCATCTTAACGGTTGTCTCAAGATAAGACCACGGCACACTTGTGTTTACCAAGCACAAATTCGAGCCTGGTGCTCTCTAAATTTGAAGCAAGAATGCTGTTCGTGGGCAATCTATTTAACCCTTTAAAGAGTAACATACACTACAATTTGTTTAGTTTCAGCTCGTACCGCGCAGTAAACACACCCGTCTCAGTTATACAAACCAGTCAGTTAATGTTGTACAGTGAAATAATCGCTGTTTGTTCTGAGATCCACAAAAACACATAAATACAGTCCGTACCGCGCAGTAAACACACTCCGTCTCAGTTATACAAACCAGTCAGTTAATGTTGTACAGTGAAATAATCGCTGTTTGTTCTGAGATCCACACAAAACACATAAATACAGTCCGTACCGCGCAGTAAACACACTCCGTCTCAGTTATACAAACCAGTCAGTTAATGTTGTACAGTGAAATAATCGCTGTTTGTTCTGAGATCCACACAAAACACATAAATACAGTCCGTACCGCGCAGTAAACACACTCCGTCTCAGTTATACAAACCAGTCAGTTAATGCTGTACAGTGAAATAATCGCTGTTTGTTCTGAGATCCACACAAAACACATAAATACAGTCCGTACCGCGCAGTAAACACACTCCGTCTCAGTTATACAAACCAGTCAGTTAATGTTGTACAGTGAAATAATCGCTGTTTGTTCTGAGATCCACACAAAACACATAAATACAGTCCGTACCGCGCAGTAAACACACTCCGTCTCAGTTATACAAACCAGTCAGTTAATGTTGTACAGTGAAATAATCGCTGTTTGTTCTGAGATCCACACAAAACACATAAATACAGTCCGTACCGCGCAGTAAACACACTACGTCTCAGTTATACAAACCAGTCAGTTAATGCTGTACAGTGAAATAATCGCTGTTTGTTCTGAGATCCACACAAAACACATAAATACAGTCCGTACCGCGCAGTAAACACACTCCGTCTCAGTTATACAAACCAGTCAGTTAATGTTGTACAGTGAAATAATCTCTGTTTGTTCTGAGATCCACACAAAACAATAAATACAGTCCGTACCGCGCAGTAAACACACTCCGTCTCAGTTATACAAACCAGTCAGTTAATGCTGTACAGTGAAATAATCGCTGTTTGTTCTGAGATCCACACAAAACATATAATTACACTGTGTGGGCAGAACGTAGAATTTTTAAATGTTAAACTTGGTGGTACATAAAATAACCACTGGACATTAATTCAATGCAGAAGTTCCCTTCGGAACTACTCGGACATCCCGCCATTTGTCACTGGCACTCAGGTGAGGTCTACACCGGACAGAAGGGTGGACAGAGACCATAACTTGTGATGAATGTTTTAATAAAATTAATACGTCGAGAACTGGCATGGACATCTCCCGCACAGAAGTGGGATAGGTTAAACTTACGTATATCCCCGTATGTAAGCTAGTGGCCTGTTTCTAGGAGTAAATTTCAATCGATAAGCCCTAGTAATTATACTGAGGCCACGGAATGGCATCCCATGGATATTATGAATGACGTAACTGGCCTGCTCTCTGTCTACTGCTGTATTCCCATCCAGACACCTCTGACGTATGCCAATCAGCCCAAAGCGCATGTCTCTTAGTGTAGGTCATCACGTGGTTATTCCTGTCAACAGTGTGAAGAAGTAGGAAGCATGGCAGCTTGATGGAAGGCGTCGGTTGGTGCGACTAATTTCTTTGGCCTCGCTATAACCTTGAAAAGAGGCTTTCCTCATTGAGTCTCTTCAGCATTTTTAAACCAGTTTACACGGCGTCACATCTCGACAGCGACCTTCACAGTCACTGCTGTGAGAATCTCCAAAAGCACAGATTTTAAAACGCGACATTTTGGGTTCTCACAGCGGTGTTGCTGAGGATCTACGTATTTTTGGCACGTGACACTGTGTCATTCGGTGTAGAATTTTTCTTGGACTGCTTAACCTCTGAAACGTCGGGAACCAATCATTCAACGATGCAGCTTCACATTCCAGAAGCTCTGAGTCAACTCCCGGAGCTCTTTTTCATGGATATACTGAGTTCCTTCCTTGCTAAGTTTCAAAATAACGTACTAATCTGAAGAAGGGGTCATAGAACAGCCCCAAAATTTAAGGGATCACAGGCGAGAGACTGAGACGTAGAACGCTTACAGACGCCTGTGCAATGGGTGGGACTCGAATCATTACGACAGTCATTACTACGAATCTAGTAGTTTCTCAGCTGGTGAAGAAGTTCCCCGCATTTTATGGAACCCGAAGAATCAATACCGTGTTGAAAACAGCCCGCCATTTGTCCCTATGCTGAACCAGATCAATCCAGACCACGCTCTCCCATTCTGTTTCTTTAGGCTCCATTTTAATATAGTAGTCCCATTTATTCCTAGGTCTTCCCAGTGGCCTCTTTCCTTTAGGTTTCCCCACCAATATCCTGTATGCATTCCTATCCTCCTCTATACGTGTCACATGCCCCGTCGATTTCATCCTCCTTGAGACGATCACTCCAATAATTTTTGATGACCAACACAAATCATCCAGCTTGTCACGCCTGTTCCTCGCCAATATCTTCCTCAGCACCCTATTCTCAAACACCCTCAGCTTATAGTATGTTCTTTTAATGTGACAGATCAAGTTTCACACCCACATGAGCCCAGTAAAATTATAGTTCTGTATATTCTAATCCTAACATTTTTAAATCTAACGTATCACGTGAACTTATTAAAAAAAACCACATACCAATCTGCGTGTCGAACACGTGTCTTTAAAAATCATACAGCCTTATGATTGTGGTCTACTGCTTTTAGTAATATCCATAAATTGAAGGTCTCTTTTAATTAACACTGTGACTTCAAATTACAGAACGCGGCACACCGCCTGTCACTGCCTGCTTTTAAAATTGCTGTAAATAATGTTCAACCAACTACATTCTCTAGAAGCAGCAGACGGCATTAGGGATTAAAGCAGCTATAAGATATTACGCGCTGGAATGTAAATAAACTGAAATCATAACCTAAGATGTCAACAGACATGGCAGAATAATACCAGTTACCTAAATTACCTTTACACGGTTTCTAAAGAAATAATAATAATAATAATAATAATAATTTAATAACAGCACTCTAGGTGTACATCTCCGGTTGACTATATGCACAAGTAATTATTTGAAGGTAGTGAATTACGCCTAGCGGTGGAAGTACGTGTGTACAGCACACAGAGCGGGCGGAAAGCAGACGGATAGGACCAACGGTTTAAGACCCTGAGGTAATCAGGGCGCTGCGTTCGTTTTCACAACTTTGGAATCTCTTCAGTAAGGAAGCGACAGTATTGGTAACGTACTGCCAGATACTGGTAATAAGGAATGGTTATGTCATGTAGGTCTTGGAACAACAGTGCGAAGTGCAAATACAGACAATAAATGTGAGACAGAGAATGAGTGGCTTAAAACAGGGTTAAAACATCAATATAGTCTTCTCGGGCGCACAGCCGCGTCAATTCGTTTGAATACAACGTTTCGGGGACTAGCTCCGTCCCCATCCTCAGGCAAATCAGTTTTGCCTGAGGATGGGGACGGAGCTAGTCCCCGAAACGTTGTATTCAAACGAATTGACGCGGCTGTGCGCCCGAGAAGACTATATTGAATCATGTCGCCGCGAAAGTTTTAAAACTTATATAGGGTTAAAACATTCTTCTCAAAAGCACGGATATGCACACATTTCGGGTTTCTACACAGACACGTGGCGCGCGGTGGCGTAGTTGGTTGAGGCACTATGCTACAAAACCGGAACGTCGCTGGTTCGATTCCCGATGGTGTCATTGGAATTAATTCCTTGACATAATCGTTTCGGTCGCACTATGGCCCTGGGGTCGACTCAGCCTCTAACAGAAATTAGTACCAGGAATATTTCCTGGGGGGTAAAGGCGGCCGGTGCGTAGGACTGACAACCTTACCACCTTCATGTGCCGATTGTCTACAAATCTGGGAGCCTCAACCTCCTGGACCCCTCAGGGCCTGTCTAGGTCTGTAATGGGGTTGCTTTACCTTTCTACAGAGACCCGTTCGCTGCGCTGTACGTGAATGCAGGTGACTGTACATGACAGCCACGATACATGACGGCAACCTCATGAACCGCACACCTTTAATTCCACCTGTCCTCTTCAGGAAGCCACTAATTTTCAGTAAACCTTTTCTCAGTGCGTGTCTTCACACATCAATCTTTCCAGAGATTGAACTCTACTTTCTCTTTGCACACGTACTATACCGGAATTTCCAAAACTAATATCTCTATGTTCCATTAGCATTTCTATTAAAATATTCCATTTCATGTCAGTAAATTTTATTTCCACTATTGCATTAATTTAATTATAAAGGTGAATATAAATTTAAGAGTAGAACATATGTACCTAAGGGAAGGAGACCACTTGGAAGACCCAGGCGTAGATGGGAGGATAATATTAAAATGGATCTTCAAGAAGTGGGATGGGGGGCATGGACTGGATTGATATGGCTCAGGATAGGGACAGGTGGCGGGCTGTTGTGAGTGCGGTAATGAACCTTCGGGTTCCATAAAACGCGGGGAATTTCTCGACTAGCTGACGACCTGTTAGGACTGTGCTACATGGAGTTAGTTAGTTAGTTAGTTAGTTAGAACATATGTATGTATAAAAGTACAGACAATTCTGTACGTAAAATACAGGGTGATTCAGGTGTTAGTGTCGGTCATTGTGGGAAAAAAGTTCATATGAATGTGTCCAATTACCGAGATAAAGCTGTTTGAATCTACAAATACAAAAACATTATGAATGGCAATACGGAGGAGAAATTACTTACTGTTAATTTTATTTTAATTATACTTTAATGTATAAATGAAAATTCATTACACAGAAATGACAGATTTGTTACACTTCACAATAAATGTTCGAAAAATCCCACAGCCAACCTCAGTGCACTTTGCAACTCGTGTCCGAAGATCGCGTGTTGTTCGTTACTGCATTATACCCAGACAATCACTTCCTTTCTTGAAGTCGGGATAGCTCAGTCACTGCAGTGACTACGCTACGGGCTGGGCGACTAAGGAACTGTGCTTGGATTCCAGGCACAGGCAAGACTTCTGAAACGTCCAGACCGGCTCAGGTTCCCACCCTGCCTCCTATGCAATGGGAACCGGGGACTCCTTTCTTAGGAGTAAAGCGGCCGGCATGTGAACCTGACCTATCATTCCGTCTAGTATAAAACAGCTATACCAACACCCCCCCCCCCCCATAAGCTCCCATTACTTGCACAGGGAAAGCTTTTAGAACAATTTCCAATTCGTAATCATACTACAGTGTGTCCACAAAGTCCCTTCGGGGTTTTGAAAAATTGTGGCGCGCAAACAAATTGAGCTAGCCACATGCGGTTTGCGGCAGATTACAGTGAAACTCTGGAAGTTTTTTACTGACCTCAGTAGACCTCGATGTGGGCTCCCTTGGTAGCACGGAGAACGTCCAGACGATATTTGAGCTCTTGCCATGTTCTGTGGAGCATGTCCGCTGGAATAGCCGAGATAGCATTCCTGATACGGGTCTTCAGGTCATCAAGCCATCTGTTGGCGGCAAAAAATTAACTTCCCGAGTTTCACTGTAATCTGCCGCAAACCGCATGTGGTTAGCTCAATTTGTTTGCGCGCCACAATTTTTCAAAACCCCGAAGAGACTTTGTGGACACCGCTGGAATAGCCGAGACCGCATTCCCAATACGGGTCTTCCAGAGTTTCACTGTAATCTGCCGCAAACCGCATGTGGCAAAAAAAAAACTTCCAGAGTTTCACTGTAATCTGCCGCAAACCGCATGTGGCAAAAAAAAAACTTCCAGAGTTTCACTGTAATCTGCCGCAAACCGCATGTGGCAAAAAAAAAACTTCCAGAGTTTCACTGTAATCTGCCGCAAACCGCATGTGGCAAAAAATACCTTCCAGATTTTCACTGTAATCTGCCGCAAACCGCATGTGGCAAAAAAAACTTCCAGAGTTTCACTGTAATCTGCCGCAAACCGCATATGACTAGCTCAATTTGTTTGCGCGCCACAATTTTTCAAAACCCCGAAGGGACTTTGTGGACACACTGTATAACTATCATTCGAAGCTATATCGTTTAACACACGCAATTCAGAAATCATTACAAAATAAAAAAACAAAGACACGCAGAAATTGCGGGCGGAAAGTCTTAAGTAAGATGAGTGGCAGTGATACTGAAAAGTACGTAATTTCGACTACAGAAATTGTAACCCGTGACAGTGCAAATATGGGATGCAAGCATCCCTAAGTTTTACTACACGTTTCTAAAGTTCCTGTTGTCCAAAAACCACTCACGTAAACAAGCAAGCAGTACCGAGTCCCGAAATGTTTACATCAAATACAACTCAAATTACTGACAATGTACAACATAGTACATATTTATATAATTAGAGTCTCTTATATAAAACAGTTGTCTTCATTAAGACAAACATTACATTTGCCTCAGCTCACCTCCAACTAGTGCTGAGGTTAAGAATGAGTGGATTTATACCTCCCACATGCACACATGGCGTGCAAAGGGACAACTACGCCTTTACCTTATAATTACCTTTCCACTTAAACTTTCTTGGATGTAGCATCGTACAACGTTACACAAAAACAGGCATAACTGTGGGCAAGAGGAATAAATCATAGCTCCTACACCTTTAAATCATTAGCAAGAATTTAAACTTCATGTGGTATATTTTAAGGCTTGTACTTAGCCAGTGTATTAACGGTGATTTAGTTTTGATAAACGTTCTCATAATGCGTCTATATAGCGGGGAAATAAACAGTATTTTATAGTTCTGAAGAGAGTGTCTAGAAAGGTGAAGTGCAAACTATACTGAACGAAACTGGTCCTTGTAAGAACACCTATACAGAGTATACACAAAAGAATGGTGCGGTGTCCATACTAAATACATAATAAACCGCACCATTCTTTTGTGTATACCCTGTATAGAGTACGTGCTGGAAAACAGCGCGTTCTTTGCGAATTAAATGATAAATGGAAGTTATTTATTTATCATATCAACTCATGCACAATTTTTACAATATTATTACTTTACCCCTATACGTATTTCGGCATTCAGAATGCAATCCTCAGGGGGTCACAGTGTTAAAAGCATAGACTCTACATCGATTGTATAAAGTGTAAAAATGTTATATCCATATGAGTAAAATGTTGAGCATTAAAGTATTATCTTTAGTCTTAACTCACCGTGCATTTTTATTATTTTAGATATACACCAACAAAATGCACAAATTAATAAAGGTGCAAATTAGCTCCTTATCATGATTTTAACCCTACACGTGTTTCAGCTCTTTATGAGCCATCATCAGGGGTTTTCCTTATAAAAAGTGCTTTTCAAATGCTGGATCTGTTGATGACACTTGTAAAGTTATGCACTATTTTAGAGCATAAAAACACTTGTTCATAAGTTAAAAATATGAGTCATAAATTATAGTTAAAATGATGATTTGTTAAAAAATGGTAACTTGTTAAAAAACACTGTTCACTGCGTCTACTATATAGAGATATGTTCGTATTTTAGAAGTTATAGAAGATCATATATTGCACTGTGTTGGTTGTGATGGAATTTGAGGCAGAACGGCGATAGGCAATGCGTGCTGTGTGAGTTCTGGACAGTTCACTTTCACCGGGTATACTTCAAGACGGTACCCCACACCATACCAGCACCAGAACCACTTCTTCTTCCTCTTAATTTATACCACATCATCAGGAAGACTACACTACGACGTAATAAACGAAATGACAAGAACTCACACAGCACGCATTACCTATCGCCGTTCTGCCTCAAATTCCATCACAACCAACACAGTGCAATATATGATCTTCTGTAACTTCTAAAATACGAACATATCTCTATATAGTAGACGCAGTGAACAATGTTTCTTAACAAGTTACCATTTTTTAACAAATCATCATTTTAACTATAATTTATGACTCATGTTTTTAAATTATGAACGAGTGTTTTTATGCTCTAAAATAGTGCGTAACTTTACAAGTGTCATCAACAGATTCAGCATTTGAAAAGCACTTTTTATAAGGAAAACCCCTGATGATGGCTCATAAAGAGCTGAAACACGTGTAGGGTTAAAATCATGATAAGGAGCTAATTTGCACCTTTATTAATTTGTGCATTTTGTTGGTGTATATCTAAAATAAAAAAAATTAAAATATTAGTCTATTGTTTTTGAGTCCTGATTGAGCTCATACACTATATGTGTATTGAAATATCACTAAAATATGAAAATCGTAACACAGTTTTGAAGTTAAATGGTAAGTGTTCAATTAGCATTGTTTATGTGCTGCGTTCGTACAGTTGCATGCTGTCTGTACTTACGGCATTAGCAAGTGTGAACAAGTACTGCATTTGAGATCGCACAGTTGCATGCTGTCTGTACTTACGGCATTAGCAAGTGTGAACAAGTACTGCATTTGAGATCGCACAGTTGCATGCTGTCTGTACTTACGGCATTAGCAAGTGTGAACAAGTACTGCATTTGAGATCGCACAGTTGCATGCTGTCTGCACTTACGGCATTAGCAAGTGTGAACAAGTACTGCATTTGAGATCGCACAGTTGCATGCTGTCTGTACTTACGGCATTAGCAAGTGTGAACAAGTACTGCATTTGAGATCGCACAGTTGCATGCTATCTGTACTTACGGCATTAGCAAGTGTGAACAAGTACTGCATTTGAGATCGCACAGTTGCATGCTATCTGTACTTACGGCATTAGCAAGTGTGAACAAGTACTGCATTTGAGATCGCACAGTTGCATGCTGTCTGCACTTACGGCATTAGCAAGTGTGAACAAGTACTGCATTTGAGATCGCACAGTTGCATGCTGTCTGTACTTACGGCATTAGCAAGTGTGAACAAGTACTGCATTTGAGATCGCACAGTTGCATGCTGTCTGTACTTACGGCATTAGCAAGTGTGAACAAGTACTGCATTTGAGATCGCACAGTTGCATGCTGTCTGTACTTACGGCATTAGCAAGTGTGAACAAGTACTGCATTTGAGATCGCACAGTTGCATGCTGTCTGTACTTACGGCATTAGCAAGTGTGAACAAGTACTGCATTTGAGATCGCACAGTTGCATGCTGTCTGCACTTACGGCATTAGCAAGTGTGAACAAGTACTGCATTTGAGATCGCACAGTTGCATGCTTCTGACTTACGGCATTAGCAAGTGTGAACAGTACTGCATTTGAGATCGCACAGTTGCATGCTTCTGACTTACGGCATTAGCAAGTGTGAACAAGTATGCATTGAGATCGCACAGTTGCATGCTGTTACTTACGGCATTAGCAAGTGTGAACAAGTACTGCATTTGAGATCGCACAGTTGCATGCTGTCTGTACTTACGGCATTAGCAAGTGTGAACAAGTACTGCATTTGAGATCGCACAGTTGCATGCTGTCTGTACTTACGGCATTAGCAAGTGTGAACAAGTACTGCATTTGAGATCGCACAGTTGCATGCTGTCTGTACTTACGGCATTAGCAAGTGTGAACAAGTACTGCATTTGAGATCGCACAGTTGCATGCTTCTGTACTTACGGCATTAGCAAGTGTGAACAAGTACTGCATTTGAGATCGCACAGTTGCATGCTGTCTGTACTTACGGCATTAGCAAGTGTGAACAAGTACTGCATTTGAGATCGCACAGTTGCATGCTGTCTGTACTTACGGGCATTATAGCATAGTGATGTGGAAACAAGTTGAGTACTGCATTTGAGATCGCACAGTTGCATTGCTGTCTTACTTACGGCATTAGCAAGTGTGATAACAAGTACTGCATTTGAGATCGCACAGTTGCATGCTGTCTGTAGTTCTGTACTTACGCATTATGCCAAGTGTGAACAAGTACTGCATTTGAGATCGCACAGTTGCATGCTGTCTGTACTTACGGCATTAGCAAGTGTGAACAAGTACTGCATTTGAGATCGCACAGTTGCATGCTGTCTGCACTTACGGCATTAGCAAGTGTGAACAAGTACTGCATTTGAGATCGCACAGTTGCATGCTGTCTGTACTTACGGCATTAGCAAGTGTGAAAACAGTACTGCATTTTGAGATCGACACAGTTGCACTGCTGCTTCTGTACTTACGGCATTAGCAAGTGTGAACAAGTACTTAGCATTTGGATCTGCGCTCTTCTGGGATATTACGCCGCGTTTAGCGGTAGTTCTGCACCGACGTTTCGGGACGACCTATCGGTCCATCGTCAAGAGTCAAGAAGTCCAAGCTTCTTGGATTCCTTGACCCTTGGCTGGGTGGGACAAAGAGGCGGTGTGGACATTTTGGAGAACAGAAAAATCGCCTGGCCCTGTCGGAATTCTGAACCCCAGATAGCCCACCCCTTACCCTAGTCACTATACCGACTACGCTATGCCGGCTTCAGGATTTATCTATTTATTAATTATACTTTCTCCAATTTTAGTAACAATTTGTATATACGTCTCCACTGGTATGCACACACACACACACACACAATGCATTAGGGTCTACTATGTAATTAAGCGCCGTAAATTTTCCATTTCACACATAATTTTCCCTGAGGATGGTCGAGGTCGACCGAAATATATCTGAAGGGTTGCGTCAATACACACATCTTGTTAGTACTCGTATTTGTACAGTAAATGACACTGTTATCAAAATTGTCAATTTTAGGATAGTTGAAGTTGAAGCCAAAACTGACACTAGGTTCACCCCGGAAAAAAAAAAACTCCAGATGTGAGCCTCATAGGACTTTCTGCACAATCACGCACAGTTCATTGCTCCTGATAAACTGATAGGCCTATATTAGCACAAGAAGAGAACTGAGAAGTGTCTATTGGCCGTCTCGGCTGTAACACTCGAACCGCCCAAAACACGTGTGCGCATGTGCGCATAATATGCAGCAGCTAATGGACCATCAGCTTACCTATAATGCATATGGCGCAAAAACGGACTTACGTACTCTACTCACTAAGCTTGCACAACTTCGGTAGGCATTTTTTACACCTCGTTGCTTGGAAATTGCCAGACCGGAATACTGTATCAGTCTGCCATGTCCGTCTCTTCAGTCTTCTGGGCGACGTGAGTGGCCACTGCTTAGTCATTTCACCTTGAACTCTCTCCGAAACGTCGGCAAACCAGTCCAGACATACAATAGGACACATAGTACATGGACTTAAACAAGACGTTTTTTACTGTCAAAATGTTCATGGGATATCACGGTACACGCGTAAATGCAATTTAGTTTACGCCCATAAAAAAAGGTCAATCTTCCCTGCACTGATTTTCACGAAACTCACAAATACTCAGCAGCATTATGTGCGGGCCTCTTATACTGAATTTCATCCAAATCGGACAGTATATTTGGAGTGTATGGACACAGATTCATTTGTACCTGCAAGCAAAGGATGTAACCGAACTTTGCTGGTTACTATTTTTATTAATTTGATATACATCAAATTAAGAGACTGTTCTCTCCAAAAGGTTAACTTTGTTTATTTTATTACAATACAACGTTAGCACAAAACCATCCGTCTACTCCTTTCCTTTACTCCCGCCAACTGACTCGGGACACCTGGTCCCTTGTCGTTGCTGCTATTTTTAGAAGAGTGGAGAGGGAGAGCCGAACTGTTCCAACAATACTAGAATTTAATAATGTTTCAATAATGTTCGGCTACAAGGATCGCTTTCAGAGTGCCGAGTTTCAAGGAACTCACAACTAATGAACGAAATTACGTGGAGTTCTTCTCTATAAAATTTGACCAAAGCAGGTCAAGAAATGTGGAGAATGTGGGTAGAACTGCAATGATGCTTTCAAGCAAAACAGTACGACCGTCACGGAACCTATTTGCACGAAACTCACGCTGGATGCCTTTTTTTTTAAAAGAACTCCTAACCAAACTTCATGAAAATCCGACAAAACACCGGAGGCATCATGGGGAGGGGAAAGAAATGTTTCTGTTCTCCGAAACGTCCAGACCGGCTAAGTGGCTCCCCCAACCTCTTATTTAATTGGTACCAGGAAAACAACCTTGGGGAAAAATCAGAAGGGGCGTGAAGCTCAAACCCTTGTAGTGTGGAGGTTAAGAATGAGTGGAGATAATACCTCCAATCTCCGATATGCCTTTATGGCGTGCACAGGGACAATTCGCTTTATACCCTTACGTAAATATTGCAGGACGCCTATGGTTAGCGATTTGCCCATCTTTTTATGTTGACTGTTCTGATGAGATGCAGAGTAATGGTTCATAAAGCAACTGCGGTGGTCGTTGTGACGTACTGCTGAAATTACAACCCGTTTAACGAAAACAGATCCGGCGTACCTCACACGGGGCGGAGACATTTTAAACAAGAACATGTAATTTAACCCTTTCCATGCCAAAGCCGAGGTAGAACGCCGAATCAACTTTGAATACTTACGAGCTGTTTATTTATTACATTATTTATTACATTATTTATTACATTACCAATTCATTTTGTAAAAAATGTGCTAAAATAGCGAAAACCTAGTTTTTTTAAATAAATGTTTCTTATCTTAATCAGTATATTTTATTGCACATTATGTATATAAAGACACACAGGTAAAATTATACATAATTATACGTATGCGTTTTTTTATTGAAGGGCCCCGCAGCAGATGCTACGGACGCACCGCAGCCTTTAAGGCTTATTGTGCAACTCTGTGATGAAGGTGATTAGTGTTTTCTCATTTTTCCGTGTAATGGGGAACCGGTGGAATGAAATCGACAGGAGAAAACCGAAGTACTCGGAGAAAAACCTGTCCCAGTGCCACTTCGTCCACCACAAATCCCACATGGACAGACCTGGGATCGAACTCGGGCCTCCGCGGTGAGAGGCCGGCGACTAACCGCCTGAGCTACGGCACGGCCTTACGTAGACTTATTCATTCTTCAATCTGTGTATTGAATTTCAAGTTTCCTGCATGCAGTCCGCATTGTGCCGAATTTTCCAGAACCACATAACAGGTTGAGCAGGCCTGTCTTACACAGTAAAATTACTACATACGGTGGGGCAACCGACGTTCCATTGTCGTCTGCTACAACGTCCAGACTGACCCAGGAACCAAACAAGCCGCGTATCTAATGGGTACCGGGGACTCGTTCCAAGGGGCAGAGGCGTTGAAGCATGACGTTGACCATTCACCTACCATAAATGCCGAGGTTAGTAATGCGCGAAGCTTTATTTTCAGAGTCACTACTCATCTCATGACGTCTTACTTAGTCAAAATGACAATTTTGAATTTACTTACGGAACAAGCGTGTCAGCCGCTGAACATATTTCGTTAAGCGTCCATTAGACCGAAGTTTTTTTCCACACTAATTGCAGACACCAATAAATATCTTACGAGCTATGGCAACGCGCATAATTTGTACAGAATATCGGACGTGCAAGTCACAGGTATTAGCACAGGTGTCGTTCCTTTTAAACGCATTACCAATACCTGTCCATTTTACACGCGACTGCAGTAAGAATTTGCTTGTAAATGTCTGCACTTCACATTTCTGGAATGTCACACTAATCTTAAACCAACAGCAGACCTGTATGCCTTCCTGTAGACGGATATGAGACTATGAAATTTCAACCGTTTAAAGCCCAATGGTAAATACTCGAATATATACCACCTGTTGCAATGTTAAGACGCTCTGCATTCAGTCCGTCTGATTCTGCCAAAAGCAATTACTTCCCTATACAGCATTAACTGACTGGGCTTTATAATGGCCACCGCTTGTGTTCTCTGTGAGGTATGAAGTGCATTTTTATATGTAATTTAGACAAGTGCCAGTTTTCAAAGGTCTAAACTTGAAGTGCGTGTTTGTAACTTGTGGAAACGTTCTTATGCTCATGTTAAAAAAAAAATCGGTACCTAACTGTAATACAATAAGATCAGCTACATACAGGGCATACACAAAAGAATGGTGCGGTTTCAAAAGTGAATAAAAAATTTATGTCTCACATTACACGGGCACAACATACACCGTCAGCGGCGGCAACTGTCCAAGTTTCTCATGAGATACCAGCAGTTCGCTTCTCATGCTTCTCATCCATGAAATTCGTGATCGGATAACGCATGCACTGCAGGCCATTACAGCGGACATGCTACAACGGGTCTGGGATGAGTTTGATTACCGTGTGGATGTGTGTCGTGTGACCCAGGGTGCATACATTGAAGGATTGTAATTACCAAATGAGAAACTTGGACAGTTGCCGCCGCTGACGGTGTATGTTTGCCCGTGTAATGTGAGAAATACATTTTTTATTCACTTCTGATACCGCACCAATCTTTTGTATATGCCCTGTATTATTTCAGAGAACGGTATATACTAGCTTTAAGGTTCTAACAGAGGTGTGGTTAAAGATGCAAGTCTCTTCGGATGTGACGCTATGTAGGGTGACGTGTTCCCGACGTTTCGAAGGAAAGCAGTACCTTCATTTTCAAGGTTCAAGCAGTCTCCGCGTGCCGTATATATTTAGTCAGTATTTTATCCACGCTTTCAAAGGCGTAGCAAAGATCAACAGAAAGGTGAAGATCATATCGGTCATTATCGTCAAATTACATAGACACAGTGGCGGGACTTCATGGCGGATACAATCAGAGTTCGCAGAACACTAATTTATAAGGGGCGGATTTTAATGTTGTGACAGGCGCTCAGACGGTCAAAAACTTTTGTGGCCTTTAAGGAACACAAAGGCTCATTACTATCTTCACAAGAAACCGCCACTGGTCCCTGTCCTGAGCCATATGACTCCAATCCACAATGTAACCCTGTTTAAGTTCCATTTTACTAATATATTCTTGTCTGGATTTTTCGATTAAATTCTTGTATCTGTCTCCTCTCCCCGGTGTCACACATGTTTTGATCACACTCGGTGGACTAGTGGTTAGCGTGCTCGCCACTGGACCCAAGGTTCGCGGGTTCGATCCCGACCGAGGTCGATGGATTTTTAAGGGTGATAAAAATCCGGAGCACCACTTCCTTCGGAGGGGAAGTAAAGCCGTCGGTCCCATGTCGTAGATTTACGGCATGTAAAAGAACCTTACGAGCATGAATAGAAATGTTTCTCACCCAAGTCTCCTGACTGCCTGCCAGATGGCTCTGGCGGTCACATCAGGATCGATAGAACAGCAGCGCGGCCAGTTGGCCAGTCACCAACTGCCACGAATGCGCACGACCCAGTAACCTCGGAAAGAGGAGGCCTGAGCCCATATAGGGCTGTTGAGCCATGGTTATTATATATATTAATAACATATGGTAAAGAGTAAAATTCACTAAGCTCTTCATTACGCAGTTTCTGCACACCCGCCCGCTACTTTTCTCCACCTTAGGTCCACACATTATTCTCTCTGTTCTCAAACTGCGTCTGTTTAAAATTAATTAACCTCATGAAGATTCAAGTCTTTAGCAAGGCCTCTGTGAAGGATTAAACCGTTGCAGTTCAATATCATACAGCACACTAGGCTTAATCTAATCAACTCGCACCATCATACACGTAGTAACAAGCCAGATTGGTGTATGCTTACGCGAATAACAGCGACAACTACTGAAGATCAGTACTATTATATTGTTAAACAAAACGTACACATAGGAATGTCATGTCAAAATACATCAAAATTAACTTTTTGTACACTAATTTTAAGATTAAGATCAGTTACATTGAGGGATTCAGTTCGTACCGCGCAGTAAACACACTCCGTCTCAGTTATACAAACCAGTCAGTTAATGTTGTACAGTGAAATAATGGCTGTTTGTTCTTGAGATCCACACAAAACACATAAATACAGTCCGTACCGCGGCAGTAAACACACTCCGTCTCAGTTATACAAACCAGTCAGTTAATGTTGTACAGTGAAATAATCGCTGTTTGTTCTGAGATCCACACAAAACGCATAAATACAGTCCGTACCGCGCAGTAAACACACTCCGTCTCAGTTATACAAACCAGTCAGTTAATGTTGTACAGTGAAATAATCGCTGTTTGTTCTGAGATCCACACAAAACACATAAATACAGTCCGTACCGCGCAGTAAACACTCCGTCTCAGTTATACAAACCAGTCAGTTAATGTTGTACAGTGAAATAATCGCTGTTTGTTCTGAGATCCACACAAAACACATAAATACAGTCCGTACCGCGCAGTAAACACACTCCTTCTCAGTTATACAAACCAGTCAGTTAATGTTGTACAGTGAAATAATCGCTGTTTGTTCTGAGATCCACACAAAACGCATAAATACAGTCCGTACCGCGCAGTAAACACACTCCTTCTCAGTTATACAAACCAGTCAGTTAATGCTGTACAGTGAAATAATCGCTGTTTGTTCTGAGATCCACACAAAACGCATAAATACAGTCCGTACCGCGCAGTAAACACACTCCGTCTCAGTTATACAAACCAGTCAGTTAATGTTGTACAGTGAAATAATCGCTGTTTGTTCTGAGATCCACACAAAACACATAAATACAGTCCGTACCGCGCAGTAAACACACTCCGTCTCAGTTATACAAACCAGTCAGTTAATGTTGTACAGTGAAATAATCGCTGTTTGTTCTGAGATCCACACAAAACGCATAAATACAGTCCGTACCGCGCAGTAAACACACTCCGTCTCAGTTATACAAACCAGTCAGTTAATGTTGTACAGTGAAATAATCGCTGTTTGTTCTGAGATCCACACAAAACACATAAATACAGTCCGTACCGCGCAGTAAACACTCCGTCTCAGTTATACAAACCAGTCAGTTAATGTTGTACAGTGAAATAATCGCTGTTTGTTCTGAGATCCACACAAAACACATAAATACAGTCCGTACCGCGCAGTAAACACACTCCCTTTTCAGTTATACAAACCAGTCAGTTAATGTTGTACAGTGAAATAATCGCTGTTTGTTCTGAGATCCACACAAAACGCATAAATACAGTCCGTACCGCGCAGTAAACACACTCCTTCTCAGTTATACAAACCAGTCAGTTAATGCTGTACAGTGAAATAATCGCTGTTTGTTCTGAGATCCACACAAAACGCATAAATACAGTCCGTACCGCGCAGTAAACACACTCCTTCTCAGTTATACAAAACAGTCAGTTAATGTTGTACAGTGAAATAATCGCTGTTTGTTCTGAGATCCACACAAAACACATAAATACAGTCCGTACCGCGCAGTAAACACACTCCGTCTCAGTTATACAAACCAGTCAGTTAATGTTGTACAGTGAAATAATCGCTGTTTGTTTTGAGATCCACACAAAACACATAAATACAGTCCGTACCGCGCAGTAAACACACTCCGTCCCGGTAACAAGATTGCAAATGCGTTTCTCTGTGACGTAGTACACGGACTATAACAAGGGGTGCTTTACTTTCAAAATGTCATACAGTTTCACGGTACATGCTTAAATGGAATTTAATTTACGCCCATAAGAAAAGAACGGCCTTCCGTGGTCCGATTTTCACGAAATTCACAAACGTTCAACAACAATGCGTGTAGATACCTTAAAACGAATTTCACCAAATCGGACAATAAATTGGGAAAGTAAGGATACAAACTCCTTTACGACGTTAAGTATAATATGACTCTCAGTGTACCGAGTTTCATGAAACTCACATCCACTGAATAAATTTTTGGGCATCTGCTGTACCGAATTTTATCCAGACCGGAACAAATGTAGCAGATAGGGCAAGATATATTTTTTTTCACTGTATTAGCACCGTGCATTTTATTTATATCAAACAATAAGACCAACAAATGCACTATATTGACCAATTTTATTCTGGCCTATTTCCCTACACGTGTTTCGGAACTTTAACGTTCCGAAACACGTGTAGGGAAATAGGCCAGAATAAAATTGGTCAATATAGTGCATTTGTTGGTCTTATTGTTTGAGATAGGGCAAGATATAGTTTATGCCCTTAAATGAAGTATGCCTTTCATTATGCCGAGTTTCATGAAACTCGCACTTGCTCAACGTCATTACGTGGTGACCTTCAACACCGAACTTAACCGAAATTCATAAAAAAAGAATGCGCATCTGAATAAACGCACGATTATATAATATTAGAAGGGCAAGTTACAATTTAAAAAATAAAAAACCGATAAGGTGTTCCTTATACACACGCACATGAAGTGGAGTAAGGGACGGGGGCTCCACGAAGTCTTTGCTGAGGGGGTACCAGTCCATACGGTTTGGAAAACACTGCATTTACTTACGGGGTTTAAATTTATATTTTTTATCAAAACTTTACTATCTTTCTGCTTTACGATAAGTTTACGTGTTCACAAAATACATTACATTACTTGAAAAGCGACGCATTGTTTTTACAAATTTTAGTTCTCCAGTCCAATTCCTCTGTGCTGTGAGAAACAAGGAATATCGCAAAGTGTGCCGCAGAGTTAGACTGAGTTAGAATTTGTGTTGTGATCATGCAGCCAGTGTAATGATACAATACAGGTACGGTATAAACTGTACGTCAAACAAGATACAACACTGCAAGACAGTATCATATATATATCTGAATACCCCGAAACTGTACAAAATCTAATTTTTTGGCACTTAAACTATACATTTGAGTAGCCCAGAATTTGTAAGTTACGAAAAGCAGCACGCCTCCATAACCTCTCGTAAAAGGTAAAGCAACCCCATTACAGACCTAGACAGGTCCTGAGGGCTCCAGGAGGTCGAGGCTCCCAGATTTGTAGACAATCGGCACATGAAGGTGGTAAGGTTGTCAGCCCTACGCACCGGCCGCCTTTACCCCCCAGGAAAGATTCCTGGTACTCATTTCTGTTAGAGGCTGAGTCGACCCCAGGGCCATAGTGCGACCGAAACGATTATGTCAGTGACACCATCGGGAATCGAACCTGCGACGTTCCGGTTTGTAGCGCAGTGCCTCAACCAACTGCGCCACCTCGTGCCCCCCCCCCATAACCTCTCGTGCAACTAAAAAATACACCTTAAATCTCCATCCAAGACACTTCTAAGGAACAAATAAATAATACGACACGAATGTATCAAAACGGCTCCTATTCATCGATAAGGCTGTCTCTTCTGGCTAAGAGAACAAAGGAATGCTTTACAATGAGGGGTGACAGATGAAGTGGCGTCAGCGTCACCAGAGGGACAGCATCCGTCACATCGTGGGGGGGCAGACGTCAGGCTGAATTTGTTGCCTGCCTCGCTCGCTTTTTGTCCTTTTACCCGGCTCACAAATTGTTGTTCATGGGTAGCGAATAAAAGTTACGTCTTTAACGCTGTGTTGCGCTGTGATGCACAGGATCCTTTGAATCGGAAATTTACAATAAATGCATAACAAGTCGATAAAACCGAACCAAAGTTGTGAAATCTTCATTTTAGTTGAGGGTTACAAACAGACCCTCAGGAAATTCCTATTTTATATACAAAGGTGTTCCAAAAACAATGTAACAAACATTCTGATGCCAGCTTCAACCTACACGTGGCACACACCAGACCTGCACTTAGTCACGTGCACTGTGTCACCAAGGCTTGTATCATGACGTAGACGAAATTAGTGTCAAGTATCTGTAGCCAGAAGGTGACAGCTTGCTTCACGTTTGCGTCTGTTTCAAGTAGTATACCAGCCAGGTGCTACTTACGTGGTCAACTGGACTTGTGACTAGTTACGGCGCTATGACTGGGAGATTACAGACCGCCCTACATACAGTCCCAGCGATTTACATATCTTTCGATCCCTTAAAAGGCACCTGACTGGCAAGTGATTTGCAAAAGACACCGACGTGAAGCAAGCTGTCACCTCTGCAAACAGAGGTTTGACACCGATCAATCCTACGCCTGGATACAGACGTTGGTGCCACAGTAGGACAAACGCATATATGTCAAGCGTGACTACGTGGACGTCTGCTGTGTACCGTCTGCTACACGTGTGTCATGTATACATCGAAGTAAGAATAAAGCTCTCGGCATCACAGCTTTAGTTAGTTGTCGACCTCGGTGGACTAGTGGTTAGCGTGCTCGCCACTGGACCCAAGGTTCGCGGGTTCGATCCCGACCGAGGTCGATGGATTTTTAAGGATGATAAAAAATCCGGAACACCACTTCCTTCGGAGGGGAAGTAAAGCCGTTGGTCCCATGTCGTAGATTTACGGCATGTAAAAGAACCTTACGGGCATGAATAAAAATGTTGCGTAAGCCAAATTGCCTCCATTTCTCATCCAAGCCTCCTGACTGCCTGCCAGATGGCTCTGGCGTGCACATCAGGATCGATAGAACACTAAGCGCGGCTAGCTGGCCGGTCACCAGCTGCCATGAATGCGCATGACTTAGTAACCTCGACAAGAGGAGGCCCAGGCCCATACAGGGCTGTTGAGCCAAGAATTATTATTATTATTATTATTATTATTATTATCACAGCTTTAGTTACCTTGTTTTTGAAACTTCCTTGTACGTACATCAGTGTGAGTAAAGTGCCCTATAGGGGGTTTCCTTCATAATTATTTCGACATCCGCAACACTTACATAATAATGTACTGAACACAAAAATTGATGTTTTACACCTCTCTACAGTTTTGGCTCGAAACATTTCTCACTCCAATAAATATTTAGGTGAGTTAGTGCTGGTGATTGGTGCAGAACAGCATGAAGGTATGTCCGTAATGTGGTTGTTAAAACTGTCAGATCTAAATTAATAATTCGTGTAGCAGAGCAGCTCGTGACTTATGATATGCGGACAGACGACGGTAGGACAATTTTAATAGGCCTATAGAATAAGTAATAGTATACAGACATATAGGGTATGCAGCGGTACCGTAGCTTGAGGTACTGCACTACAAGACGGAAGGTCAAGGGTTCTATTCCAGGTGGGGTCATTGGGATTTTTCAATGACCTAATCCTTCCGGCCGCACTATGGCCCTGCGGTCGACTCAGCTTCGAACAAAAATTGAGTACCAGGGGTATCTCCTGGGGGGGGGGGGGGGGGGGTAAAGGCGGCTGACAACCTTACCACCTTCATGTGCCAATTGTCTATAAATTCTGGGAGCCTCAACCTCCTGCAGCCCTAGGGGCCTGTCCAGGCCTGTAATGGGATGGCTTTATCTTCTACAGAAACACAATATTTATGCGAACTCTGACAGTTACCTTGGGCTGGGGCAAGTCCAGGACGGGCATAACGCGCTTCTGGACCTGCAGTTCCTTCTGAAGACACTCCGTAGTGGCAAGCTCCACAAAGCCGTGCTGCTTAAGCGCCTCACAGGTGCGTTGTACCTGCTCAATGCATGGCGAGAAGGATACCAAACGGCCACCTGTAACAAGCAAGTCACATTAGCTGCAGGACTGGGAGACCGCCAGCAACAAACGTAATACTGCACCTGAGGATGATCGGGAAGTGCGGGCTTCAGACTGTGGTCAGGACCGGCTACACTGGCTCAGGATTACTATGCACAGCCCTAGACTTGGTCAGGACCGGCTACACTGGCTCAGGATTACTATGCACAGCCCTAGACTTGGTCAGGACCGGCTACACTGGCTCAGGATTACTATGCACAGCCCTAGACTTGGTCAGGACCGGCTACACTGGCTCAGGATTACTATGCACAGCCCTAGACTTGGTCAGGACCGGCTACACTGGCTCAGGATTACTATGCACAGCCCTAGACTGTGGTCAGGACCGGCTACACTGGCTCAGGATTACTATGCACAGCCCTAGACTTGGTCAGGACCGGCTACACTGGCTCAGGATTACTATGCACAGCCCTAGACTTGGTCAGGACCGGCTACACTGGCTCAGGATTACTATGCACAGCCCTAGACTGTGGTCAGGACCGGCTACACTGGCTCAGGATTACTATGCACAGCCCTAGACTTGGTCAGGACCGGCTACACTGGCTCAGGATTACTATGCACAGCCCTAGACTTGGTCAGGACCGGCTACACTGGCTCAGGATTACTATGCACAGCCCTAGACTTGGTCAGGACCGGCTACACTGGCTCAGGATTACTATGCACAGCCCTAGACTAATTCCCTGCGGGTCGTGGCTAGGCCAAATGAAGACCGCAACGATGCTTCTAACGAACGGCCTTTTATCCCCGAAAATAGCCACAAAACTGAGGTCCGTACTGTGACTTTATGTGTGTTATACGACGACATACATACATATGTACATACATACATATATACATACATACATATATTCATATACCTACATTCTTACATACATATATACAGGGCATACACAAAAGAATGGTGCGGTTTCAATAGTGAATACTATTGAAACCGCACCATTCTTTTGTGTATACCCTGTATATACGTATATACAAGCATGCATACATACATATATACATAATACACATACACACACATACATACATACATAATATACATAATACACATACACACATATACAAACATATGTACATGCATAAATACATATATACATACATACATACACAGTACGTGTGTGCATGCATTCATACAGAGGCCTACGTACAGACATACATGCATACATACATACATATGTACATAATACACATACATACACATATCTACATACTATATACATAATACACATACACACATATACAAACATATGTACATGCATAAATACATATATACATACATACATACACAGTACGTGTGTGCATGCATTCATACAGAGGCTACGTACAGACATACATGCATACATACATACATATGTACATAATACACATACATACACATATCTACATACATATATACATAATACACATACACACACATACATACATACATATACATATGTACATGCACAAATACATATATACATACATACACAGTAAACGTGTGCACGCATTCATACATGCATACATGCGTAGTCGACGACGTAGTCGTTCGTTTTATAATAATCTAATTTTTATGAAAATACATTGTTTTGTATATTCACAGTACAAAAAACTAAGTATGACACAGTACACTCGTGCAACTTGTGATTCATTTCATATGTTACATATAACCTCACAAGAACGTCAAAGTACTGACATTCCGCATTCATCAACAGCACCGTTCTGTTGGACGCATTTTCCTTCTTTGTGATTCACGCTTTAAATCAACCGCGCTTCATATGTGCAGAGGCAACTGTGCAGGCCAATGACGTTAGTGTCAGAACAAACGTCGAAAAGCAGTATTTACGTAAACTGCACTAATATGTCAGAGGCAACTGGTGCAGGCCCCGATGACGTTAGTGTCAGAACAAACTCAAAAGCAGTATTTACGTAAACTGCACTAATATGTGCAGAGGCAACTGTGCAGGCCCGATGACGTTAGTGTCAGAACAAACGTCAAAAAGCAGTATTTACGTAAACTGCACTAATATGTGCAGAGGCAACTGGTGCAGGCCCAGATGACGTTAGTGTCAGAACAAACGTCGAAAAGCAGTATTTACGTAAACTGCACTAATATGTGCAGAGGCAACTGGTGCAGGCCTCGATGACGTTAGTGTCAGAACAAACGTCAAAAAGCAGTATTTACGTAAACTGCACTAATATGTGCACAGGCAACTGGTGCAGGCCCAGATGACGTTAGTGTCAGAACAAACGTCAAAAAGCAGTATTTACGTAAACTGCACTAATATGTGCAGAGGCAACTGGTGCAGGCCCAGATGACGTTAGTGTCAGAACAAACGTCAAAAAGCAGTATTTACGTAAACTGCACTAATATGTGCAGAGGCAACTGGTGCAGGCCCCGATGACGTTAGTGTCAGAACAAACGTCAAAAAGCAGTATTTACGTAAACTGCACTAATATGTGCAGAGGCAACTGGTGCAGGCCCAGATGACGTTAGTGTCAGAACAAACGTCAAAACGCAGTATTTACGTAAACTGCACTAATATGTGCAGAGGCAACTGGTGCAGGCCCAGATGACGTTAGTGTCAGAACAAACGTCAAAAAGCAATATTTACGTAAACTGCACTAATATGTGCAGAGGCAACTGGTGCAGGCCCAGATGACGTTAGTGTCAGAACAAACGTCAAAAAGCAGTATTTACGTAAACTGCACTAATATAGTGCACAGGCAACTGGTGCAGGCCCAGATGACGTTAGTGTCAGAACAAACGTCAAAAAGCAGTATTTACGTAAACTGCACTAATATGTGCACAGGCAACTGGTGCAGGCCCAGATGACGTTAGTGTCAGAACAAACGTCAAAAAGCAGTATTTACGTAAACTGCACTAATATGTGCAGAGGCAACTGGTGCAGGCCCCGATGACGTTAGTGTCAGAACAAACGTCAAAAAGCAGTATTTACGTAAACTGCACTAATATGTGCACAGGCAACTGGTGCAGGCCCAGATGACGTTAGTGTCAGAACAAACGTCAAAAAGCAGTATTTACGTAAACTGCACTAATATGTGCACAGGCAACTGGTGCAGGCCCAGATGACGTTAGTGTCAGAACAAACGTCAAAAAGCAGTATTTACGTAAACTGCACTAATATGTGCACAGGCAACTGGTGCAGGCCCCGATGACGTTAGTGTCAGAACAAACGTCAAAAAGCAGTATTTACGTAAACTGCACTAATATGTGCAGAGGCAACTGGTGCAAGCCCAGATGACGTTAGTGTCAGAACAAACGTCAAAAAGCAGTATTTACGTAAACTGCACTAATATGTGCAGAGGCAACTGGTGCAGGCCCAGATGACGTTAGTGTCAGAACAAACGTCAAAAAGCAGTATTTACGTAAACTGCACTAATATGTGCAGAGGCAACTGGTGCAGGCCCAGATGACGTTAGTGTCAGAACAAACGTCAAAAAGCAGTATTTACGTAAACTGCACTAATATGTGCACAGGCAACTGGTGCAGGCCCAGATGACGTTAGTGTCAGAACAAACGTCAAAAAGCAGTATTTACGTAAACTGCACTAATATGTGCAGAGGCAACTGGTGCAAGCCCAGATGACGTTAGTGTCAGAACAAACGTCGAAAAGCAGTATTTACGTAAACTGCACTAATATGTGCAGAGGCAACTGGTGCAGGCCCCGATGACGTTAGTGTCAGAACAAACGTCGAAAAGCAGTATTTACGTAAACTGCACTAATATGTGCAGAGGCAACTGGTGCAGGCCCCGATGACGTTAGTGTCAGAACAAACGTCGAAAAGCAGTATTTACGTAAACTGCACTAATATGTGCAGAGGCAACTGGTGCAGGCCCCGATGACGTTAGTGTCAGAACAAACGTCGAAAAGCAGTATTTACGTAAACTGCACTAATATGTGCAGAGGCAACTGGTGCAGGCCCCGATGACGTTAGTGTCAGAACAAACGTCAAAAAGCAGTATTTACGTAAACTGCACTAATTCGGCCGTTCTAGCTAAATTCATTAAATTACGTTAGGAGTACCTGAGGTATATTACCAAAAACAATACCTCGTGTGGGGGGGGGGGTTGCAAATTAATTTTTCATTTCGTATGATTATAAAATTACATTTTAAAGTCTTTAAGTCACAAAAGAGCCTCCATTACGTTTAAACCCACAGACACTCAATCCGAAAGTGTTACGTCATAATTTGTAAACACAAAAACTGATCATTAATAAGTATGACGTTTTGTACGTACACAGAAGTATGAGGTGTGGCAATGAACAGCATAGTCTGTAATTATACCCCTTCCAATGCCTGTACTATTTAATTATACAGGGCATACACAAAAGAATGGTGCGGTTTTAATAGTGAACACTATTAAAACCGCACCATTATTTGTGTATGCCCTGTATTTTATGCTGAATATAATGCAGTAGCGACTGACACATATCGACATTTTGTACTTATAGGTGCTAAGCGTAATCATCATCATCATCATCATCATCATCATCATCATCATCAACAACAAAAACAAGCCAAGACAAAAACAAGTTTACATCTCACTTAACAGTAGAATTTTAAGGTTCCCACAGCGGTGCTGCTGAATATTCAAATCTGCGATGTGACACCGTGCCGGGTAACGAGTGATTTTCCGATGTTTCGAACGATTGCAGTGCCTTCGTCTTGAAGGTCAAGCAGCACTACCGTCTCTCGAAACGCCAATAACCACTCGCCCAACGACACGGCGTCACATCACAGAAGACTTAAATGCACAGTTTAAAACTGATTAAAATTTTTAAATACGGTTAGTGATATTCGCACCTGAAACAGACCACAGTGTGCTTCCACTTCAAAGACCGTTAGTTAAGGTTGTACAACAAAGCAAACGCTGTTTATTGTATTACAACTTTGAAAAACTAAAATCAGTCCACATTATATACGAAAATTCAGTTCGTACCTCACAGAGAATGCTGTGAAGTAGGCCAATTGGTTAACGTTTTATACGAAGACAATTGCTGTTTAGTGTAACAATGTACAGAACACATAAAATACACTGTGTGGACAGCATGCAAGGTTTTTACTGTCAAACTGCTAGTACATGCACTGATTACTGGGGTTTAAATGGTTAAAAACAATACCACTCGCTCTAGATTGGATATTCCTTAGAAACTACAAGTTCTTTTAACATTTTTAATTTTTTTTTTCGTACAAACAAATAAAAGAAAACAGGCTTAAAATTGTTTATATAATTTGCAATTATACATATGCACAAAAATACTCGTATGTAGTACGCGTAAGTGATGTAAAGTTTGATATCTGCGGTCTTCTGGGATGTTAAGCAGCGTAGATTGGTTGTTTTTACCGACGTTTCGGGACAGCCTATCGGGCCCGTGCTTAAAGGTCAAGCAGTCCCTGGACCCTTTAAGATAGGACCGGACAGGTTGTTCAAAAACGTCGGTAAGATACTACCACTCTACGGTGTGTAAATTCCCAGAAGAGCGCAGGTCTCATTTACACCGCGACAGAATGTAAATTTTATTTAGTGACAAACTTACATTGAGAAATGTCTCTTATCTTCTGGAAAGGCATCACTTCATACAAAATACCGCATTAGAGGATCTTTATAAAGCAGCTGTGTGTTAAAAGAGACAGGAGACGGGGCTTTGATCTCTTATTACGCCTCCATCAGTTCAGTACCATAACGTATTGGCGACTTGGAACGGATAAGGTTTGTAAATCACCCCGCTACAGACAAACCAATCAGGTTCCCATGACTTCAAAAACCATACAGTCAGGGATCCGAAGTGGTGCGCACCGGGTGTATAGAAATAACCAATACGCGTTTGTTTTTTTTAAATCGCTCTTCCCGTTTTAAGTAAGTTATTTGAACTACAAGGATGAAGGTGAAAAATATTAACAAGACAGAGAGTGTACGTGTGCGGCGCGTTCGCATAATGTTTACACTTCTCGACTATTCGAACAGCCAGACAGCATTTTATTCGAAGAGAATGCCTTTATGGCAATTTAATGTCGCCGGCAACAACATGTACTTAGGTCGTACAGTGTCCGATATTTTTGTCCGATTTTAACCAAATTTGGATTTTCTCGACAGTTTTTCATAAATGTCCCTAATTTCAAATTTCATGGAAATCCGTCCAGTGGGAGCCGCGCTGGTACATGAGGACAGACGGACGTACGGACGGGCAGACGGACGGACGGACGGACATGACGTAGCGAATAGGCGCTTTCGCGAATATGCGAACGCGCCTAAAAATCTAACAATTTTAGGGCGCTTAACAGGCATAGAAAAAATCCGAGATGTATTTGTAATGTCAGCCGAAAAATCTAACGCTCCTTGGAGGACGAGGGGTACATGTGGGGACAGTATTCAATGGTACATGTGGGGACAGTATTCAATGGACCTTACAGAATTAAGGTGCCAATCTACGGACGGACTGGATCGAACTACCTTGGGGCAGAACCAATAGGAGGGCTTTTGTGAACATGGTGAGGAACTTTCGTCTCCCACAAAAGCATTGCTATCTCTCAACAACGCAGCAACGAAGCATTATTGAGTCAAAATTAAGTTTACCGTTATAATTATTCGTACGTAAGCACGTACAGTTTTTATCAGGCGCAATTTCTCCGTACAGGAAGTAAGACCTAGTTCCTACGTACGGCATGAAAGCATACAAGGCAGTGGAGGTACAGCTCCGCTCACACATAGCTTCGGTATTAGAAGGCTATGGTCAGTTTCACGCTTCAGTCACTTTACCCCAAGGAAAGAGCTTCCCGGTAGCCACTGAATAGGAGGCTGGGTGGGCCCCAGAACAGGTATGGACACTATAGAGAATAGAGGAGCTGGGTGGGCCCCAGAGCAGGTATGGACACTATAGAGAATAGAGGAGCTGGGTGGGCCCCAGAGCAGGTATGGACACTATAGAGAATAGAGGAGCTGGGTGGGCCCCAGAGCAGGTATGGACACTATAGAGAATAGAGGAGCTGGGTGGGCCCCAGAGCAGGTATGGACACTATAGAGAATAGAGGAGGCTGGGTGGGCCCCAGAGCAGGTTAGGACACTATAGAGAATAGAGGAGGCTGGGTGGGCCCCAGAGCAGGTATGGACACTATAGAGAATAGAGGAGGCTGGGTGGGCCCCAGAGCAGGTATGGACACTATAGAGAATAGAGGAGGCTGGGTGGGCCCCAGAGCAGGTATGGACACTATAGAGAATAGAGGAGGCTGGGTGGGCCCCAGAGCAGGTATGGACACTATAGAGAATAGAGGAGCTGGGTGGGCCCCAGAGCAGGTATGGACACTATAGAGAATAGAGGAGGCTGGGTGGGCCCCAGAGCAGGTATGGACACTATAGAGAATAGAGGAGGCTGGGTGGGCCCCAGAGCAGGTATGGACACTATAGAGAATAGAGGAGCTGGGTGGGCCCCAGAGCAGGTATGGACACTATAGAGAATAGAGGAGCTGGGTGGGCCCCAGAGCAGGTATGGACCTATAGAGAATAGAGGAGCTGGGTGGGCCCCAGAGCAGGTATGGACACTATAGAGAATAGAGGAGCTGGGTGGGCCCCAGAGCAGGTATGGACACTATAGAGAATAGAGGAGCTGGGTGGGCCCCAGAGCAGGTATGGACACTATAGAGAATAGAGGAGCTGGGTGGGCCCCAGAGCAGGTATGGACACTATAGAGAATAGAGGAGGCTGGGTGGGCCCCAGAGCAGGTATGGACACTATAGAGAATAGAGGAGGCTGGGTGGGCCCAGAGCAGGTATGGACACTATAGAGAATAGAAAAATCTGTAGACCCTGTCGGCAATCGACGTACGATCCCTCAGTCGTCCAGACCAGGGCCTAGTCACTATACCTACTGAGCTATACCGCTCAAAATAGGAGGTAGGTATCATATTTTATACACCTACTCGGAAGTGCGCCTGATACCTGCATATAGCATCTTTTGCCAGAACAAACAGGTATAGGCCGTAGAAACAAGTAAAAATCTATCATCTAGAGAGACGTGGAGGGAGGGGGGAGAAGTGACCAGCTATGCGGGCGGTGGAGAGTAACAGCAATGAAGGATAGTTACAAAATAATATTTAGACCGTTTCGGGGCGTAACCTGATAGTAGAATTACAGTCCGTCTTTCCTTTTTTAAAGCGGTTCCCTGTTGGAAATATACGATGGTACAGTGATGAACTACAGTCTTAGTTGGTGTGGGAAAAGATTGAAGATAAACGGAATTTGAAGTTCCTCAGGAGTTTCAGTGTTCGACCAACCACGGCTAGAGACGAGAAGCGGTTTAAGATCTCGATCCGGATTTGTTGTTCATGATACCCGATAAATTTGTAGTCTACAATTATCATTTGTTAGTACTACAAAACTATTTTGATATTCAGCGCATACAAAATTATGTATAATGCCAGGATAAGTCACTATTCTCTGCTGAATATCACGGTACATAGGCCTAATGGTGCTTTATCTCAGCCAACCAACTCTTATATGAAAGGAAATATGCTTACAAACATTCAGACTCAACAACTGTAATAATTTTGCAAAATTACTGTATCTGTGACCGCAATTAGATAAGTCAATATATTTCAAAGATCAACAATCAAATACATATTTTCTTTTATACACTACCCAGACATTTCTCGAACTTAGGATCATTCTCAAGGGCTTCTCAACACCAGCTAAAAAAAAAAAGCAACCCCATTACAGGCCTAGACAGACCCATAGGTTCCAGGTGGTTGAGGCTCCCAGATTTCTAGACAATCGGCACATAAGGTGGTAAGGTTGTCAGCCCTACGCACCGGCCGCCTTTACCCCCCAGGAAGTATTCCTGGTACTCATTTCTGTTAGAGGCTGAGTCGACCCCAGGGCCATAGTGCGACCGAAACGATTATGTCAATGAAAAATTCCAATGACACCATCGGGAATCGAACCCGCGACGTTCCGACTTGTAGCGCAGTGCCTCAACGAACTGCGCCACCGCGTGCCCCCCAACACCAATTACTGAGGTTTATATTGTGGTGTATGCGTTCAAGTGTTTTCTGGGGGTTAAAAATCCTTGAAATCTTCAAAATCTAGTCCGAAATTGCACTTAATAAGTATACTGATTACGCGTATTATAAAATACACAGCCCAGTTATAAGGGGCTGTAGCCCTTCCAAAAGTAATTTTATCAAATATTATGTGCAACCAAGAGTATTTATAAGTATGGAAGCGAAACGGTGTGGTATATATGTAAAAATAGTTTTCGATACCACTAATCAACATTAAATGTAACTCCGGACTACGTTGTAAAGATTATAAGGACTTTTCAACAAAAGACCATGTGAATTATGTGAACACACACACATCGTTATGGTGTTTTAGAGAAGCCCTTGAAATGATCCTGGGACACAAACAAGTGGGGTTGGTTTGTGTAATAAACTAATAAAGAATTTCACGTTGTGTTTCATGGTTGATCGTTAAATTGTACTCAGTAATAGGTACAATGGTATGTGTTCCACGGTACCTTAGTCACTACTAACACAGCCACTGATGTCTCATAACTGTAACAATCGAAACACCTTCTTCTGGCCTCTCTTCCTGTGACCTTTACGAAGTGTTGTGCCGCACGGTCCGACCCTCCAGTTCCCGGGCTAGTTCAGGACCGTCAGACCTTGCGACGCTATGAGAGTAAGAACCAGACGCTCGAACTCTTGAGTCCAGAGATCTGATCCGGTAGCGTGCCACCATCTCTCGTATATAAAATAATACTGTAGGGGCTGCGAGAGGTCAGACCCTATAACTATACTTTTCTAGGCTCGAAGGCACAGGTAATTGAGAGATAGAGAGCGACAAAATACGTTTTTCAAATTTCCCCAAATAAGTATATGTAAAACGTTACGAGTGTGGCATATGTTGCACGAGTGAAAGACTGTGTAAGCCGTCCAAGTGGTGTAATGTTATTTGTTTAACAACGCTGTAACACGTAAGCTTCTTGCCGGTTTATAACGGCAGCAGGAGCCTCAAGGGTGGCTGGTGTGCTAGGTTGTCAGGGGGTCTACTTAAAAACTTATCACATACAGACTGAACTGCGACCGTGTCGCCGTGGACCGCTTCAAAAATGACTCCTCAAAGTCACGATCCGACAAAGCACAGTCGGCACACAGCTCTGTATGAATGTAAATTGAGATAGGGCGGTCTATGAACAGTCAGTGGGCGACATGGTGCTGCTAGAAACAGTTCGGCCTTTTCCGGCTACAAAGCGGACTTTCACGAAATAACCACAGTCTGAAAAGCACAGTCAGCACACAGCCCTGTATGAATGTAAATTGAGATAGGACGGTCTATGAACAGTCAGTGGGCGACATGGTGCTGCTAGAAGCAGTTCGGCCTTTTCCGGCTACAAAGCGGACTTTCACGAAATGACCACAGTCTGACAGAGCACAGTCGGCGCACAGTCCTGTATGAATGTAAATTGAGATAGGACGGTCTATGAACAGTCAGTGGGCGACATGGTGCTGCTAGAAGCAGTTCGGCCTTTTCCGGCTACAAAGCGGACTTTCACGAAATAACCACAGTCTGAAAAGCACAGTCAGCACACAGCCCTGTATGAATGTAAATTGAGATAGGGCGGTCTATGAACAGTCAGTGGGCGACATGGTGCTGCTAGAAGCAGTTCGGCCTTTTCCGGCTACAAAGCGGACTTTCACGAAATGACCGTAGTCTGACAGAGCACAGTCGGCGCACAGCCCTGTATGAATGTAAATTGAGATAGGACGGTCTATGAACAGTCAGTGGGCGACATGGTGCTGCTAGAAGCAGTTCGGCCTTTTCCGGCTACAAAGCGGACTTTCACGAAATGATCACAGTCTGACAGAGCACAGTCCTGTATGCGTGAATTAGTTTTAGTCTGATGCCTGGCGGCCCAACTAAAGGCGCCGTCCTGTACAGCTAACACCGTACTATAAAAATGTGTTATCGGACCCAACAATGAACACCACATGGGCGTTCATTGTAAAGAAGGCCTCACAGTCCCAGAGCCAGTCTGGACGTTTAGGAGAAGATAAAAATCTTTAACCCTTGTCGGATATCGAAAAACGATTCCTCGGTCGTTCAGCCCGCTGCCTAGCCACTACAAATCCATTTAGTCTGCCGGCTGGTTCAGATTTTTCTTCATTGTTTCCGTAAAGATTGTTATAGCAAAGTTTTGTGTACGCAAGTTGGTAATTACTACACACCCATTTAACCTACACGAAAACACTACAGGAATGGGGATATAGATTGATGGAATGGCATCCGACGAATGTTTGCGAATAAATATGTTAGAACATGAGTGCGCTGTAAGTCTGGGCTCTAGAGCACACCTTAGGCTCAGTAAATGTCACATCACGCACAGCTTCAAGTCAAATGCATTTCTGCAGCAGTCTGTTACTACCTGTACTAACCACTGCCTTGAAAACTTTCAAACTATGCAACTGTCTACTTAACATTCTTGATAGAGGTTAGGGTGATCAGGCATTTCAGGCTGTTTCCATGCGTACTACATGACTCAATCATGTTAATCCACTTTTATATGTTTGTTCTAATATTTGGCGAAAAATTGTCCATATACATAAGGCTAACGCTCACCACTTTGTATGGATGTCAACAGCCATAAAAGTTTGTAGTAATTATAAACAGGAGCAGAAGATGGCATGTTATTATAGTGATTGTAGACAATTAAGAAGTAAGGTGATGGGATAGAATCCAACAGCATAAAGTTTATACCGAGTTTCATGTAAATCGGTCGGTAGGTTCAGAATTTTAAACTCAGAGACAGATAGACAGCATGTTGAAATCAAGACTCCTCCTCTTTACTTTTAAGCAAGAAATCTAGGCTAAAACTGGGCCTCAGAGAACTAAGACACGTGGGCGTAGCTCGGGATAGGGACCAAAGAACTTGGTCATAAATTTTCTGGTTCTATACGAAGAGGAAAATTTCTTGACCGGCTCAACGACTATCATCGTCTCCAAAATCCCGTACTGAGCATCGCGGTTGAGCACTTCTTCTTATTCGGGAGGTACAGAATTCGAGCCTAACCCTAAGCCTGACTATTCTGAGGTTTCTTCGTCTTTCTAATCAGTCAATACACGAAAAGGCGGGATGAATAATTTTAAATAGTGCACGACCACTTCCTTGTTGCTCCATCATTGACATCATTTCACTGATGCTAGTCTATTAGCAGGTCTGCATGACGTATGCAGTTGATAAAGGTGTCATTAAATAAACTAAGTTAAGAACAAACAAAATCCTGCGATTGTACCTTATCCTCAAAACGGTCTACATCTTTATAAACCAAAATCAAAATTAATATTATCCTCCCATCTATGCTCAGGTCTCCCCTCTTCAGATTTGCCGATCAAAATCGTTTCGCATCAAATTCGTGCTACATATCTCACCCATCCCACCATCGAGAAATCATGAAAGAAAAGCATGAAGCTGGTTTTATTCGGGGGTAGATCTAGACTAGCTGGTAGAAATTGGCGACAAAGGCTAACCACACACACACACAACACCCCCCCCCCCCCCCCCAAGGGCAGATTTTAGCTGTTTCTGGCGAAGAAAGAAACGGTGAGACATCGCAAGTCGACGAGCAAAAAAGACCATAGTTAATGCTCTAGGGAATTAAAACAATTCTATTTCTTATTTCATATTTTCCCTTGAATTTGGCACCCTAGGGGATCGCCTAGTTCGCCTACATGTTCGGGCAGACCCTGGTTTGCGATCTAACACCATGAACAAACTTTATCACCTAAACACTACAACCAGAAACTACCGGGTTCGATGTAACATGGTCCTGCACGAAAGCAGCCAACATACATAACCACTGGAATATTACAGCGCATTGCCAGCGGCAACAGTTGGACTATTCAATATAATATAAATTCGCATTAACGGCATTTTTATTCAGGAATTAAGGTGTAATATTGCCATTATTGTGCCATTCCCTGGGGGGCACTATTACACGTGGGTACATCTCCCCGCACCAACGAACCAGTAGATGCGCAGTGACCCACAACTGTAGACGAGACTCGGGTCACTGCGCAAGAGGCAGACAATATCTTAAAAGCGCTCAGAGAAAGACGGGCCTAAATCCCATCAAGAACACGCCACTTGCAATTCGTTCTACTGGAACTTCACATGCGGGCGATTCTTACGGATTACACAAGACTGGAACTTGGATTTAAATGGTTTAGTATTTAATAAATGTAATGTACAGGGCATACACAAAAGAATGGTGCGGTTTTAATAGTGTTCACTATTAAAACCGCACCATTCTTTTGTGTATGCCCTGTACGTCACCACAGTAATGATGATAATTCAATTCAATTCAATGGGTATTTATAAACGTGCAGACTTAACAGCACAATAATAATAATAATAATAATAATAATAATAATAATCAGTAATAGGATATAAACCAATATGGGTTCTTCCATCTTCATGTGTGTTGGTCTTTCCATCTTTTCCTTGGTCGACCTACGTTTCTTCTGCCGCGCAATGTATGCACACACTAAATTGGGAATGCTTGTATCGTTCATTCTTGATAAATGTTGTGACCACTTGCACTTATGACCAGTCCACAATAATTTCATTCACATTGTAAGAACTTATTCATTATCTTATGCCTTAATTTTTTTTTCATGGCCTGACAGCCCTAGTAGGCCACGGCCTCCTCACTGTTGAGGTGTCACGATTACACTCAGGCACACCACAGTCGGTAGGACTCCTCTGGACGAGTGATTTTATTTTCAATTTTTTTTTTTCCGAAAATCGTGCCATTTATGAGATAATTTGAAAAAAAAAAAATATGGTACAGCTCTCTTGACCTACATCTGATAACGGGAGAAGAACTTCCACAAGGAGCTCAACGCAGCACAGACCTACCACAAGAAACGTAATATCTTAAACTAATTAACTCACTAAATAACTCACTCCACTGAGCACATTCCTTTAATATTTCCTGAGCTATTAAAGATATTCTCCGCATTTTATAAAATACGAAGAAGTTTCATACCCGTGTACACAACAGCCCAACAACTATCTATATTCTGAGTCAGACGAATCCAGTTCATACCTCCTAACCTATTTCTTGAACGCTCATTTTAATATTATCCTCCCATCTACGTCCAGGTCTTCCAAGTGGTAGCTTTCCTTCAGGTTTTCCCGCCCAAAGCCCTGTATGCGTTTCTCTTCTCCCCATACGTGTCAAATTCCGCCACGAATCTCACTCTCCTTGAATTGTCTTAATTAAAATCAGTAATTAACAGCGATACTAAGGTGGGCCTATCTCTTGTTGGACTTATAACACTAATTACAGTATTTTTAGCTTATTTACCGGCGACTTCCAAACGACATACCGCCGTCTTACTTGTAAAACACCTAAATTAAGCAATGTCTACTAATTTGAAAACTCATAGAACGCAGTTCATGAATTCAATAAGTCAGTGACACTGTCTCGGAGGCTTGTACCAACTTGTACCAACTTGTACCAACTTGTACCAACTTGTACCAACTTGTACCAACTTGTACCCATGTTCCACAAAAAGGCTCCACAGTAAAATGCAATGAAGCTCAGCGTGAAAGTGGAACAAGTTGTGGGCGGGCCTCACAAGTTGTAATTGCCGCCAGAGATAACGAGGGCTTGATAGTGAGAAAGAAAGAGGAAAATTTGTGTACAGATACTAATAGAGGTTATGATCTTCAAGCACCATCGAATTCAGCCTCCGCGCAGCCATTTCCCAGCTAACACGGGCTCGCTCAATACATCTTCTTTTATTTTCCTATGGCTCGACAGCCCTATATGGGCCTGGGCCTCCTCGTTTCGTCGAGGTTTCACGATCACACACATTTGAGACACAACACAGTCGGTAGGACTCCTCTGGACGAGTGATCAGCCCGTCGCAGAGACCTCTACCTGACAACACACAACACTCACAAGAGACAGACATCCATGCCCCCGGTGGGATTCGAACCCACGATCCTAGTAAGCGAGCGGCCGAAGACCCACGCCTTAGACCGCACGGCTACTGGGATCGGCCATCTTAACCTTAGGCCAGCGAAAAAAAAAAACAGAACATTCCGTCAGATTAGCATGATTCTTCACAGCGGTCATAGAATGTCATTCTAACACTTAACAACAGGGTCGACGTCTTATGCTGGTGTCCGCCGACTGTCCTATTTACAAAGACAATCTAATCACTGTCATTTGAAAATACTGTCATAAGGCAAACACACAGTCCTTATTCTATCTGACAACTATCGTTTGCCACTTTGCGCCGCTACTCCGTCGCGCGTGTGGGCGGTCGGCTGAGTGGGTTACCTTAATACAATAAACGAGCCGACAAGTAACCGTTAGTTGTCAGATAAAATAATGATCCTATACCACGTATACTGACCTAACATATGTGGAACTAAGTAGGCATTACGCTATATTATATGAAAAACAACTTTCTTAAATTATAAAATTGTGATAGATGCGGTGCTCAGGTCAGCGATAAAAGATACGCTCTGTATATTGCAAGATATTCAGAGTCTTCAAACCAGTTTGGCTTCTTTAACACTTCCAATAGCTACCGTTACTGTCCAGGCATCTTGGAGAGGATATATGTGACCCGAGGCAGCCACGATCACAATCTTTCGTATTTTGAACCCTCCTGACCCACTTCCATTACACATTGATAATGACTGCGATCTCATAAGTGATAAATCGTGATAAATCGAACAGTTACACAGAAACGAAATGAGGTCGCAATACGTATGTCGCTCCCTCTGAAAACAATTGTGTAATAAAGTTGATACATCCATAATTTCTGTGTGTGAGAGAGATCTAACGGCGATAAACAGCGTGCTCAATAGCCCCACGTCCATATCTGTTGTGAAGTCATAATGTATTATATGCCGGCAATAACACCAACGTTTCCAGACCAGTAGTTCGAACATCTATGAATCCTTCCCCCCTCCCCCCCCCCCCAAAAAAAAAACGTACGACACGATAATATTTTAGATTTGGAATAGGCCTTGTACTTCGTCAACTACGAGGTTTACAGCGCATACGGCGTTGATTTGTTTAATAACCGGGGATGCGGGTACGATTATCGATGCATGTAGTACTGTATATCTGTGATATTCTTTTTTTGTGGTGCCCTACGTAGGTATATGCTTTGCATTGCACCCTACCTGTAAACTAACTCCATGGAGCAGACTTCTGCTTGAGAGGGTATCACTTCCTCAGCCAGTCAAGAAATTTCCCGAATTCTATGGAACCCGAAGGTTCATTACCGTGTTCACAACATCCCGCCGCTTGTTCCTATCCTGAGCCAGATCAACCCAGTTCCAGCTCTCCCATCCTATTTCTTGACGATCCATTTTAATATTATCCTCCCGACTATGTCTAGATCTTCCAAGTGGTATCATCCCTTCAGGTTTCCCCATCAAAATCCTGTGTGCACCTCTCCTGTCTCCCATACGTGCCACATGCCCTGCCCATCTCATGCTTCTTGATTAGATCATCCGAATAATATTTGGTGAGGAATACAAAGCACAAAGCTCTTCGTTATGCAGTTTCCTCCCGTCCCCTGTTAACACCCAAATATCCCCCCTCAGTACCCTATTATCGAACACCCTCAGTCTGTATTCCTCCCTAAATGTAAGAGACCAAGTTTCACACCCATACAAAACAACAGGCAGAATTATAAACTTATAATATTTATATTTTGGATGTGTATGGATTTGCATTGTCCTGCTGAACGATCACACCGCGTGACATCACTTGTTTGAGCCGATGAAGCAACACTTGGAGGGCTACCGACTGCACGGTAATGAGGAAGACAACAGTCAAAATTCTTGATGTAGCATCAGCCCACTAACATGCCGCCGTAGTAAGCTTCAAAGTACCCAAAAATTCTTGATTTAGCATCAGCCCACTAACATGCCGCCGTAGTAAGCTTCAAAGTACCCAAAAATTCTTGATTTAGCATCAGCCCACTAACATGCCGCCGTAGTAAGCTTCAAAGTACCCAAAAATTCTTGATGTAGCATCAGCCCACTAACATGCCGCAGTAGTAAGCTTCAAAGTACCCAAAAATTCTTGATGTAGCATCAGCCCACTAACATGCCGCCGTGGTAAGCTTCAAGTACCCAAACACTCTGGAAGGCAGGCAAGTTCGGCGAATTTAACACGATAGTGTAAATAACCTGTAATAGAATACTGAATGACTACTAGCGTGCACGAAGAGATTCTAAAACTTCACTTTTCAGGGCTATCAATACAGAACTTCAGATATATCATTTATGAAATGGTCTGTAATATACAGTGTGTCCACAAAGTTCCTTCGGGGTTTTGAAAAATTGTGGCGCGCAAACAAATTGAGCTAGCCACATGCGGTTTGCGGCAGATTACAGTGAAATCTCTGGAAGTTTTTTTTTCCTGTGGGGTTATGTCAAGAGCAAGTGTTCCGAACACCATTAACGGACTTGATGACCTGAAGACCCGTATCAGGAATGCGATCTCGGCTATTCCAGCGGACATGCTCCACAGAACATAGCAAGAGCTCGAATTCGTCTGGACGTTATCCGTGCTACCAAGGGAGCCCACATCGAGGTCTACGAGGTCATTAAAAAATTCCAGAGTTTTACTGTAATCTGCAGCAAACCGCATGTGGCTAGCTGAATTTGTTTGCGCGCCACAATTTTTCAAAACCCCAAGGGACTTTGTGGACACACTGTAGAACGTAGTATATTTGCCACTTCCTAACTGGGCAAAACATAAGCGGTAGGGATATAAAATTCAACTGAATGTTGACCTTAAAATTGAATCGGAAAGGTGAGGAGTTAAAAGAAACCTAAAGCAAAAGGGGCAAAGTGTTATCAATGCAATAAGTAAATATTACAATAAACAAGTTCGGAAAAGCAGGCCTAGCCATAATAATTGTTGCATTTTAGCTGTCTTTTGTTTAATTACGAACAAAAAATGTTTAATTATATTAAAGCAATGGTTGTGGCTGCATGTTCAGTTACATTTCAATTAAACGTATATATATATATATATGTAACACTACGTGTGGACTTATAAATTAAGGCAAAGCTTTTGCTTAATCACCTACATTATAAGACTTCGGCAATCTCTGCGTGTGTTCGGCAGACCGCTGCTGATTGCTGTGTAGAAATGTAAATACAATGTACCAGTTACAGGGTCTTAACACCATTTCAGCTAATTATCGATATAAAATTTCATTTACGGCGTACGGACGGACGGGGCGATTCTAGCAGGCGATTCGGTGGGAAGCCATAATGTTGCCACTTGTATCGCCCATATGATATTCCGGGAACAATTTATCAGTCGTCATTGATGGAAAATCCCTTATCTGGGAGGAATTAGCAACGACCATTCCGATCCCAGTGGCCGTGCGGTCTAAGGCGTGGGTCTGCAGCCGCTTGATTGCTGGGATTGTGGGTTCGAATCCCACCGGGGGCATGTATGTTTGTGTTGTGTTTGTTGTAAGGACGGTATATGGAACGTAAAGTGACACTGAAGGCAAAGGATTTAAACAGTACAAATGGATCAAAGGGAAAAAAAACCGGACAGGCAAAAAAACAATCCCACCGAGGGCAGGATGTTCGTCTCTTGTGTTTGTTGTGTGTTGTGTAGGTAGCGGCCTCTGCGATGAGCTGGTCACTTGTCCAGAGGAGTTCTACAGGGTGTGTGTGTATAATTTGTGTGATCTAGAAACCTCGACAATGAGGCGGCCTAGACACGAGTTGGGCTGCAGGGCAAACAAAATGTAATAATTGTCACTTAACATGGCAAAAATATTAAATTCGGCCACAATAAAACCCCGATATAGCGCCAGTGGCACTATATCGGGGTTTTATTGTACTTTTTGAGAATTTAAACCAATGAATATCAGTGTTATTTATGTGCAATGAATCGGATAAGGTAACAATATTCTAAAAAAAAGAATAGGCCTCATGTAAGTGTAGCTCCGTACACGTAAACAACATGTATGCATATAAGAAATAACTTAAGATGGCATTGCCAACTGGTGCAACTTCTTTAAGCTCCGGGTTCACTGCCTTTATTATTGTATTTATGCTTATACACAGCGTATACTGCTCTGTATCGAAGTCAGCATCTTTTATTTTCTATTTTTCTGCCTTCGTGTGGAATAAGCAATTCATTTCGTACGCATTAACGCAGCATTTGTGCCTCTAGCATTAGTGTTATTCGATGTAAGCGATGGTACATCATACAGTTTTGTCATCGTTAATCACAGCCGAGGGAAGATGTTATGTATATATCAGCTGTTCTTGCAAAATTCGTCACACATACACGCAAGGGAATGAGTGCTGTCCATACTCTATCACAACAATAAAAAAACGATTGGACTTAATTTGTACTTGATAAATAGAAGCCAACCTGGCCAATAGACTCTAACATGCATGAAATCTATACAAAGTTAATAGCGCGAAGGCTAGGAACTGGCGGAATGGGTATTAAAAAGTGCTGTTTCTTGCCATCAGACTTTATTATAAGCTTAAAGTTCAATATACAGAGTGTTCCACTTAAAACAGGCCAGTTTACACGGCGAAATCAAGAAAGGGTTTTGTGCGTCTCGCGATTCAATGGCCCGAGTTCATGAGGCTTTCAAAGAGGAACGAACTCTCAGCAAATGTTTGTGGCCCCCACGTTCTCCGGACTTGTCTGTTATTTTTATCTGTAAGGGGTAGTTGAAGGGCGCAGTTTACGAATCAAATCCTCATACTGTAGATGAACTGAGGATGAGCATTCGAAGCGCTATTGAGACTATCGAAGCCACCGTTTTGGTTAGGTGTACCTGAACACGCGCACGAAATTTATTGATTAACAAGAGTCTCATTTCCAAAATCTTGATACGTGTACATTTAGTCTACCAAAAAACTAAACGAAACAAAATCCTTTCTTGATTTCGCCGTGCAAGCGGGCCGGTTTTGAAGTGGAACTTCTTTAGAAGCTTGTGTTGGGGCTGAAATGGTTCATTTAACGACACTTTATCACCCACAACCATATCAGAACCATAAGTGATAAGAACACAAATTGTTCCTGACATATTTAAAAGTGAAGTTCCAATTTGCTTGGAGACTCCGACGAAAAATACAGAAAGATTCAGTTAGGAAAGCCGGTCTGCGGTAATTTAATGACACTATATCAGGTGCAATTGCTGAGATTGTGAATCGTAAATGTAACCTACGGCGGGGTCAAGAATCGCCTTAGCCTATGGGTACCCGACGTAAATTTGAACCGTGTCTTATAGCGCAAATCAATTGCGTTACCATTGCTATAATCGGTAATAAGTCTGGTGCAAAGTTCTCATTGACGGGAAAGAGCTTGAGACTAGGCCAAGGCAAAGAGAAGAGTCGAGAAAATACCGATGAGTACTCACATGACATATAAATTTTACTTTGAAGTATTGACAAATATACACACAGGAAGAAATATGACGAATGTAAGCTGGTCAGGTACAAAAATTGTAAAAGTTGCATAACACATGGGGAATTTTTTTAGTATCTGAGTGAAGCATTTGTAGAAAATCTCTGTTAGTTTAAGACAGTTAAACCGAAAGTCTGTCTTACAGGGAAGCAAAATTTAAACTCCGTCTGGGGCATAAGAGTAACTTAATCACTTATGAATGATGCGCCTTTCACAACAAATTACGGTTTCTTACGGGCTGTTCCTTTCGTTACACATATCCAAATACAGGTACCTTAGGCCTTAACTCACCTCATAAAGTACAGGCCATCTTGAGAAGCTGATAGTCGCTCACCTGGCAAGTCTAAACACATTTCCCGGCCTTTATAAACCTCGACCGCGACCCATTGCTGTGGTCGAAAGAGCCCCTCATTGGTTCGCACCCGCACTGCCTGAATCCAATCCACACTGTCACATCCTGTTTTTAAGTGTAATATAATTCCCCTATCTAAGCCTAGGCTTCTAAATTGTTTCTTTCCTTCAGGTTTCCCTACTCAAATCTTGTGTGCATTTCTGTACAGATCTTATTTAGTTTAGATATGCAATACCGGCATACGGAAACCAGCGTAATACAGGGTATACACAAAAGAATGGTGCGGTTTCAATAGTGAATACTATTGAAACCGCACCATTGTTTTGTGTATGCCCTGTATAAATCACTGACAATAGTGACGTATAATGAACACCATGTAACCTATCACTTCTTGTTAAGTCTCACCGACAATTATATCGGGTTTATGGAAGTGATAATGCATGTCAGAACTTCATTAAATGTCCAGAAGTGAAGGAAGAAGTGATAACAAATCAAGAGTCATTCAATATGCTTTCCAAATCCACCTAACATTTAATTCATCAAACCCTATCCTGAAATTCGAAGTGCCCAGGCTACGGGTTGGACAATCCGGGGTTCGAATCCCTGCATGAGCAAGATCTTTATCTGTTCCCAAAACGTCCAAACTTTCTGCGGGGCCCACCCAGCCTCCTATTCAATGGGTTCCGGAGGCTCTTTCCTAAGGGTAAGGCGGCTGAAGCTTGAGGCTGACACTCACCTCCATCTAATGCCGAGGTTAGGATGAGTGGAGCTATACCTCCACTCTCCCTATGGCGTGGACAGGGCCAACATTGCCTTTACATTTACCTGAAATTCGATTGAACTCTTATCCCTCGATTCCAGAAACAGGCAACCATATGGAGTCACCATGTACTGTAGTTCAATCAGCGTTTTCTACGTAAATACGAATGATGATGGGATGTATACGGCCAAGTTAAGATAATATGGACAGTTGAATGCTGCAGATTCAACACCAGATGACCTTGTTTCTTGCCTCTGTATGGCAAACATTGTTTATAGCAAGCTTAATAAATACCTTTGGGCCAACAACTACTATTAAAACAACAACAACGCCTCACATGGACAGAAAACACATAGAAGAACTGCGAGACATGATTTATATGTTTCACAGTTTGCATCCTTTACTAATTTATACTTGTGGTTTATTCAATAAATGGTGGGCACTATAAATAAAATGCTCACACGAAGTGTCTGTCTTGGTTTATTACTTTATAGCTTTTTTTTTTATAAAAACTCTCACATCGATGGAACGCGCTATAAGATTTGTTACACTGTGCTCAGAAGTGTAACGGTTGGTCACAGGCCTACAGATACAAATTCCTGTAAGCCAATTTTAAACGCACAAACAAGAATTACGTACTCTGTGTGTTCCATGAATAAGACTACATGAAGAATAGTCCAGGCACAATTGCATATACTTTAGGCGTACATCGAAAGGATGCAAAAAAAAAAACTTATCTTGCTTGTTTGTCCGTCTGTACCAAGGGTCACCAGCAAGGCCGTGACGGTTAGTCGCCGGCCTCCCACCACGGAGGCCCGGGTTCGTCCCGAGTCAGTACATGTGGGATTTGTGGTGGACAAAGTGGCACTGGGACAGGTTTTTCCCCGAGTACTTCGGTTTTCAGTCACTAAGAACAGTTCAGACAATATAATTATGTAAACTGTGCAAGCTATGGCAAAATATCAGGCTAGAAGCAGATCATGCTAGAAAAGACTCTAGGATAAAGTCAAACACTAATTGTAAAGAAAATTGTGCAAGCTACTTTCTGTGGTCAGTCTCAGTCCCCAACTAGTTTTAACCCATGGCCGCTTGTAATCCAGATCTGGTAGGATCACGTGTTAGTACCCAAAAGCTTGCTAGGACTAGCTCACCTAGCGAGCACTCTCAGAGCTCACCCTGCACATAGCAGGAGGCCTTTGCCCTCATGGGATGTTATAGGCTTATTTTATTTTATTTTATTTTTATTTTTACTTCGGTTTTACCCAGTGCTCCATTACTTGGAAAAATGAAAAAAACTGATCATCTTTCTCTTCATCATCATCATAAGGGTTGCACAATAAGCCTTCGTCCGACCGTAGCATCTGCTGCGGGGCCCTTCACCCCCCCCCCCCAAAAAAAAAGGGGGTCACCAGCTAGACAAGCCTCGGGAGCCGCGGTTTAGAAGGCAACTTGGGCAAGAGCCATGTATTAATAAAACAGAATAAGACACAATAGTACTCTTTGACAGGCAACTTGCGTGCGTCGCACCAATGACACGCGACAACCGCGTTGTGAGCACCGCTAGTCTATATCAGCCACGATTTTGCGGATTTTGAAGACACTGTACAATGGAACTTCTTAAATTTTAGATCAAAAGCGAAACATACGGATCATCATGATATAACGTGTGTATGCTAAAACTCAACGCTCTTGGTGACTGACGAGCTTAATAGTTTGTGCTCTTTCACCAGATCGGCCTATGATTACGGTAATCACATTGAGGAGGATGGGATGAGCAAAGCATGTAACACGCATAGGAGAGATCAGGAATTTTACATACAAATAAAGTCATGGCTGTGCTTCACGCAGTTGGCTATAAATGTCTACATGCGATATGGAAGTGGGGCTCCATGTAATCAATCTCGGTATTAGATCGCAGATAAGTGATCAGATTAACGCTCCAGCCATTTTATACCTGGAGGAAGAATCCCTGGTACACATTCGATAAGAGGTTTGGTGGACCACAGAGTTGGTCTCGATGTGGTAACGAAAAATCGCGCCTGCGTTGGAAACTGAACCTCGATCACTCAGTCCTTGGCTAGTCATTTTACTGATTGAACTGTACTGGCTCATGTGTAATCGATACCGCTAGGAGTACCGACATGGTTCCAACAGCGTCCCATTGCTTTGTTACTTTGGCAATGAACGCAGACGGCCAACATCACTACTCCATTCCAGATATCGATGTCAAAGGTCAAAGTTCGAAGTCCGGGATTGCTGAAACCAGTGATGGAGATAAGGTCCTCGCAGATCCCGCAGCGTGAGGGGCCCCATGAGTCTGAGGCCCCCAAAATGTACAGAATACTAACACGCGTTGCGTGGACTGGATTCCGTTCGTCTGACAGAAGACAGTATTCTGGATCGCTGGTATGAGATCTGGAATAACTGCTAACAATTATAGGCGGGGGGGGGGGGGGGGGGCAATTATCGAGTCGCGGGGGCCCCGACCGGTTATCAAGGCCAGTGGTATTCAACCTTTCGTGTTCGCGTACCCCCAGATATAATTTCTCTTCAACTTTGTACACCCAAAGTTGTTGGTGCATAATTCAAGTTATACATAGTCCATAATCTACATCTTTTATTTTCCTATGGCTCAACAGCCCCTTGGGGGCCTAGGTCTCCTCATTTTGAGGTTTCATGATCACACACTTTTTAGACACACCACACTCGGTAGGACTCCTCTGGACGAGGGACCAGCTCGTCGCAGAGACCTCTACCTGACAACACACAACACTCAGAACAGACAGACATCCATGCCCCCGGTGGGATTCGAACCAACGATCCTAGTAAACGAGCGGCCGCAGACCCACGCCTTAGACCGCACGGCTACTGGGATCGGCAATCTACATCTAAAATAAGTTAAATAAATTACATCCAAAATAATGTATTAAATAATAAATTTTAAATGAGAAAAAGGAGAGTCAAGCTATTAAATAACAAATATATTATATGCACTATGTGGAATAAAATGAAACTAGCCGCCCAGATAAGAATCGCATAAAGGAGAGAGACAGAGAGAAAAAATGGCGCTCCCAAATCGCATGTCCTTACGTCCGGGTAACCCTAAACCTGGCCCTGATTATTCAGTGTCTATCATGAAATAATACATTTATTTTTTTTTTAATTTTACGTACCCCCTAAGATGTCTTCGCGTACCCCCGGGGGTACGCGTACCCCAGGTTTAATACCACTAATCTAGGCCACTGGCTGATAATGACTAGTTACTGTCCACAAGGACAATAATTCTCAGTTAAAGTAGTGAATGGCGCGTAGTTATCAAGGGCGCAGACTGTCCAGTGTTATCGCCAATGGAAATAGCAGTTTGGTCACATGGCCGGTCACTGTCAACAGCGTCCAATCGAGCATGGTTAGCATTGCAGGTTATTTTCCAAAATTACTCATTATAACACCAAAAAATAGACGTGCCTATTCTGGTGGGCCTTGTCGACAACGACAGTGCCAGTGAAGAGTGGTCAAAGGTCCCCACAGCTAACATTTCCATTACTGACAAGACAAGAAGATGGCTGGACCCAACAGCCGGTCTGGACGTAGCAGCGAACAGAAATATCGTGCACTTGCCGCAAAAGAACTTAAAGTGGCGGTAACCTAACACGCCTATGAAAAATTAGAAATGTAAATATTCTGTACCCAACAAGTATGGCTGACTAACAGTATTATGACCCGGTTTTCTAAAATGTGCCACATGAAAATAATTTATATGTAAAAGTTGGTCTATTATTTAATTTAATGGGACCAAATTTAAAACAATTTAAATAAAAAATTACGGAAGTTGAAAAAAAAAACCGTTGGAAATCTGTTGTTTGAATGTGACCGTTCAGAACAAGTTTTGAAATGATTTAGTTGCGTATAATAGAATAGCGTAATATAACTTCATAGATTACATCTGATTCTACGTGTCAGTGTACATTATTTACCCGCAAACAAGTCTGTATTTTAATCTTAAGATGAATAAGAAGGAATTTTGAGCGAGGCTCAAGTGTCTCACACTCCCCAGTTTGGGAGTGGTTGCCTAAATTCAAGAAAAATTATCCAAGTGACTTCAATACATCGTCACTATAAATATGAACCAACCAAACAACCACTAGCCTTTTCCGTTATACCTGATTATGGGCCTTAACAATATCAACAATTCCCAAAGGCATTCGTAACAAAATGACCTGACAGCATGTTGTGATGTACACTCATGTATTACAACAAGATTGGACCTAAACATATTCAAATTCCAACGTTTACCAGCAAGGTGTATCGCTGCTTTTTAAAGACCACCTTACCGTCACATTTATATAAACTTGTTTTGCTTGGCGCTGGGTCATGTGACGCAATGCACATATCGTATTACTTGCTGCGGGTTTCAGGAACCTCGCGCAGTAACAACCAGTGTTTCAGGAACCTCGCGCAGTAACAACCAGTGTTTCAGGAACCTCGCGCAGTAACAACCAGTGTTTCAGGAACCTCGCGCAATAACAACCAGTGTTTAAGGAACCTCGCGCAGTAACAACCAGTGTTTCAGGAACCTCGCGCAGTAACAACCAGTGTTTCAGGAACCTCGCGCAGTAACAACCAGTGTTTCAGGAACCTCGCGCAGTAACAACCAGTGTTCAGGAACCTCGCGCAGTAACAACCAGTGTTTCAGGAACCTCGCGCAGTAACAACCAGTGTTTCAGGAACCTCGCGCAGTAACAACCGTGTTTCAGGAACCTCGCGCAGTAACAACCAGTGTTTCAGGAACCTCGCGCAGTAACAACCAGTGTTTCAGGAACCTCGCGCAGTAACAACCAGTGTTTCAGGAACCTCGCGCAGTAACAACCAGTGTTTCAGGAACCTCGCGCAGTAACAACCAGTGTTTCAGGAACCTCGCGCAGTAACAACCAGTGTTTCAGGAACCTCGCGCAATAACAACCAGTGTTTCAGGAACCTCGCGCAGTAACAACCAGTGTTTCAGGAACCTCGCGCAGTAACAACCAGTGTTTCAGGAACCTCGCGCAGTAACAACCAGTGTTTCAGGAACCTCGCGCAGTAACAACCAGTGTTTCAGGAACCTCGCGCAGTAACAACCAGTGTTTCAGGAACCTCGCGCAGTAACAACCACCCGCACTACCGTACGCTGTCACGCAGCCCAGCACATCAGCCCAGCTGCAGCTACAAATTTACATAGCACTGAGAATTCCGTGGTACCGAGATATAACCCTGCGCCAATGAATAATCGGATCCCGTCGTTTCGAAGCAATACAGTCCTCATCTAGGACATGTCGACCCTTGAAGATAACGACACCACGTTCCATCGAAACGTCGGGATCCGATTACCCATTCACGCAGCGACATAGGTCTATTCCCAGAAGAACGATATCCTCAGCTACACCGCTCCAACAACCGCAAAACTCACTCAAACAGCTCTGTTATAAAGTCTTATCAGTCACACGTGTTAAAATTTAGCACGAAGAGTACAGCCTTATGGAATGTGACGCCGTGTAGTTTGGTAGATATGTACCAACGCACACAGGACCCTACGTACAAAACTAAACGGCATCATATCCCAGTAGGCGGTAAACGTCATCTTAAATGCCGTTATAACGATGTAAAATAAAAAAAAAAGTAGCCTGTTTACTGTAAGAATTATGAAAACCCTGGTCTACGGCTTTTTGACACTTTGGAGATTGAAAAAAAAAGTGAAAGTAATTTCCTATAAAAACAAAATTGAACGGATGTAAGCCAAATTTACGCAAGTAGGCCTCCATCTACAGCTGAACATGAAACTCTCAAGGCGGCTATAGCCCTCTGAGTAATATAGACTTTTCTTTGGATCCCCAAACCTGGTCACATCTGGTACATGGGCACTGAACATTTTAACGCCTCTGAATTATACAGGGCATACACAAAAGAATGGTGCGGTTTCAAAAGTGAATAAAAAATTTATGTCTCACATTACACGGGCACAACATACACCGTCAGCGGCGGCAACTGTCCAAGTTTTCTCATGCGCTACCAGCAGTTCGCTTCTCATGCTTACTGCGTGGCCGCGGGGCCAGTTTCAAAGATGGCGTTGCAGCAGGAGAAGGCTTTCTGTGTTCTGGGATGAGTTTGATTACCGTGTGGATGTGTGTCGTGTGACCCAGGGTGCACACATTGAAGGATTGTAATTACCAAATAAGAAACTTGGACAGTTGCCGCCGCTGACGGTGTATATTGTGCCCGTGTAAGGTGAGAAATACATTTTTTATTCACTTTTGATACCGCACCATTCTTTTGTGTATGCCCTGTATATGGGAGTGTGCGGTTCGAATCTAGGCTGGTACACTTACAATTCCAACTGAAGCATGTCGCTGTTGTCCTCTCATCCCCTTCAGGCAACCCGCAGGGCAGTACCTGAACTGCACGATAACCACCTCCTTTCTCGTCCATTACAATTCATTATTCATTAATCTCTAGACCACTCGATGCCGCATCATCTGACAGAGTCATCTAATAAACAAATTACGTAAGACATGGAGTCCGTAAGCGCTGACACACGAATTTAAAAATAGTTATTACATAGATTGAAGGATATCACGTATAAATGACTTTGGGTCAGTAGGTTGTATGAGACGTTACAACTGAATCAGTTATTCTCACAAATGCAAAACTCGATAAAGGATTTTGCCATTCCTTTGGCACTGTTCCCAACTTACTCTCGAATATCAAATATACATATATATATTATATATATATATATATATATATGTAATATTTTAGGTTCTCACAGCGGTATTACTGATGATTAAAGTCTTCTGGAAAATAGCGCCGTGTCGTTGGGTGAGTAGTTCCCGACGTTTCGAAGGAACTTAAGAGTTTTCGTTTTTAAATGTCCAGCAGTTTCACGTGACCCTTGACGATAAAGGCGACAATATCCTTTGAAACATCGGGAACCACCTTCGAAACGTCCACTACCACTCACCCAGCGACACGGCGTCACATTACACAATATTTGAATCCAGTGCATGACAAACAGGACGCTGATCAGGCGCATTGTGTAACGAGTATATATAAACAACAGGATTCGAATATTGTGTAATGTGACGCCGTGTCGTTGGGTGAGTAGTTCTCGACGTTTCGAAGGAACGTAGAGTCTTCGTTTTTAAATGTCCAGCAGTTTCACGTGACCCTTGACGATAAAGGCGACAATATCCTTTGAAACATCGGGAACCACCTTCGAAACGTCCACTACCACTCACCCAGCGACACGGCGTCACATTACACAATATTTGAATCCAGTGCGTGACAAACAGGACGCTGATCAGGAGCATTGTGTAACGAGTATATATAAACAACAGGATTCGAATATTGTGTAATGTGACGCCGTGTCGTTGGGTGAGTAGTTCTCGACGTTTCGAAGGAACGTAGAGTCTTCGTTTTTAAATGTCCAGCAGTTTCACGTGACCCTTAACGATAAAGGCGACAATATCCTTTGAAACATCGGGAACCACCTTCGAAACGTCCACTACCACTCACCCAACGACACGGCGTCACATTACACAATATTTGAATCCTGATGTTTATACATACCCGTTACACAATGCGTCTAATCAGCGTCCTGTTTGTCACGCACTGGATATAAATTTATGAGCAACATTACGCAAGAGCAGAAGGTAAATCTGTAACCTATAACCAGTGCAAGTATTTCACATAAAGAGCTCGGAACTTGGGCTGAATTTTCAGTGCTTCATTAGCTGTAGTCCCCCTGTCTCTGTCACAGGGCTTGGAAAAGCGTATCAACTATTATTCTGAAACACAGCTTGGTCAAACTGCTTGAAGAAAGCATTATCATTCCAGTGGGACAAATATGAGACCAGACCCGGCAGTATCAGAGCTGATCTTAGGTTCAGGGCAAAGCTATTCTCACGTAGAATCACTGTATGAAGTCCTGACGACAACGGTGGGGGGCGGGGGCGTATAAACATCTGGTACGTGCACATATTTGTATCATTCTACACGAGACAGAAAAACGGCAGGCTCCACAGACATCCATCGTCTCTCACATGTAAAAATAATAAAATTGTGTACTACTGCAGTGTTCCCATGCGTGCTATATGTCCTAGCAGTCTCAACCAACTTTAACCCCAGTAACATCATTTACGTTACAGTATACCTTGCACTACAATAACAGTAGCGACTTCCATAAAATGTGGTATCTAAAATAAACGCATTTCTTATCAAATTTCGGTAACAATAATTAATTAACTTCTTTCATACGAACAAATAACAACTAATCCAAGCCTGTCCTGCACATCAGCATGTTACGTAGGCTCTACACACATAGGCTGAACTTAAATTCCAGTGTATAGATGTAAATGTTGCATGCATTGCAATGGTGACAGTGTTAGAGCTTCTAGCGATGGTGTCAGGACGGCTGGTGAACGTGTTAGGGTTCAGTTGTGTATCTGGTGATAGTGTTACGGTTTCTGGTGAGTGTTAGGGAGTCTGGTGATTGGGTTAGAGCTTCTGGTAGTAGTGTTAGATTTTCTGATTATAGTGAATATGCTTTTTGTGATAGTGTTGGGGCTTCTGATGATAGTCTTAGGGATTCTGGTGATACTGTTAGCGTTGAATATATAATAAGGTAATACATATTTACTTTTACTGTTACAATCTATCTCATACACGTTCCGATCCTTACTGTATCATCTACAGGGAGAAACAACCAACCTGTTGTTTCTCCCTGTAGATGATCCAGGAAGGATCCAAACGTGTATGAGATACGTTCTGAGTTGTACAAGTGAAGGTTGATAGTATTATCTTAGTGGTTATTTTCTGTTGAAATAATATCACCTTGATTTTCTCTGTCCACGCAACGAAGGCATATGGTAGATTGGTTGCATATCTCCACTTATTCTTAACTTCGGAACCACACAGAATGAGTGGTAAACTTCACGCTCAAGCCGTTTTAGTCCCTCTGAAAGAAACCCCGGTACCCAATAGTCAGGAGGTTAAGTGGGCCCCAGAAAAGGTATGGAAATTTTGAAGAAGTGATAATTCTCTTGCCCCCGCCGGGAATGGAACCCCGGAGTGTCCAACCCGTAGCCTAGTCAGTGTTCGGCCCAATGTTATAATTTGGGATACATTGAACACGAAGTACCAGTGCTGAAGATTGAACAGTGACGTTCGGGTTTTTGGTTTCGAGATTTAGTAGCAGACATACCGCGCCAGTCCGTACGGAGAATTTAAAAGCTGCGATATGACGGTAGAGTTACATTCTGTAGTGGCCAAGTTATGTGTAAAAAATTGAATAACAAATTCGTGGCTTGTGTACGGGGACACAACCGCAATCGTTTAAGGCGTGAATCCGTCTTTGTATTATTAGAGGAAGGGTAAGATGTAAATGAATAAAGTCTTGGTGGTTATACGTGAAGTATAATTGTATTTATCAAAGGCCGATGATAGGAGAAGTAAGATACATATGGCATAGTATTTCGACATTATGAAACATTTCTTCAACTCAGCACACTTATCGGCTTATAACTTTACAAATTTTATTCTATCGGTTATTATTGCTAAATAATATTGTAGATCCTGTTATTCTCTACACATCGACACCAATTTCAACGTCCTATCTCTTCGCAATCCAAAGTTACACTGCCCAAACGCCGCGCGGCGTCGCCATTTTAAGCGTTCACGCGCAAGCGCTAACCCTCCCCCCCTCACCGCTGCACACCCCCACTACCCACCATTTTAGATACGGACATCAACCCTCTATCCAACAAAATCTAAATCATTACATTATCATTTATAGTTTACGAGATATAAGCGCGACAAATCTTGCCATTTTTTTGGTCGCTAGAGTTTTCGTAGAGACCCCCCTACACCGGACCGAATTTAAAGACGTATTCACGTCAAAATCTTATGCAATGTTTAACAGACCAGCTGTATTTTTTTCTCCTCTGATCAACCAGTCATGAGACACACTGCCGCATGCAAAGACAGGCTATAGCGATTGAGTATCGCGGGGACTCGGCGAACTGCAGCCACGCTACTACACCCACAGTTCATGACCCCCCTCATGTGTGTCTCATCTCAAAAACAAAACACATGCGGTTCGGGTAGGGTCAGAAATAACAACGGCTGCTCTTAATATTACATTCTTTTCATTCGTTTCCTGCTGTATTTCAAAGCTGATAGATCTGGTACAACTGCCAAAAACCCATTGCTATTTAAACGAACTTTCTAAATACAGAGCGTTTCTTTATCGCTCTCGTAAGCAGAGCGGCTGTCAGGGAATGTCCTGGCGGATGCAGCATTTCTATCCGATAAAGCTGCCGTGCTCGATCCGTGATAAAGACTCCGCAGGTAGGCGTTTTTGCTGCCGCCTTATCGTGGCGGGAGGTTTGTGTGTCCCGTTACGACCCTGAGATCTATGCTGGCGGGAGCTAAGCTCCTGGTAGGGCCACCCAAGCCAGACAGGTCGAAGGGCAGGGACCAGACAAAGAGCAGCCCACTGGTCCTCCAGGTTGGGGGTTGGGGCATTAGGCTGACGACCTGATACCCGGAAAAATATCTCATTGTCCAGAAACCCGATTAATCGGGATGCCAAAGTCCACCAAGGGCTGCAGTGCAAGAGAAGAAGAAGAAGAAGGTAGGCGTTTTTAATACGTACGCCTGCAAGTGTCACAGATGATGTCTGCCAGAGATACAGCGACGCAACACGAGCAGAAAAAGAAACCAGTTAGATTCGGGAATCCGTTGTTTGTAATGACACTGATTATTATTTACGATGTACAATCAGCAACGGCGCTCACGCTGAAGTCCAGTACGTGGCAGTCAAAACTCCTTAGACTTCTTTATGCTCTACATACTTCATTATTGTACAAAGCTTACTTTTCCAAAACACTCAACCCGGCTCTGGGGCCCATCCAACATCCTATTCAATGGATATCGGAGGGGGGGGGGCTCTTTCCCCGGGAGTAAAGCGGCCGGGGCGTGAAGCTGATCACTCACCTCATCTAGTGCCGAGATTAAGAAACAGCGGACCCATACTTCTGCTCCCCGCACATGCTTTCACACCGTGCACAAAGAAACTTTACCATTTATCTTAAAAATAAATTACATAATTTTAAAAATTAATTATAAGGAAAGTAACATACGTAAAAAAAAGCTACAGTTTCCCTGTGCACGCCGTGAAGGCATATATGGGGTTAAGGACCGGACGGTCCGGGGTTCGAATCCTGGCAGGGGCAAGATATTTTTCTCTTGTCCAAAACGTTCAGACCGGCTCTGGGGCCCACCCAGCCTCCTATTCACTGGTTAATAGGGTTATTTACTGGGGATAAGGCGGTCGGGGCGTGAAGTTAACCACTCACCTCAATCTGGTGCCAACGTTAAGAATGAATGCAGCTATACTTCTTCTCCCCCTATACGCTTTGATGGCGTGAACAGGAGAAGTTCACCTCTTTATCGTTTATGTTAATCGTGTGTAATTTCAATATGCAGATTACCGCGAGAGCAGAGTCGTGTAAGGTACAGTGACAGCATCGCCATACCAGCTGCTGTAAAGGCACTCAACTTCCACCGTTTAAATATATGCGCTACACACCGTAACACTGTGCACTGCCGAACGGGCTGACAGGCGTACCATCTCGACGACAATTTTATAGCTTCTACACGCAAAACACGACATTCCTACTCGCAGTTGCTCAAAATATTACCCATGAACATACTACCAGTCATTACACACTTGTACGCAAGGTCCTGATGCAACATAATTTGACTTTAATGCAGGGTTCGCATTTTCAAGAACGCAGGCCACATTACACAAGGCGAAGCGTATTAGAGAAAAATGTTACTTGTTACTACAAAACTGTGTGCGAACGACAGTTACATTCAGGATTCAGCTCTTCTGAGATGTGACGCTGTCATTAGGTGTCTCCCGACGTTTCGAAGGAACAACTTCGAAGACGCACTTTGTTCTTTCGAAACGTCAGGAACAACTTACCCTACGACACGGAGTCAGATTCCACAAGACATCAGCAACACCGCTGTGAGAACCTCAAATCTCGCACAGTCACATCATTGGTATTAAATTGCAACATAATTAACACTTACAATTACGACTGTGTACAGTATGACGCCGTATGGTCTGATCCAGTACTAGATGTGGAATTCGACGCACGTATAGGAAGGAAGCGCTGACTGGAGACTTCAATGCACGTATACAAAGAAAACGCTGACTGGAAACCTAAATGCTCGTATACAAAGAAAACGCTGACTGGAGACTTCAATGCACGTATACAAAGAAAACGCTGACTGGAACCTAAATGCTCGTATACAAAGAAAACGCTGACTGGAGACTTCAATGCACGTATACAAAGAAAACGCTGACTGGAAACCTAAATGCTCGTATACAAAGAAAACGCTGGCTGGAGACTTCAATGCACGTAGACAAAGTAAACGCTGACTGGAGACTTCAATGAACGTATACAAAGAAAACGCTGACTGGATACTTCAATGAACATATACAAAGAAAACGATGACTGGAGACTTCAATGCATGTATACAAAGAAAACGCTGACTGGAGACTTCAATGCACGTATACAAAGAAAACGCTGACTGGAAACCTAAATGCTCGTATACAAAGAAAACGCTGGCTGGAGACTTCAATGCACGTAGACAAAGAAAACGCTCACTGGAGACTTCAATGCCTGTACGTGTAAAACACATTGCTGGCGGACACGTGCATTACACTGTACAACACAACGCAAAACTTTCTCTCATTTAAAGAGAAATAGGAGATTCTAGTAGAATAGTAACAGTTTCCTTGTGAGTTAAGATATATTTCGTGATTTACAGGCGGTGATCTTACGCAAATGTCAATGTGCGTACAGACAACTCAACTACGACGCAACAATACAAACAGATGGAGAGTGTAACACTGAAATGCTGGATGATCATGTAACACTTTGAAGCATGAAACTAGCCTGAATTAAATATTCAGTTTCCGCCTCACAGTAACATTCTGCGCCTCCATTATAAATATTAATTAGTTATTACCTAAGACATTTACCTAGGAAGTAAACAACCGGGTACTACAGCCAGGGGTATCCACCCTACAAAACCTGGAATTGGTTGGGAGACAGATGTTTGCAGACAGATGTTTGCAGACAGATGTTTGCAGACAGATTTTCTATAGATTGTATGTAATAACATAAGTATTTTAAACTGTAAAATCAGAGACTACGACATTTACCACTCAGATACACGATGTACACTGCAAATGTCTATGTACGTTGCCTCCGTAATGATGGCTGAAATGGTCAGCCGAAACATGTAGGAGTGTAAAAATAAAGTTATTGTGCACTGGTTGGTGGTAAAAAAAAACTTACATATGTAAAGCGACTGCACGAAACATGTATAATATTAAGCATATTTTGAAAAATATTAACTTCCTATAACTTACGCCATTCTTCCAATATCCTAACAGTCACTGATACCATGGAGCAGAGTCCTCCTTGGAAAGCTAACATTCTTCCGCCAGTCAAATTCCATGCGTTTTATAGAACCACAAAATTCAGTGCCGTGTACAATCGTCTTGTCACTGGTCCTATACTAAACCACATAACCCCAATTAATACTCTCCCATTTTCATGTGCGTTCGCAAAATTGCGAAAATCGACTATTAGCTTCATTATGTCTCTCTGCCCGTCCGTCTGTCTGTCCACGTGTAACAACTCGGCTCCCACTGGACGAATTTTCATTAAATTTGATATTTATTTTTCGAACTCCATCGAGAGAATTCAAGTTTCACTAAAATCTGATAAGAATAACTGGCACTTTACATGAAGACTTGTGTACATTTACGATAATATCTCGAGGAATTCTTCTTAGAATGAGAAATATTTCAGACAGAAACTGTAAAGAGAATCAAAACACACATTTACGTTCAATAATTTTTTCCCCGAAAATCATGACGTTTATCACATAATATGGAAAAGTACAGTAGGGCCAGGAAGGCCACAGATGACATAACAAGGCACAAGCGCTTTGCATGCTGGATAACTAAGACTAAAGACACACACTTACTGCTTTTCCACTGCAACAATGTTAACGCGAACTTGTCTCAATGTTACGTTTATTCATACATTGTCTGCGTTTTGTGCATTTAAGATACATTTTGGTGCTATCTTTCATCTACGCCTTGGTCTCCCATTCGGTCACTTTCCTGTGACTATTCCAAAATCATTACGCATTTCTCTTCTGTCACATGTCTCACGTGCCTCATCTATTACTGTCAGAATTTAGACACCATAATACTTGCCGTACGAAGTGTATGCCTACTTAACTAGCGCCTAAATTCGGTTAGGCACACAAATGGCAATCATACTAACATTATTGTTTTACAAAAATTTGTTGCTACCTTGTTTGGAAGATAGATTCCTCCGAAACTTCAGTACATCCCCAACCAACACATAATCAGTCTAGAAGACCGCAATCTTGACTCGTGAGAAATTTAAATTTCAATCAGGAATTATACTTTTGCTTGGTGATTCATTTCTATTGTTTACGTGGTCTATCTGGGTCTCTTCGACCTGTAATGTGGTAAAGAAGGACGACCTTCCGCTACCTCTTTTCCACCACCAGTTCGATGTGTTGTCTCCTGTTATCTGTATTATCTCCAATTTTACTTAAAGCTGAATATATTTAACTCCAGTTTCTTTTTAATTTCGCATCTGACAATGCAAGGTACATCTCTACATTCCTACAGAAATTTAATTTTTGCAGCCTGTAGGTGACATTCTTTCTTCTTCTTAAGGACTCATCATTCACTGCCATAGAGCAAGGTGACATCAGTTTCAAAATTAGGTTAAGACCATATAAATGCTTGAAATAAACGAGGAAACAACTGTTGTTGGTTCACGTTAAGACCGATACAACGTATATAAAAATACATCTATGACGTAACAGGAACTCTACGTTAAAACATTAAATGTTGTAGCCAATCATTTAATTCAAGCTATCTGCGCAGGTCAGGCCAAACAAATGAAAGCCGCGTTCAAAATACAAACACTAGCAACCAATAACTCTCGGCAGAAATTAACTGTTTCAGTAATAAGATAAGGCACAAGTACAGTTCACCCTATAACATAAGACACAGAGGGGGAAGAGATATATAGCTCTACTCTTTCTTTAACTTCGACGCTGGACAATGGGTGGTTAACGCCAAGCCCCGACCGCTTTACCCCGGGAATTACCTCGGCAGAAATTAACTGTTTCAGTAATAAGATAAGGCACAAGTACAGTTCACCCTATAACATAAGACACAGAGGGGGAAGAGATATATAGCTCTACTCTTTCTTTAACTTCGACGCTGGACAATGGGTGGTTAACGCCAAGCCCCGACCGCTTTACCCCCGGGAATTACCTCGGCAGAAATTAACTGTTTCAGTAATAAGATAAGGCAAAAGTACAGTTCACCCTATAACATAAGACACAGAAGGGGAAGAGATATATAGCTCTACTCTTTCTTTAACTTCGACGCTGGACAATGGGTGGTTAACGCCAAGCCCCGACCGCTTTACCCCCCGGGAATTACCCGATAACAATTGTATAAGAGGCTGGTTGTGCCACAGGGCCGGTCAATACGGATGCCAAAATTTCGCCCCTACAAGGATTCGAACCCAGGACCGTCCAGCCCCTAGCAAGTCGCTATACCGACTACGCTATCCCGCTGTTTTAATAATATGGTTAAAAATGTTCCTTTTTGGAACAAAAACAGATATTTTTCCCGTCCTACAGATCGCACCTGCGTGCTGTACCTGATGCGTGTGTAGAATGCCAGATATATTATTAAAAGGACACCATAAACAGGAGAGGTCACATTCGACCTTGACATTTGCTAGGGCGGATTTACATGGGATGTGTAGGTATTTACATGCTGTTAAGCTCGTGCACTATCTTGCTCTGCTGTCAGGTTCCTGTCTGAACCGTGTGCAGAATCTCTGTTTACTGTAATCGGTACCTTCAGGCAAAATACCAACCCATAATATCTGTATTCCAGCTGAAGGATCAGTAATTAGCTACGCACTTCTCCACTCGCTTAAGTACACATAATGACGCACAGTTCTACGTACAGAACATCAGCTTAACTCACAGGAGAAAATTTAGAGAGACCAGTGAAAATATATCCATTGCCAATACTATGCATATATAAACTAATTGCTCATAAAAAAAGCAATTTGTCGTAACCCACCGACACACAGTTTTACAGGAGACAGAAAAAACTTGACCGATCCTCAATAGACCAACACTTAAGCGTGTTATGTTGTCACGAATATATAAGGATAAGCAATTTTTGTGGACACAACATTTTGACAGAAGGTGTGTTTGTAACCAAGCTGTCTAGTAATGCGGGAATCTCAGTTTGACAAATTGTGTGGGTTACGACAAACTGCGGTTTGATGAGCGATAAGTCAATATACAGGGCATACACAAACGAATGGTGCGGTTTTAATAGTGAACACTATTAAAACCGCACCATTCTTTTGTGTATGCCCTGTATAACTACTGTTAAATTACTTGGTGGTTGAGGTTATATAATTACTTCAATATACCAGCGAAAGTTGAGCAAAAAGAACTAAACTACTATCTCAAATAATAATAATAATAATAATAATCCAATATTATTTGGGTGATCAAATCCAGGAAGCTAAGATGGGCGGAGCACACGCCACGTATAGGAGAGAAGAAAAATGCATACGGGGAACTGGTGGACAAACATGGAAAGAGACCAGTTTGAAAATCTAGGTGTAGATGAGAGGATAATATTAAAATTGATCTTGAAGAAATAGGGTGGGTTCGCATTGACTGGATTGATATGGCTCATGATAGAGACAAGTGGCGAGCTTCTGCAAACACGGTAATGAACGTCCGAGTTTCGTAAAATACGGGAAATCTCTTGACTAACTGAGAAACTACTAGCTCTCCAAGAATGACTATGCTCCACGGAGTTAATTAATAACAATAATTAATAATAACAATAATTAATAATAACTCTTTCAAGTTCTTTAAAAATGGAATAATAAAAATCACAGACAATACTGCAAACCAAAAAAAAAGCCGTAAACACATTAAAAAGGACAGAATTTGAATAAATAACAGCATTATTAACAAGACGATCACAAAAAATAAATGATTCACAGCTAAGATTATAAATTAGCGAACCTTACACAGGTAGCCCTCGGTTTACGACGCGGTTCCGTTCCTGAAAAAACTGTCACAAAAAAAATCAGTGTAAAATGAAGCTAATTATATAATGTAAGTGATTGGGAAGTCACAGATTTACGTTCCAGGCTCCTCTCAAAATCGACATAAGTAATAGAATATTATTACGTTTAAAGTTCCGAAATAAATGCTGTGAATGTAAGAACAGCATCTTTATGAATATAAGTCAGTTAAATGTAATACAGCATAAAATAACCGAACTAAATTTAATTGAATAAAAAAAATTAAATTTTGTAATTTACTTTGACATGTTCGAAGCCCAAGACCAAACGTTTTTGTAAACGGCACCGTAAGGTCCCGGCACTGTAAGGTCCCGGCACTGTAAGGTCCCGGCACTGTAAGGTCCCGGCACCGTAAGGTACCGGCACCGTAAGGTCCCGGCACCGTAAGGTCCCGGCACCGTAAGGTACCGGCACCGTAAGGTACCGGCACCGTAAGGTACCGGCACCGTAAGGTACCGGCACCGTAAGGTACCGGCACTGTAAGGTCCCGGCACCGTAAGGTCCCTGCAGTGATCTTCTTTGACAGTGGCGTAATGCAGAGATTTTACTTGACGAAGTCCTAAACTTCTCTTACCAGACATGGCGGCTCTCATTTTATTAATTTAATCAACAATTTTTAATTAAAACTAAAAAACGGACACTGTAGAAGAGTGGCCCTACAACAGTACACCAACACGCAAAGTAAGTCTTCCTCTCTTCTTATCTCCGGCCACATCAACCCTGATTGGCTTAGATGCTAGATGTGGATAGTTCGCATCTCTGATTGGCTGTGCTGTTACATTACATCATATCCGGTATTTACAGTTGCGCATTTTTTAATTTTTTCGTAGTTTTTTTTTCACATTTTCGACCTTCTGGTTTCAAAACCGTCGTTATTGTGAATCGTCGCGAAACAAATAGTCGTAAATCGAGGGTTACCTGTACTTAGTTCTCAATTATTAATACACATACGGAATATCCTACGTACATTAAAAGGAAAGCAGGCTGACGTATTGGTCACACCTTGTGTAGGAACTGCCTTCTAAAGCGCGTTATTGGAGGAAAGACATAAGGAACAGGAAAACGAGGAAGAAGACGTAAGCAGCTACTGGATAGCTTTAAGGAAACGAAAAGATACTGAAATTTGAAATAGGAAGCACTAGATCGCACTCTGTGGAGAACTCGCTTTGGAAGAGGCTACGGACCTGTCGTAAGACAGACTAATGAATGAATGAATGAATGAATGACTGTGTCAGTTAACAAAATTCTAAGCGACTATTTCGAAATCTGAACCAATGTGTAACAAAAACTAGATAAAAGACACAGTGTGGTTCACAGCTAATCTCATGTCGTGAGGAGATACGAGGCAGGACTGTATAATATCAACTGCTTAAAAATACGATGGTGATAATTGGTAGGGGCAAAATCAGTTAATTAACACTTTAGGGATTGAAACTTATCTAACGTTACATAAACATTCAGCTCGTAAATCGCAGGGGAAACAGTTCGTCTCTACCACACAGACCACTCAGCTAATACTGTTGAGGGAAATAATCGCTGTTTGTAGGATGAAGAATCATATGAAACACACAGGGTGATTCAGAAGGAAAGGTCCATATTTTCGGAGGAGATAGTACCGGTCATTGTGAGAAAAAAAATTCATATGCACATCTGTCTAATTCTGAACTGTTACCGAGATAAAACTGTTTGAATCTGGCGCGCACTGTTCTTCCCTCCCGCTTAGATTTTGGTTTGTGGGGTTGGATGAAGAGCGAAGTGTACAAAAGAAAGGTGGCTACACGAGAGGAATTGCTGGCACGCATTTTGGATGCTGCTGCCCGTATAAAGGAACGTAAAGATCAACTGAGACGAACAACACGCGATCTTCGGACACGAGTAGCAAAGTGCACTGAGATTGACGGTGGGATTTTTCGAACATTTATTGTGAACTGTAACAAATTTGTCATTTAAACATTAAATTAAAATAAAAATAAAATTAACAGTACGCGACTTCTCTTTCTTTATTACCATTCACAATGCTTTTTGTATTTGTAGATCCAAACAGCTCTATCTCGATAACCATTCAGAATTAGACACAAGTACACATGAATTTTTTTTTCACAATGACCGATATTATCACCTGCCAAAATACTGACCATCCCTCCTGAATCACCCTGTATAATAACGTAGTGAGGGACAAAATGTATGGTTCTTAAATGTTACAGCAGGTAGCGCAACTACTAGTTAACTCTGGGCTACAAAGGACACACAAATGGCATGTCACGCGAAATGACTGAATAGCTCGGTTTTATTATCTTGATGTCAGTTGTACCACTTTCAGCCGACATTAAAAACACCGGCTTACCATTAAGCCGTCAGCAGCTGACCAGCCTAAAAACTAATCGAAAAGTGCGGCTCGATCGCCTTGAATTCCGGAACTGTCTTTGCGTTGGCCTTCGAACAGTTGACCTGTACCATCTCCTGAATAGGTTCTTGGATTACTAAGTGAATGTGTGGCTACGTTACGCATAGAAACTAGCAGCCCTGTAATTACACGCAGGCAGCTTGAACCATTAAGCCGGATATCGCATCTAAAACAGCGACGTCTTCGTCTTTGTCACTGTTTAACCCTTCTGTAGTCAGTAAAAGGTAAAGCAATCCCATTACAAGCCTTGACAGGCCCTTAGGGTTCCAGGAGGTCGAAGCTCCCAGATTTTTAGACAATCGGCACATGAAGGTGGTAAGGTTGTCAGCCCTACGCACCGGCCGCCTTTACCCCCCAGGAAAGATTCCTGGTACTCATTTCTGTTAAGAGGCTGAGTCGACCCCAGGGCCATAGTGCGACCGAAACAATTATGTCAATGAAAAATTCCAGTGACACCATCGGGAATCGAACCCGCGACGTTCCGGTTTGTAGCGCAGTGCCTCAACCAACTGCGCCACCGCGTGCTCCATTCTGTAGTCAGTATTTCATCTAAAGCACAAAACTTTCCACTTAAATAAGCTTAAATACTGACAGGACGTTACAGATTTCAACGAACACATAGAACAACAAGTTAGGAAATGTACGTGTAACGTAACATTGAGACGCGTTAGGATCTTTGCATCCTGGACTCTTTTCAGGTGGTCTTACAATTTAACCCGCTTGGGTAGATACCAATTGGGCGTAATTCTAAAATAGCGATTAATTTAAAAATTTGTATACAGAAGAGGAGTAGTGTTGATGCTATACAACACATGGATATTGACCATATTCAACGTGACAAAAATACAGCAGTTAATACAGCGACAGTGCCTTAAATAGGACAAAGTGTTTTCATCAACAACCTTCCACTTTAATCATTCACAGTCACACTTCTCATATCTACACTGCGCAAACTCAGCACCGTACATCCACATGAAATTGCACCTTAAAGAAGCAATGATGCGCCACGGAACAGCTCTTTTTGAGAGGCCAACCGTCCGTTAAAAAGCAAAGAAATTCTCAGCCTTTAATGGAAACCAAATATTCCTTACTGCAAATGGACACTACTATTAATCAGCTAATCTAGTCCATACTATCACATCCTATTTATTTCGCAACCATTTTAATATTATTCTCCTAAGCTTAAAACGATCTCTTCGTTACAGGTTTTTCGACTAAAATTTTGTATACCTTTCTCATCTCGTCCATGATCGTATATGCGCCGTCCACCTCACTATCCTTTATTTAATCACTCCAATATTTGGTGAAAAATACAACTAGGAGGAGCCCTGATAGCTCAGTCAGTTTAGTGACTAGGCAACGAGACGGACGTCCCCGAGGAAGAGGTTTACTCCTGTCCAAAACGTCCAGGCCGGTCCTCAGTCCGACCCAGCTTCATATTCAATGGGCACAGGGGCCCTCTCCTCAAGGGTAAAGCTGTACACTGAAACCCACAGCTAATGCCGAGGTTATGCGTGAGTGGAGCTACACCTCGCCTTCATACCGTGCACAGCACTTTACACCTTGATTTCAGGCTTCCGCCGCGATGTTGATGACATCCGCGCTCTTTTGGGATATCTTCACGAGTCAAGAGTCCTACTCGGACTCTTGACCCGTGAAGATGGGACCGATGTTGTCCCGAAACGTCGGTAAACAATTGCCACACAACGCCGCGTAGTATCCCAAAAGAGCGTAGATCTCATCACGGACTTCACAAATCATGACAATTTTCATTATGGGATTTTCTTCATCCGCCTTCATTCGTAGCCGCCTCCTGCTACTTCCTCACCTCTTAGGTCCAAATACTCTCTCCAGCCGGCTTTTCTCAAGCACCCACAGTCTGCCTTCATCCCTCAGAATGAAAGGCGAAAACAGACGTTACACAAAAACAGGCAAACACAGTTGTGCACGGGGTTCAAACAAAACATTCTGAATTTGATGGTAGCAAGCACTCTTCGAATAGCATTTACTTTAAGTTACACACAATCGTTTTAACACATTTAGTGCGAGTGGCATATATACAGGGCATACACAAAAGAATGGTGCGGTTTCAATAGTATTCACTATTGAAATCCGCACCATTCTTTTGTGTATGCCCTGTATATAACTGTGTCGCCCTCTGTGCACTAGTGGTTAGCGTGCTTACCACTGGACCCAAGGTTCGCGAGGTCGATGGATTTTTAAGGGTGATAAAAATCCGTAGCACCACTTCCTTCGGAGGGGAAGTAAAGCCGTCGGTCCCATGTCGTAGATTTACGACATGTAAAAGAACCTTACGGGCATGAATAGAAATGTTTCGTAAGCAAAATTCAACCCCAATTTCTCACCCAAGTGTCCTGACTGCCTGCAGATGGCTCTGGCGGTCACATCAGGATCGATAGAACAGCAGCGCGGCCAGTTGGCCAGTCACCAACTGCCACGAATGCGCACGACCCAGTAACCTCGGAAAGAGGAGGCCCGAGCCCATATAGGGTTGTTGAGCCATGGTTATTATTATTATTATATATATATATAAACTGTAACTTTGCCTGTTGTTTTGTTTCGGTGTGAAACTTTATCTCTCACATTGAGAGAGAAACATTGACTGAGGGTGTTCGAGCATAGGGTGCTGAGAAAGATTTTTTAGCCTAGGAGGGACGAGGTAACGGGGCAGTGATGGAAACTACATAACTCGAGGAGATTTCTGATCTGTACTCCTCATCAAATATCATTCGCGTGATCAAATCAAGAATGAGATGGGCACAGCAAGTAGCATGTATGGGAGACAGGAGAGATGCATACAGGGTTTTGGTGGGGAGACGTGAGGTAAAGAGACCATCTGGAAGACCTAAGCGTAGATGGCAGGATAATATTAAAATGGAATTTCAAGACGTGGTTTGGGAGGGCGTGGACTGCATTGGTCTGGCTCAGGATAGGGACAGTTGAAGGGCGATTTTAAATGTGGGAATGAACGTTCAGGCTCCACAGAATGCGGGGAATTTCTCGACTAGCTGATTTTTCTGAACACACTCATAAACAGTACTTACACTAAAGACCAACCTTCCTACTCCGAAACTTATTAAACTCGACGCAAAGTACGTAAATTTATTCAGATGTTCAAGCAATCGCATTTCGGGTCAGTTTCGCATAACGCTGTGTACGAGATCCAGTATCGGCTGTCGGTGTACAGCCACGTGTGATTCCGTGTGGAACAGAACAGACAGAGAGTTCAAGGTTGTTGTGTGACCTTATTCCCAAGCTCGTATTTATCACCCGGATCCTTGCCTGTCCCGGAGATAATGGAGACTTATACGGAACAATCCTCGCTCCGCAATTACTGCAACTCGGTGTGCGTGCGTGCGCGCGTGTGTGTGTATGCAAGACTTCTCACTTGTGGCCTACTTCACTTAACATGACGTCACTATTATACATTATACTAAATACAATGGCATAGTTTCGGACACCGAATGAAACATTCCTGTTTTTACTAATAGTGCCTATCTTTAAAAAAAGAAAGGGAAAGGAACAGTCTTCTGAAAAGTGACGTGCTGTTGGTTGGTAGAAATGTACATCCTGTATATAAATGTATACACACTCCCGACTTACGCAAGTGCAGACTCACGCAATTTAAAAACAGTCAAAAATAAAATAATTACATTTTTTAAACATGCGCCGAATTTTTCCTCGACGGGAATTGAAACGCAGTGTCACGAAGGTGGCGGAAGAATACTACTGGGCGATAACAAAGGTGGCGGGGCGGTCATGCTGCGGCCGATCAGGTTTCCAGTCTGTTGGCGTTTGGATGTAAACTGGACTCTTTTGTACATAGGTGTACACACACAGTTGGCCGTACGTAAATCAATTCCGACTTGCGCAAAATTCGACTTATGCAGGACCGTGGGGACGTAACTACTGCTAAGCCGGGGAGTGTCTGTCCTAGTATCGTCCAAAACATTGATAAGTTTCAACCAGACTGCACGGCGTCTCATCCCAGAAGACAGTATTCTTCATCACCGGGGTGAAAATATCAAATGTGACCAAACAAATACTCCTTCTTCAGGGCGATAAAATCTCTATACGATTAGTACTCACAGTCAGTCACTTTAAGCTCTATTATTTTCATGATTTCAGTTACGTTTAACTGGATCAGAATAGGTAAGGTATTTTGTGTTAACAGCATTTAATGGTTCTAATACAAGGAGAGGTTATTATACAGAATGTCCAGCTGAAAACGGAACCCGCTCATAGCTTCTACAAACGGCTCATAGCTTCGTCGCTGCATAGCGACCGATAGAGAAGTTAGCTCTGCGGTACTCAGGCTCGCGTCATTGCGTGACTGCGTGCCTTAGAGGGGAAGCGGACGACGACAACTGCTCCATAGCGACCGATGTGGACCTCGCTCTTCAGTGCTCAGTTCCGTGTCAAATATTCTATGCAGTATAATGAATCGAACACAACACATCACTTATTCTTCAAGACGGCATATGCCTGATTCAGAGGCAGCGTGATGTTAATGCACCATAATATTATGCTAAGCACAACTGAAAAACAAGTTTACGCCATGTGCAGAAATTAAGCATTTCAGTTTCACATTCTGAACGAAAAAAAAAACTGGAAAATTTGTCTCCGAACAAAAGATATGAGACCATATGGGCCAATGTCCTTTTTTTATCTAGCAAAGACATTAACGGAAAGTGCAAGGCAGGGGCGGCGCCAGTTTACGCCGTAACGTTGTCGAGCCATATTCAGTTGGTCCGTGTCAGTGCACCACAACTCCAGCTTTGAAGGATCGTAGTGCCTTCATCATAGGAGGCAAGGAGTCCGAGAACACTTGACCCGAAGGACAGTACGGACTGCTTGACCCGAAGGACAGGAGGACTTCTTGACCCGAAGGACAGTTTCGACTGATTGACCCGATGGAGAGTTCGGACTGATTGACCCCAAGGACAGTACGCACTGCTTGACCCGAAGATCAGTACAGACTGCATGACCCCAAGGACAGGACTGCTTGACCTGAAGGACAGTTTCGACTGCTTGACCCGAAGGACAGTTTCGACTGCTTGACCCGAAGGACAGGAGGACTTCTTGACCCGAAGGACAGTTTCGACTGATTGACCCGATGGAGAGTTCGGACTGACCCCAAGGACAGTATGGACTGCTTGACCCGAAGGACAGTTTCGACTGCTTGACCCGAAGGACAGGAGGACTGCTTGACCCGAAGGACAGTTTCGACTGCTTGACCCGAAGGAGAGTTCGGACTGCTTGACCCGAAGGACAGTACGGACTGCTTGACCCGAAGGACAGTACGGACTGCTTGACCCGAAGGACAGTTTCGGACTGCTTGACCCGAAGGAGAGTTCGGACTGCTTGACCCGGAACGTGAAGGCAATATGCTCCTTCGAAACGTCGGTGACTATTCACCAGTCGACACACGGTGACATCACAGGACACTTGAATATTCAGTAGCACAGCTGCGACACCCTCAAACCTCGCAGCTCCCGTTTACCTCGACGGGTAAATCGGACTTTCTCATAGCAGGACTCTGCTCTACAGGTTTATGTCTTTACATCATTTGCTACACTTACATTTACATATTCGTAACCTAGGCCAACGTAAGTTATATGAATAAATAATAATTAACTCCATAGAGCAGAGTCCTTCTTTACAAGCTAACAGGTGCTCAGCCAGTCAAGAAATTCTCCGCATTTTATGGAACCCGAAGGTTCATTAAAGCATCCAAAAGAGCCAGCCACTTGTCTCTATCCTCAGCCAGATCAATCCAGTCCATGCCCCCATCCTATTTCATTAAGATCCATCTTAATATTATATCCCCACCGATGCCTACGACTGCCGAATGGTTCATCTCCTTCAGATTTACCAACCAAAATAAGGTATACATTTCCCATATCCTATACTTGCCACATGCTCCTCCCATCTAATACACCATAATTCTATCAAGCTAACAATATTTGGTTTGTCACCGATTGTATTCACCTTGTACAGCGAATATCTTACAAAGGAAGCTCCAGAAGGGTTTGGAGACTTCAAAACAAAAGGACAAGTAATTAGCACTGTGAAATATGCAGATGACTTTGTGCTACTGGCTGGGGAAGAAACGGTGCTACAGGGCATGATTGGTATACTAATTGAAATTGGAAGACGCTATGGAATGGAAATAAATGTGGAAAAAACTAAGGTAATGAGAATCTCAAGGCAACCAACCCCAATGAAAATTATGATAGATGAAAAACAATTGGAGAATTTGGAATATTTCAATTACTTGGGTAGCATGATAACAAATGATGCAAGGTGTACACGTGAAATTAAATCCAGAATTTCCATGGCAAAAGCAGCATTCAACAAGAAGAAGACTCTTTTCACCAGCAAATTGGACTTAAAATTAGGGAAGAAACTAGTAAAGTGCTACATTTGGAGCATAGCTTTTTATGGTGCTGAAACGTGGACACTTGGGAAAGTAGATCAGAAGTATCTGGAAAGTTTTGAAATGTGGTGCTGGAGAAGAATGGAGAAGATCAGTTGGACCGATCGTGTGAGAAATGAAGAAGTATTACATAGAGTGAAGGAGAAGAGGAATATCGTACGTACAATAAAAATAAGGATTTTTTTTCTTGTGGAATTCATCCTGTTGTGCTATATCATATCAATATTGACATACGTATTGCCGTCAACCACAACAATGTTTTATTAAACTTAACTTTTTGTTCACCGTGAATTTGGTAATAGATAACATTCATCAACATGTTGGTTGATGATGTTATCTATTACCAAAATGCTTTATTAGTTTCGTCAATATATGCTACATGTTTCGGTCGTGTAGACCAATCTCATGCATTAAAATACATGAATTTAAAATCCAAAATAAAGGTATATATATATATTAAATTTGTAAGATTTCACAAATTGTACAAGCCATTATATTATTTATGTAGCACTAGAATAAAACATTTATATACCTCTCGTATGTACTTCTGGAGGGCTAACTAGATTGGTCACATCTTGCGTAAGAACTGCCTTGTAAAGGACGTTATTGAAGGAAACATAGAGGAAAGGATAGAAGTGACTGGAAGATGAGGAATAAAACGTAAGCAGCTACTGCATGACCTTAAGGAAAAGAGAGGGTACTGGAAATTGAAAGAGGAAGCACTAGATCGCACTCTGTGGAGAACTCGCTTTGGAAGAGGCTACGGACCTGTCGTAAGACAGACTGCAGAATGAATGAATAATATTTGGTGAGGAATACAAATCATGATGCTCCTTATTATGCAATTTTCTCCACTCTGCTATTACCTCCGCCGTCTTAAACCAAACATATTTTTCCAGCGCCCTATTGTAATACTCCTAAGCCTACGTCCTTCCCTTACTGTTAGAGACCAAGTTTAGCAACCATAAGAAACAACAGGCAAAATAGGTAGGAAACCAAGATATGAAAAAGTCTGGACCGTGTTAACAGGTTTCCATAAATTTCATCTGTCCTTAATTTCCACAAGCGTGCAGTTTTAAATTCTTACTGTCGTTCCCAAATATTTGAACATTGACACAATTTAAAACAGTTTATTAGCTAGGTAAAGCAATCCCACTACAGGCCTTGACAGGCCCTTAGGGTCCCAGGAAGTTGAGGCTCCCAGATTTCTAGACAATCGGCACGTGAAGGTGGTAAGGTTGTCAGCCCTACGCACCGGCCGCCTTTAACCCCAGGAAATATTCCTGGTATTCATTTCTGTTACAGGCTGAGTCAGCAGTTTATTAGCTGTGTTTATAAATAGCTGCTTACTATATTTCACGTTATTTCAGCAAACTAATATCCTGGTATAACAATGAAATGGTCCAATGTCTCCAATCGTCTCGATACTGAGTCATTTCAACTAACACTACCACAAGAATATGGCTTTAAAAGGCCTAGCATTTGCCAATAAATTTACTATATTTGATGCAGGATACAGACAAGCAGTGTGAATACGCAGAAATGTCCAACACTGCCGCTGACGTCACGGGACTATTAGAGGCTGTTACAGAAGTAATTGAAACGCTGCAATCTTTCAACCCAAACTCTGCAAAAAGACACAAAGATTACTCGCTTTTATCGGCGTGTGGTGTGAGAGAGACTATGAATCATGGGACAACTATCCATCCATCAGCCTTTCCCGATCCACGATCCCTCATCTTTCCCCTCCCCTCCCCTCCCTTCCCGACAGGCGGCTGCGGTACATCAGCAAAAGCTACTGCAGTGTGTAGTGAGAGTGACAAATCTCGATTTCAAGGTCTGAGGCAAGCAGTCCGTGCTGCGAGAATGTCATAATTTTATAATGCTGAATACACTTACGAGGAATCTTGTGTAATATGCAGCGTACTTGTACGGCATCAGACAAGCATGGAACTTCGTCGTTAATTGACTTACGTAAGAAAATTCGTTAAAGATGCGTTAAAACTAGAAGTTAAAATTAAAATCGAAATGTGACTTTTACACATGTGTGTATGTATGTATGTATGTATGTAAATATATGTGTATGTATGTATTTATGTATGTATGTATGTATGTGTATGTATGTACATATGTATGTAAATATATGTATGTGTATGTATGTATGTGTGTATGTATGTGTATGTATGTATGTATGTATGTATGTGTCCATGTGTGTCTATATATATATGTGTGTATGTATGTATGTATGTATGTATGTGTCATGTGTGTCCATATGTATGTGTGTATGTATGTACATATGTATGTAAATATATGTATGTGTATGTATGTATGTGTGTATGTATGTATGTGTCCATGTGTGTCTATATATATGTGTGTATGTATGTATGAATGTATGTATGTCGGTATGTATGTGTTTGTGTATGTCTGTATGTATGTATGTATGTATGTATGTATGTATGTGTCCATGTGTGTTATATATATGTGTGTATGTATGTATGAATGTATGTATGTCGGTATGTATGTATGTGTTTGTGTATGTATGTATGTATGTGTCCATGTGTGTCTATATATATGTGTGTATGTATGTCGGTATGTATGTATATATGTATGTGTGTATGTCTATATGTATGTGTGTATGTTATATATGTATGTGTGTATGTCTATTAGTATGTGTGTATGTATTATGTGTCCATGTATGTACATATGTATGTATGTACATATGTATGTATGTACATATGTATGTATGTACATATGTATGTATGTCACCGTATAACACACTACAGTCACAGCACGCACCGCTCCAGTAATATGCGCAACTATTCGCGATGGGCAAAAAAAAAATCTGCCCTGTTCTGGGATTTTACGCAGCGTAGATGGATAGTTAGTTACCGACGTTTCGGGACAACCTATCGGTCCCACCTTCAAGGGTCAAGAAGTCCGAGAAGACGGCTTGATCCTTGAGGATGGACCGATAGGTTGTCCCGAAACGTCGGTAACTAATTATTCATCTACGCTGTGTAAGATCTCAGAACAGCGCAGATCTAATTTACACCGCGGCGGAAGACTGAAATCACAAACATAAAAATATCTGAATGATTGGGCGAGTGGATTTTACGAAGTGGCAAATAGATTTAAAGTTTTATTTCACTTTATATTCACCGTGCATCTTTTTATAATTGAATTATTTGTACCAACATGAAAAAACTGTCTTAGTGCATTTGTTGGTACAAATAATTCAATTAAAGTTTTATGTTGCAGATCCGACTGGTGATGTGGATAAATGTAAGTCGTACGGACATACTTAAGTCAGGCATGCATAAATGTAAGTCGTACGGACATACTTAAGTCAGGCATGCATAAATGTAAGTCGTACGGACATACTTAAGTCAGGCATGCATAAATGTAAGTCGTACGGACATACTTAAGTCAGGCATGCATAAATGTAGTCTACGGACATACTTAAGTCAGGCATGCATAAATGTAAGTCGTACGGACATACTTAAGTCAGGCATGCATAAATGTAAGTCGTACGGACATACTTAAGTCAGGCATGCATAAATGTAAGTCGTACGGACATTACTTAAGTCAGGCATGCATAAATGTAAGTCGTACGGACATACTTAAGTCAGGCATGCATAAATGTAAGTCGTACGGACATACTTAAGTCAGGCATGCATAAATGTAAGTCGTACGGACATACTTAAGTCAGGCATGCATAAATGTAGTCGTACGGACATACTTAAGTCAGGCATGCATAAATGTAAGTCGTACGGACATACTTAAGTCATGCATGCATAAATGTAAGTCGTACGGACATACTTAAGTCAGGCATGCATAAATGTAAGTCGTACGGACATACTTAAGTCAGGCATGCATAAATCCCGAAGCCAGACTAATTTTGTACGTTGGCGCCTAATATTTGTGGGTCCTCCGTATGAAATTGGTTTTATGTCACCCTTCTAGAGCGTAGAATTTTGAGGTGGCCCCTAGATTTTTGGAAAATTTGTGCACCTTTGGTTTAAGTCATGGACTTGGCCGTGCCATGGCTCAGGCGGTTAGTCGCCGGCCTCTCACCACGGAGGCCCGGGTTCGATCCCAGGTCATCTCCATGTGAGATTTGTGGTGGACAAAGTGGCACTGGGACATGTTTTTCTCCGAGTTGTCGGTTTTCCCCTGTCAATTTCATTCCACTGGTGCTCCATTACTTGTAAAACTTGGTAAAAAAACTGCTCATCTTCATCACAGGGTTGCACAATAAGCCTTAAGGCTGCGGTGCGTCCGTAGCATCAGCTGCGGGGCCCTTCACCACAAAAAAAAAGTCATGGACTTCTCATGAGAGGTGTGAGTTACGAACAAGGTGTGTAGACATTATCTATTTCCTGCCGGTTAACTCCAACCGAATATCACAAATGAAGAAATGAATAAAGCATCTAGGAAAGAAATCACAGAATATTTTCGCCTCTTCTAAGAGGATAAATCAAAATATTGCGATCGAACATAATAACAATGTAAGCAGTAAATAAATATATAATATATATATGTATTTAATTGAAAGTGGCTTATAGATTCAAATCGTAAGTTTCCGAGCCTGAGAGCAGATCCCGTCTTGCCCAGTGGACTACTAAAGAACTTTGTTTTTTTCTCACGATATTTTGCGTCTGCCTTGAGTTTCAAGTGTTTAATATAATTCCTCACAACACTTAAACGTACAAATATATCGCATGTGCCACATATTTACCCCTTTCCTATTTATTTATTTATTCATTATTATTATATTATTTATATTTATTTTATTTATATTTATATTTATTTTATTTATATTTATTTATTATTATATTATTTATATTTATTTATTATTGTATTTATATTATAATTTTTTTATTATATTTATTTAAATTATATCATTATATTTTGTATATTTATATATTATTATACTGGTCCACGTATCTGTAATTTTTGCCTTCAATTTAATGAGGCATTCAATCGAATAATACAACCAACAAGATATACAACCAACAAGATATACAACAACAAGATATACAACCAACAAGATATACAACCAACAAGATATACAACCCAACAAATATACATCAACAAAATATACAACCAACAAGATATACAACCAACAATATATCCCTGAAGATTGCAGAGATAGCGGAAATATGTAGGAGGGGTTAAACAATACAAGTTCTGTGTTCCTTATTGGTTGTATTATTTGATACAACTGGAGTTCATTCCATTTTCTTTCTTGCGACAGACCCACAGCCGCTTCCAAAGCGAGTTCTCCAGAGTGTGATCCAGTGCTTTCTCTTTCAATTTCCAGTATCATCTCTTTTCCTTGACATCATCCAGAAGCCGCTTACGTCTTCTTCCTCGTCTTCTCATCCCTTCTATCTTACCTTAAAACCGTTCTCTAGAGGACGTTTCTACGCAAGATGTGACCAATCCAGGTAAGCTTCTTTCATTTTACTGCACGTAAGATGCGCGGTAAAAATTAATTACAAATTAATAGGAAATTCTTTCCAGTTTCACGTAGACCAGTCTAACAGACGAATTTGAAGGAAGTTGTGCCTTTCGTTAACACAATGACTTGGTGTGCCTTGGCGCTGCAGCGGTCGCCACTTCAGCATCGCCGACTTCAGCAGCAAGCGGATGGAGCCTCGAGTGCTGACCGCGGACAGCCGGAGGCTCAGCCCGGCATCGAGTCGCTCTCATCACACGTTTTCAATTTCAATCGCTCGACCTCTCGCATACATTGACTGACTTCTTTAAAAACAGAGCTACAGGTCGACACACTCTGAAGCGATAGAACCTGGTCACATGTACAGTTTTGGTCAAAAAACGTGGCAGTTCTGGGAAGAACTTATTTTCGTTTAATGTACCCACGAAATGCACTTATAATGTATACCACATTACAGTCACTACACTCCGACATGTTTCGGCGTGACAATGTCATCTTCAGGGAGTATACATCAAGCTTAAAACCGTTTATAGTAAAATGGAAAATTTTATCCATATAAAAACTGGTATTAACTGCAGAGTTAATTGAAGGTATGAATTTCATAGATGTAATCAGTTTACTACAAAAGGTTTTAAGCTTCGCATGTACGCCCTGAAGATGGCATGGTAATGCCAAAACAAGTCGGAGTTAAGTGACTATGATGTCGTATATTCATTCATTCTGTAGTCTGTCTTACGACAGGTCCGTAGCCTCTTCCAAAGCGAGTTCTCCACAGGGTGCGATCTAGTGCTTCCTTTTCAATTTCCAGTATCTTTCTTTTCCTTAAGGTCATCCAGTAGCTGCTTACGTCTTCTCCCTCGTCGTCCCGTCATTTCTATCCTTCCTTCTAACTTTCCTTCAATAACATGTTTCAGAAGGCAGTTTCTACGCAAGATGTGACCAATCCAGTTAGCCTTTCTTCTTTTTATTGTATGTACGATATTCCTCTCCTCCTTCGACTCTTGTAATACTTCTTCATTTCTCACACGATCGGTCCAACTGATCTTCTCCATTCTTCTCCAGCACCACATTTCAAAACTTTCCAGATACTTCTGATCTACTATTCCGAAGTGTCCACGTTTCAGCACCATACAAAGCTATGCTCCAAATGTAGCACTTTACTAGTTTCTTCCTTAAATTTAATTCCAGTTTGCTGGTGAAAAGATTTTTCTTCTTGTTGAATGCTGTTTTTGCCATGGCAATTCTGGATTCAATTTCACTTGTACATTTGCATCACTTGTTTCATGCTACCCAATAATTGAAATATTCCACATTCTCCAATTGTTTTTGATCTATCATAATTTTCATTGGGGATGGTTGCCTTGAGATTTTCATTACTTTAGTTTTTTCCCACATTCATTTCCATTCCATAGCGTCTTCCAATTTCAATTAGTCTATCAATTCATGCCATGTAGCACCTTTTCTTCCCTAGCCTAGTCGTATATACGAGTATTATAACTGCATTTAGTTGGGTAACGTTTGATTCAAAAGCACGTTTAAATAATTTTAAAATTTTAAAATTACGGTCTATATATTGTTTCAAACCCTTCAACCCACACATCTAGGCTAGCGAAATTTATGAATTAATATTATATATTAAGGTAAATTTTGGTGACGTTAATGACAAGAGGATTGCCAACGCGTATTCGAGATAATGACAGATTTTGTTGTGAAGGCAATGAGACGAAAAACATTCAAGACGGCTGATAGCAGCCTGAAGTTAACATCTTGCAACCTCTTCCATAAAAACGGGGACAGTCACCAAAAAAACAAGAAACAAAACACATTCAAGAGCCCCTTGCTACGTCCAACCTACCACTTAAGAACGCTACGAAAATCCAACGAGTTCTATAACTAATTTTAATTTGCATTTGAGGTAACAAGATACACTAAAAAGTAGCAACATGTACCTCAATAAACTCTAATAATTAGATCTCAATTAATAAATACAGCGCAATTGTATACGATCTTTTAGGTGTTTTTAAATAATTTTAACCTGAAGATGACCCATTACGGTCGAAACATGTTGCAACAATAAATACTATAGATAATATATAGTGTTGACGGTAGTTATTCTTTTATCTCACTATTAGCACTATTCGTAAGACTGTGAACTGTATTCAGTTATGTTAATGTAGCTCGCCATGCATCCAGCGGCAGTGTGTTTGGTTATAACGAACTCACAAACACACTGCCTCTGCAGACTATCACATCATATTGTTACAAAGCGTTTTGAATAAATTTGGAGAGCGGGGAGGGGGGGGGGCGGTCCGGACCTCTGTAACTCGAAATCCGATATAAAAACTGGAAAAAAGTTCGAGGGCTACATCGTAAAAAAAATAAATATTTAAATTTTTTGTTAAACACAAACGTTTTAGGTGTTACGAAAAATTATGCTGTTGTTATTTGAAAATATATTGGTACTAATAGTACGTTCTTGCGACATGTCAACCATTCAAATCTCGAAGTCCAAGTGGCCATTCTCGATATCTCGATATTGCGCACAACTCCAAAGTTTTTACTGCCAACTTTCCTAAAAGAAATCTTAGTAGAAGTTACATACTTTTGACAGACGTCATCAAACAAATCCTCGAACTCTATCTTCAGTGTCGCAAATTCGTACGACAGTCACGTTAGTACGGACCACCACATAGTGTTACAAGGGATACAAAATGGCGACGGGTAAGCGCTAGCATTACCCCATGTCGATACCAAATTTTATGAACATCGGTCAAGTATGGTCTAATTGCGATGATTGCAGCTGAATCAAAGGATAAACGAACGGTGAGACATGTAGATCGCTAACAGTAGTCCAAAACGAAGGAACGGCGATGCAAAACGAAGCACAGAGGTCCGATAATGGGACCTAAAGTTTCTAAATAAGAGCCCAAGCGGTCGCAAGCAAGAACCACAGGTTCCAGAAACAACAGGAGAGTTCCAAAAAGAAGCCACAGAGTTCAAACGAACATACCACGGCGTTTGAAAGAAGGACCGTAGGGTCATTAGGCTTCCAAACACGCTGCCCTTATACAGACCAATCATTTAATGCTGTACATAGGCAAATAATGACTGCTTATTGTAATGAATCATAGGCATACATACATCCCGGTGTGGGAAACATGCAGACTTGTTTGTTTTAAACTCAGCGGTGTATATAGTAACCGGTAGGGTTTAACAAGGCCGATCCCAGTGGCCGTGCGGTCTAAGGCGTGGGTCTTCGACCGCTCGCTTACTAGGATCGTGGGTTCGAATCCCGCTCGGGGCATGGATGTCTGTCTGTTGTGTGTGTTGTGTGTTGTCAGGTAGAGGTCTCTGCGACGGGCTGGTCACTCGTCCAGAGGAATCCTACTGACTGTGGTGTGTCTAAATGTGTGTGATCATGAAACCTCGACGAAACGAGGAGGCCCATGCCCATATAGGGCTGTCGAGCCATTAAATTTAAATTTAAATGGTTTAACAATTCAAAAACGAACAATGTAAAGTTGAAGAAAGCGTGTCTAATATGAATCTGCGACATTCGAACGCGGTTTTACGTACTGCAGAATGGTCTGATTAAAGTGACATATGCCCTTAATGATAAGTGTCAACTGTACCTGACATATGCCGTTAATGATAAATGTCAACTGTACCTGACATATCCCCTTAATGATAAGTGTCTACTGTACCTGACATATCCCCTTAATGATAAGTGTCTACTGTACCTGACATATCCCTTTAATGATAAGTGTCTACTGTACCTGACATATCCCCTTAATGATAAGTGTCTACTGTACCTGACATATCCCCTTAATGATAAGTGTCTACTGTACCTGACATATCCCCTTAATGATAAGTGTCTACTGTACCTGACATATCCCTTAATGATAAGTGTCTACTGTACCTGACATATCCCCTTAATGATAAGTGTCTACTGTACCTGACATATCCCCTTAATGATAAGTGTCTACTGTACCTGACATATCCCCTTAATGATAAGTGTCTACTGTACCTGACATATCCCCTTAATGATAAGTGTCTACTGTACCTGACATATCCCCTTAATGATAAGTGTCTACTGTACCTGACATATCCCCTTAATGATAAGTGTCTACTGTACCTGACATATCCCCTTAATGATAAGTGTCTACTGTACCTGACATATCCCCTTAATGATAAGTGTCTACTGTACCTGACATATCCCCTTAATGATAAGTGTCTACTGTACCTGACATATCCCCTTAATGATAAGTGTCTACTGTACCTGACATATCCCCTTAATGATAAGTGTCTACTGTACCTGACATATCCCCTTAATGATAAGTGTCTACTGTACCTGACATATCCCCTTAATGATAAGTGTCTACTGTACCTGACATATCCCCTTAATGATAAGTGTCTACTGTACCTGACATATCCCCTTAATGATAAGTGTCTACTGTACCTGACATATCCCCTTAATGATAAGTGTCTACTGTACCTGACATATCCCCTTAATGATAAGTGTCTACTGTACCTGACATATCCCTTAATGATAAGTGTCTACTGTACCTGACATATCCCCTTAATGATAAGTGTCTACTGTACCTGACATATCCCCTTAATGATAAGTGTCTACTGTACCTGACATATCCCTTAATGATAAGTGTCTACTGGCTAGCAGGCTCTCAGAGTCGCTATTGCTTTCTTGTACTTAAGACTGATAGACAACCACCCTGTTTGTCATCCAGACACTGGGCACTGTAAAGAAAACAGTCCTGTGAATAGTCAGGCTACAGCATACTCGTGCCTAAACACATCTTAAAGAGCTGCATGCATTCCGTAGCCATGTAAACCAGGGCAAGCTGCTGGAGGAAGGAATCAGTGACACCACAAAGAATTATGCAGCTGTCTTTGTTGTCCATGCTCAACAAAGCCATCAAAAGACTGTTGACCGCTACGGGTACGATGTCCACTATGTGGCTTGGGATCTCATGTTAGCAAGGCGACAGCGACTGAATGCAGCGACAGATACAAGGACGACTATACAAGATATAACGACACTAAATAATAAGAGAATACCACACGGAATGATCAGGACATTTATAAAGAATGCCTCAAACCGGAACCCTCAAGTTGTCCTGTCCATATAGGGTGAAGTGTAGAAAAGGCCACGACGCCCGAAAAAAAAAAACACAGAAGTAATTGTTTCAATTTTTGAGGACGCAACAAGCCAAGATATGAAACTATGATAATAATGATGGATCATAATGATGATGATAATGACGATGTATAAACTTTGCAGAAACAGGCGTGGACGAAATTGGCAATACTAAACTTTATCTCAGACAAACAATGTGTGAGGGTATGCACAGCATTCAACACTCAGAATAAGCCGTTTGGTGACAGATTCCCGACGTTTCGAAGGGACATAGTACCTTCCTCTTCAAAGGTCAACACGCTCAGAATAATGCCTTCTTCGTGGACGTCTTGACACTTGAAGTTAAAGGCACCACGTTCCTTCGAAACGTCGGGTACCCTCACCCAACGACACACCGTCACATCCCAGAAGACGCGAACAGTCACAAGCATCGCTGTGGTAACCTCAAATCAAGCTCACGATAAATTCCAATGCATGGCTTGTATTAAAATACAAAGTTATTGAAAGATAAACAGGGAAGACATTTTCCAAGCAAGATTACGTTGATTTTAATGTGGATCTTCATTTCCTGACCAAATATATCCAGGATCATCTCTAATCGAGATCCTTACAATTACGACAGTACGCTGTATGGCAGGGGTGCACAAATCCCATGCGAGAATGTCTCCAGGCGACTAAATTTTGTACAGTGACGCCTTATTGGTCCTCAGTGTGGAACTTGCTTCACGTCACCACTTTGGAGACTAGAATTTTGAGGGGTCCCCTAGACTTTTGAAAAATTTGTGCACCCCTGCTGTACAGTTTCATCTTCTCACTTTGCCGATGCACCATACAGCTGTCATTGGCCTGCGCTTAAGCCGTTGTTTTCACTTTGGTGCTAGGTTATATAAAAGGATCGACGCCATATATCTCATTGCGTGACGCCTTAGTGGTCACCAGACAGACGGACAGACATTGACACGATACAACATGCATCTACTGCAATCCAAATTGTCTCGTGGATCTTGAAAATTAAACATTTCATAATTGAAATAACAAATATAAATGCTACATTTTATTCATGCCGCCTTTTGCCTGTTCCAGATTTTTTTTTATGGTTCGACAGCCCCTTGGGGGCCTTGGCCTCCTCGTTTCGTCGAGGCTTCACGATCACACTTTAGACACACCACACTCGGTAGGACTCCTCTGGACGAGTGATAAGCCCGTCGCAGACACCTCTACCTGACAACACACAACACTCACAACAGACAGACATCCATGCCCTCGGTGGGATTTTTTTTTTTGTATTAATTCCTGGGTTTTCCCCTTTGATCCATTTGTACTGTTGAAGTCCTTTTTGTCCTGCATGTCACCTTATGTTTCATGCTATTGTCCATACATCTAACACAACACAAACATCCATGCCCCCGGTGGGATTTTTTTTTTTTTTTGCCTGTTCGGGGTTTTTCCCCTTTGATCCATTTTTGTACTGTTTAAATCCTTTCGTCCTTCATGTCACTTTACGTTCCATTCTACCGTCCTTACGACAAACACAACACAAATATCCATGCCCCCGGTGGGATTCGAACCCACGATCCTAGCAAGCGAGCGGCCGAAGACCCACGCCTTAGACCGCACGGCCACTGGATCGGCGGATTCGAACCCACGATCCTAGTAAGCGAGCGGCCGAAGACCCACGCCTTAGACCGCACGGCCACTGGATCGGCGGAGATTCGCAAGCCACGATCCTAAGCAAGCGAGCGGCCGAAGACCCACGCCTTAGACCGCACGGCCACTGGATCGGCGGATTCGAACCCACGATCCTAGCAAGCGAGCGGCCGAAGACCCACGCCTTAGACCGCACGGCCACTGGATCGGCGGATTCGAACCCACGATCCTAGCAAGCGAGCGGCCGAAGACCCACGCCTTAGACCGCACGGCCACTGGATCGGCGGATTCGAACCCACGATCCTAGTAAGCGAGCGGCCGAAGACCCACGCCTTAGACCGCACGGCCACTGGATCGGCGGATTCGAACCCACGATCCTAGCAAGCGAGCGGCCGAAGACCCACGCCTTAGACCGCACGGCCACTGGATCGGCGGATTCGAACCCACGATCCTAGCAAGCGAGCGGCCGAAGACCCACGCCTTAGACCACGCACTGGATCGGCGATTCGACGGGAGTACTAGAGCCCTGGTTCCCAGTTTAAACAGGGCCCACATTTATTATAGGCCATCGCACTATTCCCTGAACAAAACTGCTGAAACAGGTTTATATTCTAGTTGCATACCTTAACAATACGTGACTGTTTACTGTACGGACGATTGCGTCACATTTGCCATCAGGAAACAAAACAACAGGAAAAAAAATAAATTGTACGGCATTCGAACGGGTATGGCACCGTCGGGGTGACACTAAAACGTACGCAAGGGTCAACAAATTTTCGAAAAATCTAGGAACCACATCCAAGTTCTAGGATCCAGAAGGGTGATACGAAGCAAGTTCCATACTGAGGAACCACAATTCTTGAGTGACCTATAAAACTCACTTTCGTCTGGTGCTTGTATAAAATTTAGTGGTCCGGGCGACCAGGCGCCCTAAATTTGTCCACCCCTCACATGAAATATAGTTTATATCTTGGCTATGCAACTTTAAGACTAACAGCTGTGAGCACTTCAAATCTGAAGTCAGGGGCGAAGCTTATACGGTGAAACTTGTCAAAAAATAAACCCAAAGTCGTCATTGGGTGGTTAAGGGTACGCGTACACTGGACCGCATCGGACAAGGCACGGACAGGAAGTAATCTTCGCGTTATTAGTTGTGTCCGAATACCGAACGGTGGAGAGAATATTTTTCCGTCCGGCCGGTGCCTACTGCCGATACATTGATAAATTGCCTCTCTAAATCATGTATTTCGGATCGGTAAATTAGTTCCCAACCGATCCCAGTGGCCGTGCGGTCTAAGGTGTGGGTCTTCGGACGCTCGCTTACTAGGATCGTGGGTTCGAATCCCACCTAAGGCATGGATTTTGTGTTGTGTTTGTTGAAGGACGGTAGCATGGAACGTAAAGTGACATGAAGGACGAAAGGATTTAAACAGTACAAAATGGATCAAAGGGGAAAAACCCCGGAAGAAGAAAAAAAATCCCACCGGGGGCATGGATGTCTGTCTGTTGTGAGTGTTGTGTGTTGTCAGGTAGAGGTCTCTGCGACGAGCTGGTCCCTCGTCCAGAGGGTCCTACCGACTGTGGTGTGTCTCAAATGTGTGTGACCATGAAACCTCGACGAAACGAGGAGGCCCAGGTCCATATACGGCTGTCGAGCCATAGAAAAAAAAAATTAGTTCCCAAAATATTTAAGAGGGGGTCATGAGCATTCTCTTAAGTGAACCAAAAAAAGAGTAATTGTTTACTGTTTCAGTAGCTCCTCTGATGATAGCGGATAAGTGTGGATGTTTGCTATGGCTTATATTTCCGAGTTCTTTCCGGTAAGAATGACACATTTGAAGCATTTAAAAGACGACAAAGAGGATCAAAAGTGCCAACACTTTAAATTACCTTAACAGACATAAAAACGCGATTATAGTCACAGCTGCTTACAATTAAGAAGCCAGGATAATTCGGTCAGTACAGCGATTAGGCTACAGGCTGGACGGTCTGGGGTTCGAATGCCGATAGGGGCGGAAGGTTCTTCTCTACTCCAAAACGTCCAGACCTGCTCTGGGGCCCACCCAGCCTCCTGTACAATAGGTACCGGGGTTATTTCCCGGAGGTAAAACGGCCGGGCGCGATGTTGACCACTCCACCTATCGCCGAGATTAAGAATGAGTAGATCTATACCTCTACTCCCCCCATATGCCTTAAATGCCTTCATGCGTGGACAGGAACAAGTTTATCCTTTTTGTTACAGTTAAAAGAGCAATTATATACGCGAAGGCAGAAAGTGAAATAAGTGCATCATAAAAACTGAGCACAAAACCCGTGTTCACTGTTCCACACGTCAACACGAATGCTGAAGAGGTGACGTCATGATTTATTCATTTATATATCCGTCTATTATCTACGTACTATTTCGATCGGAGTTTCGTAGTTGAAAATATGCACAAGAAGTGTTATCTTGCTCATAACATAAATTCAACGAAATAATAATAATAAAAAAAAAATAGCTTAGAATCTCTTTAAAATACAGCACATCGTTAAACGTTGCCCGTTATTTCTTACCCAGCAACCTCCAACACATTCCTTGACTACAGCCAGTACTCGCCACGGTACGGCACATAATTCAGAGACAGCAATCATAGATTTAGCCCACAATAAACGCTGTAATTAGTACTTTGTAAATACTAGACACGAGTTTTTAGGATGCTGCTGCTGCTGCTGCCCTCTATTGTTATTATGTGCAGATGCCGATCCGTCGATAAAAGCTTACGACCGGGTTACTCAAGTGTGAACAACGGACAGCTATCGCCCACGAGCACTTTTAAATGGATACAAAAAAGGGCCGTGGAGGAAAAATTATAAAGCATGTTACATATCAGGGATGCCATACTTACGATCTGAAAATATCACGTGACTGAAGGTTGTATTTACGATTACATTACAATTAAACGGGCACTGACGTTTGCGTGATTAGACCAGACTTCCCTGCTCCGAAGGCAGAAAATGGCGGCAGTTCTCAACTTTAATATGATTAGTAGGCAATATACTTCCCATCAAAGTTCCTCTCACTTGCTCTGTGCCGTGTCTTCCTCTCACGTGTGTTCCTCCCACTTATTCAACACACGAAACAAATACCGTGTATCAAATGATCATCCGTGGAAGCACCCAGAAGATATAATAGTCACAGGAATGGGTAAATTTCATTTTGAACATCTAAAGTTTCCACTAAATTATCAAAATGGCTACACTAAATTTGGTGTACGTCGTCGTGACACGCCGAGGGACGTGACGTAACAAAACCAGTAGTCTACCTGCGATTGGTCACATCTTGCGTCGGAACTGCCTTAAAAAGGACGTTATTGAAGGAAAGATAGAAAAAAAAGATAGAAGTGACGGGAAGACAAGGAAGAAGACGTAAGCAACTACTGGATGACCTTGAGGTAACGAGAATCTACTGGACATTGAAAGAGGAAGCCCTAGATCGCACTCTGTGGAGAAAGCGCTTTGGAAGAGGCTACGGACCTGTCGTAAGACAGACTACGTGATGATATGAGGAGAAAGAATATACCTGCTTCCAGAATTATTCTTGAAACAAAACAAAAAAAAAAAGGATACGAGTACAAACAGGTATCTATTTTGGACATCCCTGTGTTAAAATATTGTTGAAATGGGCAATTCTAGATGCTGTTTCCTGGTTAGTTCTTTATCATGTATGCGATATAAAGTTTAGGCCTATAAATAGGAGTATTATCTTCCAAATACTTGTTGGAGAGATTTCCCTTGTAAGGCGCGTTCAATCGATGATCAAAGGAGTTTGTGTGTTTTGTTAAACCGCAGTTCGAGCATTGAGCGTCATTATGGCAGACTCTCACTGCCTCGACATTCTAAACCATTTCATCAGGAAGTTGAATTATATAATATGAACCCAGTGAATTAATATAAATACAACCACACTGAATAGCATACCCAGTCCTACAATGAATTCCTCACAAACATAGCCTTCTGTTACGGAAGGTCACTACCGCATTGTTCCTAAGTCTGAGCTATTTTATTTTGCTTACCGTTCATATATCGACAAAGAGAAAGATGTGTCGCTCCATCGCTGTTCAAACGATTTAATAAGTAACTGCCTTCATAGATGAGTCAGTACGTCGTACCATCACAATATACTTCTGTACATAATATAGGCCTACTCTTCTCCCATCTACGCCTTGTTCTCCAAGTAATTCTTTCCCTTCAGGTCTTCCGATTAAAATTTTATAAGTATTTCTCATATTTACGCGTGCTACAAGCCCCGCTCATCAGGCCATCTTAATTATTATATCTGGCAAAGAATAAAAATCACAGACCCCCTCATTACATTTCTTGAAATATAAAAATCACAATTTCCTCATTATATATAGTATAAAACTCACGACTCCTCATTATAATTGGTGAAGTATAAAAATCACAGGCCCCCTCTCATTATATTTGGCGAAGTATAAAAGTCACAGGCGCCGTAATTGTACTTCGAGAAGTATAAAAATCAGAGAACTCCTCATTATATGGCGAAGTATAAAAATCATAGGCCCCCTCATTATATTTGGCGAAGTATAAAAATCACAGACCCCTTCATTTAATTTGGAAAATTTTAAAAATCACAGCCCCTCCTCATTACGTGATTTTTTCCACGTTCCTGTCATTCTCTTCTCTCTCTCTCTCTCTCTCTCTCTCTCTTAGGTCCATATATATTTCTCAGTACCATATTCTAAATCGCCCTTAATCCGCTTTCTTCTTAAAAGGCCAGGGCCCAAGTTTCACAACCACAGGTATATAAATTTAGCATTTCGTAACATGTTACTTCCTTTGACGGTGTCAGTCTTCCGCCCAACCACCAAAATGGAAGACGACGCCTTTTCGGCTGCCCGTAATTGCTTATATGGCAATTCGTGTTCGATATTTGATACACATGTAAGTTGAGGACCTCTAGCTAACCAACCGCAAGGAGAGACGAGCCTTTGAAAATCTGTTAACAGTTCTTCACATGTTCTAGAAGCTCCGTCCATTTTATGAAATCCGCAGGCTAATAGCGGTTCGTGTTTTTAACAGTACTATCCTGGGCGACGTTTGTCTGTTATATATTTACAATCCACAGTGCGACAAGCCTGTGCCTGAGAAAAGTCACGTATCTCCTACATTACAATCGCCTTATATGTAAATATTGCCTGTCTCCCTGAAGATCGATTTGATCTGAGAGTGTTTAGAGGAAGAAAGACCAAATGCAGTGACACCTATTATCTTGCAGTGACACCTTGCAGTGACACCTATTATCTTGCAGTGACACCTATTATCTTGCAGTGACACCTATTAACCTGCAGTGACACCTATTATCTTGCAGTGACACCCTTGCAGTGACACCTATTATCTTGCAGTGACACCTATTATCTTGCAGTGACACCTTGCAGTGACACCTATTATCTTGCAGTGACACCTATTAACTTGCAGTGACACCTATTATCTTGCATTGGTGACACCTATTATCTTGCAGTGACACCTATTATCTTGCAGTGACACCTTGCAGTGACACCTATTATCTTGCACTGAGTTTAAAAGGACGTACAGTGACAGTGTCTGAGAAGAGGATTCGAACCCCGGGCAGGACCATGAGACTTTTCTATTGGCCAAAACGTCCAGGCCGGCTCCGACGTCCACCCAGCCTCCTATTCAATGGAGAGGCCCACCGTTGTTCGCTCGCAGGAGTAAAGCGACCGGGGCGTGAAGTTGACCACTCACCACCACCTAGTGCCGACCTCTCTTCCCCGTACATGATTTCATGACGTGAACAGGCAACAACTTTATTATTAATAATATTATTATTAATATATTATTATTATTATTTTATCACCTTTATGCAAGGTATTTACAATTACATACCTGTAACAAACCGTGTTTCTACGGTATACGGTGTTGCAGCTATTCTGTAGTTACAACTTATGGTGCAGGCAGTGTTATTTCCCATGATAAACATTTTGTACCATTACATCAGTACAAAACACTTCCTAACACAAAAAATTGAGCCTAAATCCACCGTTTGTCTTTCCCTAATCCTCCTCCTTCGTCACATCGACGCACCAATCACTATACAGTGATACCTCGGCTAACGAGTGACCCTGTTAACGAATTTTTCGGCTAACGAAGATTTTTTTCGCTGTTTTTCGGACTAGGCTAACGAATATGGATTCGGCTAACGAATGTTTTAGTGGATGCTCGCGCTAACATAAAGCACAAACATGAACGGTCGGGCCATTCCAGGAGCTTATTTTTTCCGTCTGTATGTGTGTGACAAAGAGATGAGCTGACCACATCACATAGGGGAGACCCACCAACCAAAAAAGTAAGCGACAAACCCAAGGGAAGCAGAAAGTTGCTCACGTTTCGGCTAACGAAGATTTCGGCTAACGAATGTGATTCCGGAACGAATTATCTTCGTTAGCCGAGGTATCACTGTATCCACACCGGCTTCAATGAGGTGACAACACAACCATGCGTCCTACTAACCGATACGGCTAACATGGCTGATTGAATGGGTCACAAAGGCAGAAATGCGGTCGTGATTCGGGCTGTTATGATGTAAACTGATGGTCAGAAGCGAGATTTGAGGTTTTCACAACGGTGCCGACGAAGATCCTAGTCTTCTGGGATGTTACACCATATCGACTGGTGAAGAGCAAGCAGTCCGAGAAGAGTGATTCAATGTTATAGTACAATGACCATAATTTCAAAGCACGAGGATTCAGTTATTCTAGGACACTCTGTCATTGGTAAGTAGTTCCCTAAATTCCGAAAGAAAGCAGTGCTTACGAAACGTTGGGAACCAATCATCAATAACAGCGTCATTTTACAGAAAACCTAAATACTCCGAAACAATGCCGTGAGTACTTGAATCACAATTTGAAAGAATTTTTCGGAGCTTAGAGTTTTAAATGGTGGAAAAATCACAGCGGTGGATCTACACTAAGTCCAATACGCGGTACAACAAGGACCACCAAGTCTGCGGCAAATAACTTGACACTGCGAACAATTTCAGAGTTACGTGCGTCGGCACGAGATGAAGGGCCTCAGTATGCAATACCCTGTCTCGAACACAAAGGAAAATAAACCGCCTCACAAATCAGTATGTCTCTTGCAGAAATACTTAAAGCCCCACATAAACTGCTGTCTCGCTGTAATGGAAGAATAGTGTCAAGACTGGGAAATGATTGACCCAGTTAGCAAGCATGAAACAGTTGAAATCTGCCAGTCACATTCTGACTGAGCCTTCAATTGCGCACGCATTTAAATGGTAGCTGCAGCAGTATAGCAATGACTATAAACAATACCAAATGACAGTGTGGAAGCCTTGTAATTCAATGAGCTCAGCGGCGACTACATCAAAAGTGGATGCAAAGGAAAACTAAGCAATGGATAGAAGGGCATCAATCTAGAATTAAGGTTAAAATATACAGAAAGTGACACCCGTTCGTGGGTTCCTACCGCAGTACCTCTTTCCATATTTGAAAATGCTATATTCAAGAAATTTTGTTAGCACCTAATAATTTTCAACTTTGTTCTCGTTTAAAAAATTTAAAATGACTTCAGTAAAAAATAGTATTTTGGACATTCTCCATCGCCTGCAGCGGTGTAAACGTTTCAGTAAGGTAGTTTTTTTTTCTGTGCGGTTTTTCACTACAATTACGATCCGGAATATCTTCTACATGGCGGCCAGGGTTAAGTTCCTACTCCTAGGCTAAATGGAAGTTGGTAAAAGGCACAACAGATTACTATTATTGTATTCTGTATTGATGTAACTTGGTACTGTCAATAAAGCTTTTAATAAAAAAAAAACGTTTCAGAAGCTGCGGCTCTTTCCGAAACGTCGTGTATACTAAGTATGAATCAGACAACTGACGGTGCCGAAGTAATATTCTTTAGATAAATCAACCGTTGTAAAAAGCCTTGATAGGTTTTGATAATACTTTTCGGACGTTTCGTTACGTCTATATGGAGTAACATGAGTAGGAGTACAGTAAGCTCTAATTTGCATATACAAAGAGCATTTTAATGGCCGGACCTAGCAATGCGGAGTGGGCGCATCATGCAGCAACCAGTCGTCCGCTCTACAGACAGCATATCCGGCAAGGAACAAAATAATCTCTGTACTTTGCGGATGATTCTTCCAGCGACCTGCAGTCAACAGTGACTTATGTGACAATTTTTTTTGTATTAATGAATAGATTTTGCAAGCCATTCGCATTACAAATAAACTTCATCTGAGCCAGAGAGTGTTTTTCTTGTGTTCAGTTAACCAAGGCCCTTTTTTTTCACGTCGAAACATAATTCAAGCAGTTGTGGAATATTCGAGATATGTACAGTTATGTCAAGTACCACTCTTCGTAGGAGGATGGACCAATTTTAATCAAATAGATATACCTATTAGATTTCAGCTTCTTGCAAAGTGCGAGGGACCAGAAGTAAATTCATCCTTCAACAATAAACGTACCCCGTCTCACAGTACTAACTTTAATACAAATCAATAGAATAATTTGGAATATCAAACTTACGGAATGATGGATATAGACATTCTCGCCCTTTCATACCCTTGTTTTATGGAATGTAGGTAAGGAACTTAAAAAAATACGACGTTTCGGGAACGGAGTTAGTGAAATCAAAGCTTTCGGAAACGGTTTAATCCATATGTACACGGCTCTTCATCCGTGATGCCTCCAATGAGTTTCGTCGTCTTGAAAACTTCGCATTTTATAATCTTTCAGAAAACATAACATTAAGAAACCTGGACAATGAAGGCCAAAGGTGAAGACAGAGTCAAAGCTGCCAAACTGACATTCACAAGACGGACTGAGAACAAAGAGACGGAAAGACTGTACAAAAAGGAAAAACATACTGGAAATAAGTTGTAAGTCCACATGGAAGAGACACAAAAAAGAAACACATAATGTAGGAGCTACACATTCATTCATGGGAATGAGACAGACAGACAGACGAACACCCAGCTGGAAGACTACAAAAGGAACAGAGAAGACATACAGACTGGATTAAGAGAGTTACTTAAAAATATAACATGGAAACGTCACAGAAAGTACACACTTCGTTTATAGACTTTGTACAGCTTTGAGTAATCAAAATAGAACAAATATTGGAAACTAGACCTGTTTGAGTCGTCAGGTGAAAAATGGGGAGGCGCTACTGATTTGGGCCGATATAAAGAGCCTGATCTTCGTCGCTGGACCAGTGGAGCAGTAAACGTAATAATGACCGAAGTGTAATTATTTCTATACAGGGCATACACAAAAGAATGGTGCGGTATCAATAGTGAATTTTTTGAAACCGCACCATTCTTTTGTGTATGCCCTGTATTTCGTAGGAAGGAAATTCATAAATGCATTTGACACCGTATTCAAAATGCTAGCCATATTTCCATTACCGCACAGTATGACAATATTTGTTGTTAATTTATGTTAATACTCGCATATGTAGCTCTAAACTTCACACACGCAATATGGGCATCCAAGAAAGGAATTTAGACGTTTAAAATTATAAAAATGAAAGACGCTGCAGTAAATACCAGCCAAAGAATCTTAAATTACAAAATAAATAAAAAAAATTACGTAATTTTTTTTTCCACAAAAAAAAATTAAATTTATACGACAATAAGTCGAATATTAATTTCATTAAATTCTTAAAATGCGTCACAAACAGCAATCAATTAAGTTTCTAATACCTCAGAAAATAAATTTCTGAAAATCATAAATATGTGTGTACCAAGTATTTCGGTGCATATAAATGCTAACAAGGTCTTGGACGGGCCCTCGGCACGGTTTACGTGGTGAACCGTAACTGCTTTATCGTGAATTATTGAGCTCGTCCGACGGACATACCTTAACCGTTAGTGGACCTCGACTCCCATCTTTCTGTGTATGAGAGCAATATGCCAGTGAGCAAAGTACAAAGACGGGACAGAGCGTTCAGACAGTTTCACATGATGTGCCTCCCGTCTCTAAAGGACCGAATTCGAAAATTGTGGTTCCTATTGAAATTCGAGTCCAAAATCATACTTTTGTACCAATCGCAAATTAGGGCTGTTAATATACCAAAACGTCGAACTCGGTGGACTAGTGGTTAGCGTGCTCGCCACTGGACCCAAGGTTCGCGGGTTCGATCCCGACCGAGGTCGATGGATTTTTAAGGGTGATAAAGATCCGGAACACAACTTCCTTCGGAGGGGAAGTAAAGCCGTCGGTCCCATGTCGTAGATTTACGGCATGTAAAAAACCTTACGGGCATGAATAGAAATGTTTCGTAAGCAAAATTCAACCCCAATTTCTCACCCAAGTCTCCTGACTGCATGCCAGATGACTCTGGTGGTCACATCAGGATCGATAGAACAGCAGCGCGGCCAGTTGGCCAGTCACCAACTGCCACAAATGCGCACGACCCAGTAACCTCGGAAAGAGGAGGCCCGAGCCCATATAGGGCTGTTGAGCCATGGCTATTATTATTATTATTATTATATACCAAAACATGAGCGCGTTTGCGAATATACTCGTTTGTAGATGGATGAGATGCTTTGGTTTTTCAAATAAAATGTTATATATGTTATTTCATTAGAAACATCCAACACCTTAGTCTGACAGGCTGACACAATAAAATGACTGTCAACTTTAAATGATCGTGATGACGGTATATTACAGCGGTATTAGCAACGCGGCTCGCGCCAAGTTTCCCCAGAAATTAATATTCAGATAGTTTACATGCACACAAGGCTGACAGTGAACGGCGTAAAACATTGTATAAAGAATGGAGACTCATAACTGACTGTAACTAACAGACTGTATTTGGACAAACAGAAATAAGAAGCCATAAAATAAGGAAAAAAAATAGTAACACTGTAATATATTGTCATATATTGTCACATATTGTATATACTGTATATACTGTAATATATTGCCTAAGTTACCTCCATCTTCTTACGTTTATTAAGCCACAACGTTTAAAAAACTAGGCCTGTTTTCGCCTTCAAGTGAAATTGGGAAAGACGATTCTAATGTGGCAAGACCGTTAGAAACAGCAAGCCTCTAACACTAGATCTTTCTAACGGGCCCTTAAGATTAGTATTCCTCTTCACCAATTCCAATAGAAGAAGAAAGGAGACCCCGTTTTTGGGAAGTTGTGGCGCGATGAACTTGAAAGGATGGACGATGTCCAAATTACTGGTCATACTATGATAATAACAACAACAACAACAACAACAACAACTACTACTACTACTACTACTACTATACTACTACTACTACTACCACTACTACTACTACTACCACTACTGCTACTACTTAAACTAGAGCATATTATGACAGCACTATTATACTACATGATAACAACTACTACAGCTACAACTACTACTAATACCACTACTACTACTACTACTACTACTACTACTACTACTGCTACTACTTAAACTAGAGCATATTATGACAGCACTATTATACTACATGATAACAACTACTACAGCTACAACTACTACTAATAATACCACTACTACTACTACTACTACTACTACTTACTACTACTGCTATCTACTTAAACTAGAGCATATTATGACAGCACTATTATACTACATGATAACAACTACTACAGCTACAACTACTACTAATAATACCACTACTACTATACTACTACTACTACTATACTACACTACTGCTACTACTTAAACTAGAGCATATTATGACAGCACTATTATACTACATGATAACAACTACTACAGCTACAACTACTACTAATAATACCACTACTACTACTACTACTACTACTACTACTACCACTACTGCTATACTTAAACTAGAGCATATTATGACAGCACTTATTATACTACATGATAACAACTACTACAGCTACAACTACTACTAATAATACCACTACTACTACTACTACTACTACTACTACTACTACTACTACTACCACTACTGCTACTACTTAAACTAGAGCATATTATGACAGCACTATTATACCACAACTGGTGGATTCGTTCACTCACAGACATCAATTCAAGTTAATGAGCAGCACAAAACAAACCGCTGTTTAATCGACTTACGCATTAACCCTATTATTTGCGACGACGAAGCCCCGCTAATAGACTACTGATTGATATAATGAGAGACTGTCCGGCAAATCATAACACGGGTCTCAATAATGCCGCTGTCCCCTCTGGCATGTGCGACAGACGGCGATCACACGAAACTGCCAACTTACAAAATTACATTCCCTTCCCCGTTTCAATTATATATACCACACAAAAACTATTCACGTAAGGAACACAGTCTCAATTAAACAGTCCATTACATTATTATACTATAGCGGCGTATCTTCTTAAAAGAAAATCTTGGTGTTAAAAACGCCTCAAGTTAAAATGAATGGCCCACACAGGAACAAGAAGGCAATGTTTATGAGCTATATACATACAATACATAAAAAATGATAATCGGCAAGAAGCAGAAAGTCAGTAACCATTATATTGTTGGACAAATTGGATTAATAAACTACAAAGCAGACAACTTCTCTGTTGCGATCTTACTTCCTGTCGCAAACAGAATACAACCAAGTTGAAAAATTTTGGAGCACAAGATTTTCAATTGCATGTATCTATCTCTCATGTCGACCTCGGTGGACTAGTGGTTAGCGTGCTCGCCACTGGACCCAAGGTTCGCGGGTTCGATCCCGACCGAGGTCGATGGATTTTTAAGGGTGATAAAAATCCGTAGCACAACTTCCTTCGGAGGGGAAGTAAAGCCGTCGGTCCCATGTCGTAGATTTACCGCATGTAAAAGAACCTTATGGGCATGAATAGAAATCTCGACCCCGTCAAGATGGGACCGACACGTTGTCCCGAAACGTCGGTAAATAATTACCTCACGACGCCGTGTAATCACCCAAAAGACCACAGATTACATGAATAGAAATGTTTCGTAAGCAAAATTCAACCCCAATTTCTCACCCAAGTCTCCTGACTGCCTGCCAGATGGCTCTGGCGGTCACATCAGGATCGAATAGAGCAGCAGCGCGGCCAGTTTGCCAGTCACCAACTGCCACGAATGAGCACGACTCAGTAACCTCGGAAAGAGGAGGCCCGAGCCCATATAGGGCTGTTGAGCCTGGTTATTATTATTATATTATTATTATTATTATTATCTATCTCTCATGGCGTGAATAAAGAAATGCTACCGCGCCACCCTTATCAAATGTTGCCTTTTTCGGCATCTATGGTGGACTGGGGTCTAGCAGTAATAGTTTAAACAACATGGCGTTTAAACAAGATTGACGTATGCACACCTACGTTTTGATAACACCGTGTTTGATATTCTTTCGTTTGATACATTATTCTCTTCTCACAAAAGTTCCCATCGGCCCAAGAACCAATCCAGTCTCTTATCCAAATACCTGCGATACATTCTCCGGGGAAAAGGCGGCCACGAGGTGAAGCTTACCACTCACCCTTCGATATGTACAACCAGGTTTAACATTCACAAATTCTACGTTCTGCCCACACAGTTTTATTTTGTGTGTTTTGTGTGGATCTCAGAACAAACAGCGATTATTTCACTGTACAACATTAACTGACTGGTTTGTGTAACTGAGACGGAGTGTGTTTACTGCGCGGTACGGACTGTATTTATGTGTTTTGTGTGGATCTCAGAACAAACAGCGATTATTTCACTGTACAGCATTAACTGACTGGTTTGTATAACTGAGACGGAGTGTGTTTACTGTGCGGTACGGACTGTATTTATGTGTTTTGTGTGGATCTCAGAACAAACAGCGATTATTTCACTGTACAGCATTAACTGACTGGTTTGTATAACTGAGACGGAGTGTGTTTACTGTGCGGTACGGACTGTATGTATGTGTTTTGTGTGGATCTCAGAACAAACAGCGATTATTTCACTGTACAACATTAACTGACTGGTTTGTGTAACTGAGACGGAGTGTGTTTACTGCGCGGTACGGACTGTATTTATGTGTTTTGTGTGGATCTCAGAACAAACAGCGATTATTTCACTGTACAACATTAACTGACTGGTTTGTATAACTGAGACGGAGTGTGTTTACTGCGCGGTACGGACTGTATTTATGTGTTTTGTGTGGATCTCAGAACAAACAGCGATTATTTCACTGTACAGCATTAACTGACTGGTTTGTATAACTGAGACGGAGTGTGTTTACTGTGCGGTACGGACTGTATTTATGTGTTTTGTGTGGATCTCAGAACAAACAGCGATTATTTCACTGTACAGCATTAACTGACTGGTTTGTATAACTGAGACGGAGTGTGTTTACTGCGCGGTACGGACTGTATTTATGTGTTTTGTGTGGATCTCAGAACAAACAGCGATTATTTCACTGTACAGCATTAACTGACTGGTTTGTATAACTGAGACGGAGTGTGTTTACTGTGCGGTACGGACTGTATTTATGTGTTTAGTGTGGATCTCAGAACAAACAGCGATTATTTCACTGTACAACATTAACTGACTGGTTTGTATAACTGAGACGGAGTGTGTTTACTGCGCGGTACGGACTGTATTTATGTGTTTTGTGTGGATCTCAGAACAAACAGCGATTATTTCACTGTACAGCATTAACTGACTGGTTTGTATAACTGAGACGGAGTGTGTTTACTGTGCGGTACGGACTGTATTTATGTGTTTTGTGTGGATCTCAGAACAAACAGCGATTATTTCACTGTACAGCATTAACTGACTGGTTTGTATAACTGAGACGGAGTGTGTTTACTGCGCGGTACGGACTGTATTTATGTGTTTTGTGTGGATCTCAGAACAAACAGCGATTATTTCACTGTACAGCATTAACTGACTGGTTTGTATAACTGAGACGGAGTGTGTTTACTGTGCGGTACGGACTGTATTTATGTGTTTTGTGTGGATCTCAGAACAAACAGCGATTATTTCACTGTACAACATTAACTGACTGGTTTGTATAACTGAGACGGAGTGTGTTTACTGTGCGGTACGGACTGTATTTATGTGTTTTGTGTGGATCTCAGAACAAACAGCGATTATTTCACTGTACAACATTAACTGACTGGTTTGTAAACTGAGACGGAGTGTGTTTACTGTGCGGTACGGACTGTATTTATGTGTTTTGTGTGGATCTCAGAACAAACAGCGATTATTTCACTGTACAACATTAACTGACTGGTTTGTATAACTGAGACGGAGTGTGTTTACTGTGCGGTACGGACTGTATTTATGTGTTTTGTGTGGATCTCAGAACAAACAGCGATTATTTCACTGTACAACATTAACTGACTGGTTTGTATAACTGAGACGGAGTGTGTTTACTGTGCGGTACGGACTGTATTTATGTGTTTTGTGTGGATCTCAGAACAAACAGCGATTATTTCACTGTACAACATTAACTGACTGGTTTGTATAACTGAGACGGAGTGTGTTTACTGCGCGGTACGGACTGTATTTATGTGTTTTGTGTGGATCTCAGAACAAACAGCGATTATTCCCCTATACAGCATTTTTCTTCAATGGCTCGACAGCCCCTTGGGAGCCTAGGCCGCCTCATTTAGAGGCTTCACGATCACACTCAGACACACCACACTCGGTAGGACTCCTCTGGACGAGTGATCAGCCCGTCGCAGAGACCTCTACCTGACAACACACAACACTCACAAGAGACAGACATCCATGCCCCCGCAGGATTCGAACCCACAATCCTCAGTAAACGAGCGGTCGCTGACCCACGCCTTAGACCGCGCGGCCACTGGGATCGGCATACAGCATTAACTGATTGGTTTTTATATTCTAGAGCAATGGTTTTCAAACTTTATCTCGCAAAACCCTGGAGTTCCACACGCTACTTCCAGGAGTTCCACAAGCACTTACGTATTCTTTATAATTAAATCGGTGAAAATCATTTTTACAACTTTAAATTTCATTTTTTATTTTCCTCCCCATCTTTGTGCCTAATCGGCGCTGCGTTTATTTTAAGTGTAAATTAAAATAATAAAAATGTTTTTCTTCAGAAACATGCTAAATACTTATGTCCTTTGATACAAGTTTTGGTTGTGAAAAATTTTATTTCATTTTTGCAAGCAAACAGTACACTTTCATTTCACATGGATTCCGCGACAATTCACATGTAGTCAGTCACAAGGGTTGTTAAAGAGTCTGACGACCAATGTTTTACAGAATGTGTTTCCTGCCCGGTACGGATTGAATCTTTAATTATAATTCAGGTGAATTTTCAGTCTATGCGGAATTGATGGTGGATAAAGTGGCCCTCGGTGGACTAGTGGTTAGCGTGCTCGCCACTGGACCCAAGGTTCGCGGGTTCGATCCCGACCGAGGGCGATGGATGGATTTTTAATTGTGATAAAAATCCGGAGCACCACTTCCTTCGGAATGTCGTAGATTTACGGCATGTAAAAGAACCTTACGGGCATGAATAGAACCAGTAATGTCCGTAAGCAAAATTCAAGCGGCCATTTCTCACCCAAGTCTCCTGACTGCCTGCCAGATGGCTCTGGCAGTCTCATCAGGATTGAGCCAAAACTTGTGCGGTAAGTGAGCCGGTCACTCACCACAGAATGCACACTTACCGACTAGGAAAACCTTCGGGATGAAATCCCAAAAAGAAGGAAGCTTTGGCCCACCCCGGTCTGTAACGCCATGGAAGAAGAAGAAGAAGAAAGTGGCACTGGAACAGGTTTCGTTCCGAGTATATTGGCTTTCCCCTTTCAGTATCACTCCATCAATGCTCCATACTCATCTGCCTCTATGTATATCAGGCGTGCTGAGCCTTTTATGTCGTTCGGGCAACATGTAGTCTGCACGTGGGCAACATGTAGTCTGCACGTGGGCAACGTGGTCTGCACGTGGGCAACATGAAGTTCAATACGGAGAATAAAGAAAGAATACATATACACGCAATTAATAGCGTGTTCATTTGTCAATATATCACGTGCAATAAAAATCAAACAGACAAAATATGAAAAATTTATTTTTTTTAAATGCAATTCACAACCCAGGCCAAGGTGACGCTACTTTTAGCACAATTTAACGAAAGTAATTAGTAATGTAATGAATGTATCTATAAATAAACAGCTCATAGGTCTTCAAAACTGCTTCGGCGTTCTATTTCGGCTTTGCCAAGGTAAGGGTTAAAAGAATTTTCTCGATTCAAACGCCTCCGTGGGCAACATAACGCTGTGTCGCGGTTGAGCAGAACTGATCTACATGCTGCTCTTACCACAAGGACAAATGGGCGATGCGTGGGAACCTTAAAAACGAAATGCTCTTTTCGAAATCGGGCAGCATTTCATACAGAAGTGTTTTTCATTTTTCAGAGATGACACCTCGTTGTGTTATCGTAATCACGTTTAAAAAAAACTACTTTTTATTACAGAAACAATTCTGTTTTTACAAAGATTCGCTACGTGTTTCGGCAAATAAGGCCACCATCAGGCGAAGCTTTACAAAAATACACAAAGGAAGGCAGAAGTAATATTAAAAGCGGCACCTCTCTTACATATATGTAGTGAAGACAGAATTTTTTGTTCGTTTGTACAGGTTAATTGGCAAGAACAAGTTTTAATTTCTTTACCGACATAGTTTCAATGTTCGTGAGCCTAACTCAAGAACTTAACGTAATGAGTCCGGCATAAAAATTTGGATAAATTGGTTATGTGCTGGTTAACACCAAAGGTGTTGTTGAAAGTAAGGCTTAGCAGGTTTCTAACTACAAAACTTCACTTCGTGACAGTCTCTGACCTGCTCTCACCTCGATAAAACACCATTCGACATCATAAAGAATAACTGTCACCCTTGCTCTGCTTCTTTTAACGTCCTGTTCTACAAGCCTTGCCTGTGTGCACATCCTTACGTCATGAACACATCCAAACAAAACACAATGTGTTCATGTACAAGTCTGCGCACATACGACATCATGTCAGCCTCCCTATTCATTCGTTTATGCTGAAATTCTGTTTGTCCACGCCTGTCTATCAATGTCGCGTATTTTTTCGTTTGTTAAACAAGGGATGCATAAATTGTGTCCGCGGGGCCAAATGCGGCCTGCCGACTTTCTGTCAGTGGCTCCTGTACTTTTCGTCACGTCGCCTACATGAACGGTTCAACTGTTTTTGATAAATCTTACCATTAATTGTACTTAAATAAAGACAACCTCAGAAGTTAGCATTCACGTACTGGACAGCTAGAGGAAATTACACAACAAACGCTCCAGGATGCTTAGGCTATGCCTGTCTTACCTGACTCGGCCCTTAATGAAGACAAATCACATTATGAGTCGCAGTACTTAGTATACTCGCAAGTATATAAGTAAGCCATATACTAAGATACATTAAGTTCACACTGAATATATAACTTATTTGTCGTTTATTTAAGGACGCTGTCAGCCAGCAAAATAAACTGCACAGCGGCGAAGATCGGGTTATTGTAAATAATCAACTGTGAACAAAGTCTAAGGAAGCGGTCGCGGCCTGTTTTAAGGCATTATCCCGTAATTCTGCCTGGAGGGACAGATAAAAACTGTGGATATTCGGTGCCATGGCCGAGATTGGAATCACGCACCTTCACAATACCCCACGGCCTTGTTTTACGCCCTGTGTTCCTGAAAAAGTGGGCGTAAATAAAAAATGATACTCCCCTAAGAGGAAAAAAAGACTTAAATAAATAGAATTAAACCATTCAAAGGGCGTTAAACCGAATACGAACGAGTGCAAATTAAGAAGTGGTGTAAATTGGCAAGGAACGTTAAAGCAAAAAGGCGTAAACAGGCGTAAAACAAGACCTTGGTGCACAAGTGCATTAGCGATGAAAACAAACTTGCTAGGGCAAGTGAGAGCTTCGCTCTTCTGGGATGTTACACAGCGTTGATTGGTTAGTTACCGATGTTTAGTGACAACAAATCGGTCCCTCGGACTATATTGACCCGAAACGTCGATAACTATCAATCAACGCTGCGTAACATCCAAGAACAGCGAAGCTCTCATTTACACCGCGGCGGAAACTTAAAATCACGCATTGCTAAGGAAAGTTTACATTAAACTTATCTTTAAGTATGATTGTTTGTAACCCAGTGCAGTTAATTAGCTAAGAACGCTGTCTTGTGGGTGGTGTATACCACCGTAGTACCCTTGGAGGACCTGAACGAAATCATCATTGTGTTGTTTTTATTTGCATCGTTCGTGACGTCAGATTTCGTACAGCGGTATCAGCCGCGATGTATCAACAGCCACTTGCCTCGGACAGACAGGTGTGCTGAGCGGAGAACCAATTGCAAAGCATTGACGAAAGAATCGACATTTTTTGCAACAAATTCGCAGGAACAGACTATGAAGTTTTTTCTATTTCACCGTGCAGTTTTTCGAGTTAGACAACTTCCGCAAATAAATTCACGTAATAAAAACACTAAAACTCTTCCCAACTAAACTGGACAATAAATGCCCCGAAAATGTTTGTACGGCTACATAATTCTTTTGTAAAAACACTATAATATTCTAAAACTGTTTTAAAGATGCCCCACATGCTTTCGTGCCCCCATTACAGTGTATAAGAAACTACAAAATATTCTAAAACTGTTTTCCCGACGAGGATGGCTCATTAATGAGCCGAAACATGTCGGGGCTTTTTATCAAACAGTTTTAGAATATTTTAGTGTTTTTTATAACAAGTGCATTTAGTTGGTGAAAAACATTGTCTAAACATCGAATTTTGTTGCGAGACTCAAAGTAGTGTCTTCTGGGATCTGCACCGTGCAGTCTGGCAGAAACTTACAGACGTCTCGAAGAAACCTTCCGCCATCATATTCACTACAGAAAAAAATAACACTCTTCCCCCAACCTGCAAGATGGAGGCAATAAATTGCTCCGAAACGTTGGAAAATGTTTATCAGACTGTACGGCGTCACACAGTAAATTACTCTTCCTTTAAATTTTATCACTATATATTTCACACTGTGTCTTCAAGGTTAGTGCCTAGTGCTTTCGTCTTCTACCACTGCTTCAACACATCTGTAAGCACCTACCAAATTACACGGTGTCATAAGCATGACGGCTACAATATGAATATTCCAGGCAGTGAAAACTTCTAATTTCATATATCACATTACGAACTGTAACTTAATACAAAACAGGTAGATGCGAATCACATGTAATTCGTCTTTAATAAAGTCAGGCTGAAACAAACCGGTGTTCAAGGCTTGTAGCAGTGTGAAATGAATGTGTGACGTCAGACTGCGTAAGTTTATAAAGTACTAAAGTGAAAACAGAAGCGAAACAGAGAGACAAACACGGCGCTCGCTACCATAAACATACACTTCACATGCAACTCTTCAAATTATGAATATCTTATGCTCATCACAAATGTTAAGATCTGAAAACGTCCCCATTTATAGGAATTTTACGAGCCTACCTAACAGAAAACTACACTTACGTTTACCCTGAGAGCATAAATTATTGTACTATATAAGCATATAAGACGTTATTTGTACATTTCACATATCGTATATCTCACTTTGTGTAGTTTTTTTTTATTGTATCCAACAATTTACGAGACGCTCTCCTTGCTAGTCATTATTAAATTACGTTACGCTACTTGTTAGATGAGTTAGCCGACACTTTTATGGAGCTTAAGGAAGGGGAAACTACATGAAAAGTGACGCCGAAAGCACTATAGAACTAAGTTGTAGTCTGATGGCAACGCGGCCTTAAACTTTTAAACTGCTATTTGTGGTAGTACAGAATTCTGTCACTTACACAGGCAGTGGCAGCACAATACAAGGCATGGCGTTCCTCATTCGAAACAAAAGGAATTATCCTCATGGCTCGGGATACTGGTTATCAAAACAGGTAAGGCTGATACGAATAATATGATAGTTGAGTTCCTACAGTGCAGAGAACGTAACACGTCAATTATAAAATTAATTAATTCACAAAGTGTATGTTCAGGAAAATTTTCTTGCTTATTCTCAAAAAAAAAAAAAACTGAAAATCTGTGGGAAAAATACAAAGCGCGTTCGCAAAAATGAGAAAAGCGACTATTAGCTTCGTCATGTCTGTCTGTCTGTCTGTCTGTCCGTATGTAACAACTCGGCTCCCACTGGACGGATTTTCATGAAATTTGATATTTGAATATTCTTCGAAAATCTGTCAAGAAAGTTGAAGTTTCATTAAAATCTGACAAGAATAACTGGCACATTACATGATAACCTATGTATATTTATGATAATATCTCGCTCAATTCTTCTTAGAATGAGAAATGTTTCACACAAAAGTTATAGAGAAAATCAAAACACACATTTTATGTTCAATAACTTTTTTCCGAAAATCGTACCGTTTATGAGATAATGTGGAAAAATATGGTAGAGGCAGACAGGCAACAGATGGCAATATAGCACGGCGCATGCGCATTGCATGCTGGATAACTAAGGCTACAGACACACACAGTCACAATATGTAATACTTATTGCTATTCCACGGCAACAGTGGTTACATGAAAGCGCCTCAATGTTGTTATACGTACATTGCCTGTCTTCGTTCTGTAGCAAGTGAACTTTGGTTTCCTAGTAAAACTCATGAACTCATTCCTGCCCCACAGATCTACAGTCCAACAGACTTGTAAATCCGTTCTTCTCGCTGTTTATTTCATTTGACTTTGGATGAAAATATTACTTAAGTACGTATTCTGTACAAGTTAAATCCGTCAAAGTTTGAAACACTTTGCATGTTCATAATCGTTGACTTAGTAGTGCCATGGCTCAGGCGGTTAGTCGCCGGCCTCTCATCACGGAGGCCTGGGTTCGATCCCAGGTCAGTCCATGTGGGATTTGTGGTGAACAAAGTGACAATGGGACAGGTACTTCGGTTTTCCTCTGTCAATTTCATTCCACCGGTGCTCCATTACACGGAAAAGTGGAAAAAACTAATCATCATCACAGCGTTGTACAATAAGCCTCAAGGCTGCGGTGCGTCCGTAGGTACTGCTACGGGGCCCTTCACCGCAAAAAAAAATTGTTCACTTAAAAACAGCATTCCATACCACATGTGTAGGTATGTTTATGGTGAAGATACGTAGCTTCAAGATCATTACTTAACGCCACAGAACCGATAGCTAACGAAACTTGCAGAGCTGCATTTGCCATGTTATATTCTATTAAAACATTACCGCAACAAAAGCTGTATTTACCAAGGTTTATTACCATAACCACTTCAAGCGTTAGTGTCCATTTCGCCACAAAAGTTTGCGCGTACCCACGTTATTACAACTGATTTTAGGTAATTACATTGTACGGTGTCGGGTGGCCTCTAACGGTATAACGTCCATACCAAGTTTCGTGAAAATCGATTACTACTTCACTGCACTGAGCCATAAGATATTGTCTGCACTTAAATGGCCCTTGGGGCAAGGACTGGTCATTTGCACCCAAATACATACATACGACCAACTTAAAACTTTCAGAACAAATGCCTCAAATTTATCACAAAACACGTCCAGAAATAGACGAATAAGACTCACGTGTGTCGTCCAATGAGAAATCACTATGACCTACGTCACGTGACGTTCCGTGGTTACACACAACTTGGCCCGAACGTACAGACATGTCGTAGGCATCAAAGTACGACGCTGGTCTGTGTTTTGTATTGTGTATGTACAAGTGCTTTTGTATTGTGTATGTACAAGTGCTTTTGTATTGTGTATGTACAAGTGCTTTTGTATTGTGTATGTACAAGTGCTTTTGTATTGTGTATGTACAAGTGCTTTTGTATTGTGTATGTACAAGTGCTTTTGTATTGTGTATGTACAAGTGCTTTGTATTGTGTATGTACAAGTGCTTTTGTATTGTGTATGTACAAGTGCTTTTGTATTGTGTATGTACAAGTGCTTTTGTATTGTGTATGTACAAGTGCTTTTGTATTGTGTATGTACAAGTGCTTTTGTATTGTGTATGTACAAGTGCTTTTGTATTGTGTATGTACAAGTACTTTTGTACGATGTGTGACGTAAGACAAAACGTAGTTCGATTTGGGTTTCGTGTAAGGTAGCGATATACTGGACTTAAGGTGACAATCATATTCACGTAACAATTTATTATAGACGCCCAATACCAAATTTAATCAAAATCGGTTCAGTAATTTCGGAGATAAAACAATCTGATACAAATACAAGACTTTCCAGTATCTATCTATCTACATGATTTTTCCAGTGTTAACACCGGTTACTGGTTCTCCCTCGCTTTTCGCCATATTTGCCGGTTTATTGCGTCTTCAGATGTTAAATTCTTCTGCTTCATCACTCTTTCCACTTCCCTTTCCCACTTCATTTCCGGTCTTCCTCTTCTTTTTTCTTTCCGGCGATCAGGTCAATATTCGCTTAGGCCATCCATTATGTCCCATGCATAATACATGTCCATACCAATTTAACGCGTTATTTTCCATTATTTCCAGAATTGTGTTACTTCAATTTTTCTCCAATTACAGTGGAACCTCGGAACTTCGAACACAATCCGTTCCAGGAGAAGGTTCGACTTTCAAGTTGTTCGACTTTCGAGTTGTTCGACTTTCAAGTTGTTCGACTTTCGAGTTAAATTTCCCCATAAGAAATAATGTAAATTGAATTAATCCGTTTCCAGGCCCCCAAAATTTACCCAATATAAAACATTTTAAGTGCCCATTTCAAAAGATCATAATGATAAAACAAGTATATTTAATTTCAATAATTTAAAATTTTTATTTATAATAGTACATACATAAAAATATTGTATAATAATCAATCAATAATAATAGTAGGAGGGATATTACTGTTCACTGGAAGGTGAATTACCCTTCTTTCATCTGGACCAAGCAGAGAGAGAAGGCGACCACGTGACGACCACGTGATTCTTTGTTCGACTTTCGAGTTTTTTGTTCGAGTTTCAAGTTGTTCGAACATCAAACCGTTCGAAGTTCGAGGGTCCACTGTACTTCATTTCGTATTTTCATATTTTGTATGTTCTTGCATCTCCTCTTTAAAAATCAATTTTTTCTTTAATCTATAATCTACAACCCCCTGTCCAAATTTCACAAACGTACCTTAAAATTCCAAACCAATTTTATATGGCCTACAAAACGCATACATCAATAAACTCAAGGTGCATGTCGACGGCTTCAAGTTACCTGAACGAGTAATGTTGTTGCACCATGTCAAGATTTACTACATACAGCCTCTTGTTGTTTGTGACACGTTGCTAGATCAGGCTGCCACATGCCGGAAACAACCGTGTATACATTTCAGAACGATGTCAGCTACATCGTATCAGCTATTATGAAAAGCGAACCCCGCTCAATACACATCAAATGTTCCGCTGCCTTGGTCACGTGTGAACCCGTATTTTCCCATATCCTGAAGGTAATGAATCATTAGCACTATATAGAACCAGTTGGAGCTATATGTAGTATAACACCGTAAATCATGTTTTATGTCAAGAAAAGCAAGGAAGAGCTCAGCTAGTTTTTGTAACATCCGATACAGGATCGCACGATCATTGCGCAAACAAACCCAGCCTTAATGTGTTCCTATTTACACTAACACACTTTAGCGACATATAATAACTTATTTCACGAAGCGCATACAGTGAAATGTCTCCCCTCTTTGCAAATTCACGTTTGTCTATGTACTTTATAGTCTAGGGGTGGCCGCAATGCGGCTCGGACACTTATAATATTCGGACAGTTTAGATACACTTGAGGCTAACCGTGAAGAGCTCTTTAAATGATTTTCTGAAGAAAGGACGTTCACAATTAACTGAAAATAATTGAAACTAATCTATTGTAATTGGAAGCACACAAACAAGAAGCCATACAGTAAGTAAAAGAGAATTTATTTCACTCATGAGTACTTCTTGCCTAAGGAGGATTTAAATAGGGTCAAACGCAACTAATATATAGTATATGATTTGTGGCAACATGTTTCGACCTAATTAAGTCATCTTCAGATCATTAAAATAAAACTCATAATATTATTGTATACAATTGTATTAGATGGTATTAATAACTGAAATCTCAATTTTACAATTAAAACAATACAAACTACAATGTCAAATTTAGTTTTATAATAGTTAAAATGTTTATTATATAATATAATATATAACCATGGCTCAACAGCCCTATATGGGCTCAGGCATCCTCTTTCCGAGGTTACTGGGTCGTGCGCATTCGTGGCAGTTGGTGACTGGCCAACTGGCCGCGCTGCTGTTCTATCGATCCTGATGTGACCGCCAGAGCCATCTGGCAGGCAGTCAGGAGATTGGGTGAGAAATGACCACAATTTGGCTTACGAAACATTTCTATTCATGCCCGTAAGGTTCTTTTACATGCCGTAAATCTACGACATGGGACCGACGGCTTTACTTCCCCTCCGAAGGAAGTGGTGCTCCGGATTTTTATCACCCTTAAAAATCCATCGACCTCGGTCGGGATCGAACCCGCGAACCTTGGGTCCAGTGGCGAGCACGCTAACCACTAGTCCACCGAGGTCGACTAAAATGTGTATTAGCACATTTAAAATGTTGAAATGTTAAAACAAGCAGTTGCTATTTGTGAAAGATTCGTACGTTATGCTTCTATATCCGGTGTCATAGGAGATTATGCAATACGGAGTTCTGAAAACACGTATCTTGCATAGCCTTGTTGATACTGTATACATTACTTTTATGAGTGGTATATTAGTGACCTGAAGATGACCAAAGTAGGTCGAAACATGTTGTCACAATAAAATATATAACATACATTAGTTGTGTTTGATCATATTAAAATCCTTCTTTGTTATAATCAACACACCGTTATGATAAACACACAATTTGTTCTTAACTAATTTGCGGCTCCCGAACCTCGTCCTGCTGGCCACCCCTGTTATGTTCGTTCATTGCAGGTACAGAGTCTTCCTTATGCTGAATTCGTGGCAGAAAGAAGCGATAACATTTCGTAAAGTATGACAATATACAGGATGATTCGAAAGTCCTTTTGCACGTGTAAGAATGGAAATATATTTGTCGGGATTAAGCAAACCTTCCTACTGTTACAAGTCACAAGTGTCGAAGTGGGCCCTACGTGTGCCGCCGATGGCAGGTGCACAGTGGCTTTTGAATCACCCTGTGTAAATACGTTAAACTTCGACGTTCCCAGGGTAATAGCTGTAAAGAAGACAGTCTTCTGGAAAGTGACGTCGTGTAGTCTGGCTTAAATCTGTAAATTTTTCGGAGAAACTCCTGCTTCCATCTTCAGGGTTACAATTAGATTCAGGTGCATGCTGAAGTGATTGGGAGGAGGAAATGTGTCGATTATACAGGGAGATAAGTCAGAAATCAAGGTAACAAATATTTATGATGCTGGTTGTCTCAATCCAAGCTCTCAATTCCCATTGGCTCCGCACAATATTTTTCCTCTCTGTCATAGCCACAAACCTTGCAACACACAGACTACTTTCAAGTGTTATAGTGCAGTACAGTACTGTACATAACTATGACTAGACACTCCAACAGTGCAGTGTCATAATTACGGCGCGGGAGAAGTGACCGCCTCCAAAACCAAACCCGTCTCCTTGTTAACCCTTCAACGCCGGCCTAGGTGCCCTGCACGGACATTTAATTCTTCACATGTTTCCGGCCTCGGTACACCGTACGTCGTTAATGTATTCAACGGTAAGGTAAAGTTCTCCCTAGAACAGGCCTTGAAGGCCCAGAGGTGAAGTAAAGGTATAGCTCTACTCTTTCTTTAACCCTGGCACTAGATGGGGGTAGCCGATCCCAGTGGCCGTGCGGTCTAAGGCGTGGGTCTTCGGCCGCTGGCTTACTAGTATCGTGGGTTCGAATCCCGCCTAGGGCATGTATGTCTGTCTGTTGTGTGTTGTCAGGTAGAGGTCTCTGCGACGGGCTGATCACTCGTCCAGAGGAGTCCTACCGACTGTGGTGTGTCTCAAATGTGTGTGACCATGAAACCTCGACGAAACGAGGAGGCCCAGGCCCATATAGGGATGTCGAGCCATAGGACAAAAAAAAACTAGATGGGGGTGGGTGGTCAACTCCACGCTCCGGCCGCTTTCGCTTTACCCCCGGGAAAGAGACCCGGTACCCATTGTATAGGAGGCTGGGTGGGCCCCAGGGCCGGTCTGGACGGCTGCGAAAATGTATTCAAGGGTACTATTAAAATTCCATCCGCTCTGAGTACTAGATTAAATTTAAACCCCTGTGTCTCCCCACACACTACTGGAGGCCCCACACTAACAGAAAGAACCGTAAACGCCAGCAACACCAAAATTAACCCTTTAAGGACGAAACAGGATCTGTTTATTTAAAGACTCATTTCGTTCCGCACAGTAAACAGCTTCCAGCTCGCTAATTCCAGCCTTCCGCCGCGGTAAAAATGAGATCTTCGCTCTTCTGCGATGTCACGCAGCGTTGATTGGTGGTTACCGAAGTTTCGGGAAAACTTATCGGTCCCATCTTCAAGTGCCACGTTCCGAGGCCGCTTTCCCTCAGAGCACACTCTCAGCAACTCTACTTCCATCCTCTCCTTCCCCCTTCCAAGTCCTCCACGCTCCCCTAACCCTATTGGCTAGCGTCACTTTCTCTGAGAACCAATCGCAGCCCACACCATTCCCTATATAACTGTGCACCTAAGTGTTCCCGGCATTCTTCTTGGATTGCTTCACCTTTGAAGATGGGACCGATGGGTTGTCCCGAAACGTCCGTAACTAACTACCAATCTACGCTGTGTAACATCCCAGAATAGCGAAGATGTAATTCTCCAGTTCGATTACAAATAATTATTTGCAATAAGTGACTGGTTATTACCAATCAATTATTCCTGTATAGGGTAAAAGTCGTTGTTCCTTTTGACATTCACACAAAACACGTAAATACACTGAGTGGACAAAATTTGGAAGTTTTTAAAGTTAAACATGTTGGTACGTACATGAAGTAACATCCAGGCTTTAAAAAGTATATATAATCATAAGTATATATATAAATGACGGGACGACGAGGGAGAAGACGTAAGCAGCTACTGGATGACCTTAAGGAAAAGAAAAGATACTGGAAATTGAAAGAGGAAGCACTAGATCGCACCCTGTGGAGAACTCGCTTTGGAAGAGACTACGGACCTGTCGCAAGACAGACTACAGAATGAATGAATGAATCATAAGTGTCAACGAGGCTCCAAACCAAGCAACACTTTGCTGTCGACCAGCTCAGCTCCGATCTGCTCCCGCAGTCACTTCAGTATCCACCTGAACCAAATTCAGCAACACTGCAGATGAGGTCAGTCGGAGCAACCTTACTCTCCTACTCAGACTACCACCGTCGTTTCTATGTAAACTTACTCGCACATGCTGGCTACGAAGTAGTTGGAGCTGGTCCGACCCAAAAACTTTGTTGCACCTCGCCTTCGAAGGATTGGCATTGACCCCAAAGCCCTTAATTTTCAGCAGGATGGAGCAACAGCCCACACTGCACGGAACAGTATGGATGTTGTTCGTGGAATGTTCGGAACTGTTATCTCTGGTTTCGGGGACATCGCTTGGCCTGCTCGGTCACCCGATCTTGCTGTCCCCGATTTTTTTCCTGCGGGGATTCTTGAAAGACCGTGTGTTCCGGAGGCGCATCATGACTATTCAAGAACTCAAACAAGCCATTGTTGACGAGGTTGCGGCTATTGATGAGGACCTACGGCGGCGCGTGTACGGCAACTTCCGGAAACGCTTACAAGAACGCATTGATTTAAACGGAGGCCATCTTTCTGATGTAATTTTCAAAAAAAAATCAGCTTGTAATCTTTGAGTAATAAATGGCATAGTTCAGTGTATTTATCGACGGTTTCGTTTTTTGTTTTTCCTGTTACTATTCCATTATCTATGACCCTTTGAAATGTGCCAGTCGGCTCCGCGCCACCCTGTACAAATGATTTAGTATCGTGATGTGCTTCCAAAACTATAAGACTTAAATCATAAGAATACATAATACAATTCAATACTGTAACGTAAAGGCGCTGAAGACTTCCATCAGACATTTTTACATCTTCCAACATCAATCTACTTCGTGTTCCATGGCTTAAGTCACCTGCTACTTGTAACCAATTAAAAATGAGCCTGCTCCATTACGAACATCCTTATGGCCAACTCCAATAAGGTTTTTCATGTGTTACTCCTTCGTTAAGAAGCAAGAAACACGCCTATGCATTTAATCTTGCTTGTTCTCCAGAGAAGGAGGGGGGGGGAGGGGGGGGGGATTGACATATTACGTAAAATGGAGCATCTGAACACACTCTGTGTAAACGTGCTTCCGTTCCGTCAGAAATGTCTGAAAATGAATCAGAATAAATTCCAATTATAGGAAGTGTGGAATTGAGTAACTCTTCAGATTATATCAAACCAACTGATGCACAATTAAAAACCACTTTTTATTGTAGCTTTTATAAAATGATTGTACCCCTACATATGTTTCAAACCTTAGTTCATCGTCAGGGGTTTTTTTTTGTAGGGGTACAAACATTTTATAAAAGCTACAATAAAAAGTGGTTTTTAATTGTGCATCAGTTGGTTTGATACAATCTGTTTAGTAAAGATGCACGGTGGTAATAACGTGAAATTTATTGGTAAGTCTTGTTTTGTTTATTTTTATATGTGGAATTGGAAAGTGTTGAAGTAAGTGGTTACGGCCTGATTCGAACGATATCCCCGACATTTAACTGAAGAGCCTAAGGAAACTACAAAAAAACTTCAAATAAGTAAAGCCGGCTTCCAACCGAGAACTAAACCCAGGACCTGATAAGCATCGTTTAGAAATTCTACACATCAGAGACATTCTGTGCGACGTCGTGAAATAACCGAGTAACTGAAACTAATTAAGGTTCAAAGCACAGCAAACATAAACATTTCTGTTAAATGAAAAATGTAATGTCTTGGTAACCGGAAGGATAATATTAAAATTAATCTTCAAGAAGTGGGATGGGGAAGCATGAATTGGATTGATATGGCTCAGGATAGGGACAGATGGCTGGCGCTTGTGAATGTGGTAATGAAACTTCTGGTTCCGTAAAATGCGTGTAATTTGTTGACTAGCTGAGGACCTGTTACGTTCTCAGGAAGGACTCTGCTCCATGGAGTTAATTAGTTAGTTCGTTCGGTCGTTAGTTAGTTAGTTAGACTCGGTAACCGGATACCGCAATCATTACAGGTACCCCCCCCCCCCGCTATACAGGATAACCAGCTTTATTAGGTAGCTAAAAGGCGAGGTAAGAAAAGCCTGTTACTTATTTAACAGCCAACAATTCGGCGTTGTAATCGTAAGTCCAACACTTCTTGGACTTCTTGACCCAGAAGACTACAGATCTCAGCAGTAGTTAATTCTTTGCTTTTGATGACGAGTATAGCGTGAATAACTGACGGCGTCGTTAAATAAACCACAAATGAATATTAATAAATTATACAGGGCATACACAAAAGAATGGTGCGGAATCAATAGTGAATTGTTTTGAAACCGCACCATTCTTTTGTGTATGCCCAGTATATGACGCGTCTTTATGATCTATTGTCATTCAACGTGCCCACTCTAACTGCCCACTGCTTATCCCCATGAAACGGGAAGCTAAATTAGATTTCCGTATAAGGCCTTCGCTCTCTGGAATTTTATGCGGCGCAGGTTGGTACTTGGTGACCGACGTTTCGGGACAACCTATCGGTACCATCTCCAAGGGTCAATCAATAAAAGAAGTTGGATTACCAACCTACACCACGTAACATCCCAGAAGACTAAAGGCCTAACGTGCACCGCGACGGAAGTCTGAAATCTCGCACAGACTTACGTCCCCGGCATGTTGTTATTTCACATACTACAAAACCAATGGTCTGCTTTAACTGAGGTTTCGCTTCTTTCCAAAATCTACCAATTTACAACGTTATATGACCTTAAATTGCCGATCCCAGTGGCCGTGCGGTCTAAGGCGTGGGTCTTCGGCCGCTCGCTTACTGGATTGTGGGTTCGAATCCCACCGGGGGCATAAATGTATGTCTGTTGTGAGTGTTGTGTGTTGTCAGGTAGAGGTCTCTGCTACGGGCTGGTCACTCGTCCAGAGGAGTCCTACCGACTGTGGTGTGTCTCAACTGTGTGTGACCATGAAACCTCGACGAAACGAGGAGGCCCAGGCCCATATAGGGCTGTCGAGCCATAGAGAAGAAGAAGAAGAAGAAGAAGAAGAAGAAGAAGAAGAAGAAGAAGAAGAAGAAAAGAAAGATATGACCTTAAATTACGTGTCGGTAGTTTGGCTGTCCTGTCGAAGAGCAATCATCAGCGAAATGATTTCATGTCCTCAAAGAACAGAATTTACTTGTGATTCAGTAACGTCAGCTCCTGTACACATAGTCCACCCGTCAGCGAGAATTGCGGATGTGTTAAGGATCGGTGAAGCCAAAGACCTATCAGCGGCAACAGACGTCCCGGGGCGAACAACTCATTACACGAAATAGACAGGGGGGAAGCAACTCTTGTTGGTGCAACATTACGACTGATACTCGGTGAAAACACTTTGCTTCTCAATGGGAGAATACTGTACTGGAACACAAAACCAATATTTACTGACCCCAAACCCATAACTTTCATCACCGCAGCAATCTTTTTAAAGTGTTGATTGATTACAGGAAAATACAGGGTCCTTGTCTATTTTTGTGGTCTGTTTCAATACCACTACAGCATTATAATAACCCTCAGTCACACGAGGGGTCAATATGTAAGAATGGAGTCGATGGCAGGACCCCCAGCTAGCAGCCTGTAGTCTTGGTATGACTTTTGAAAGACAGCTAACAACGAGTATTGCAATAGACGGAAGAAGGGAACAAATTGATCACCGACTGAAAGCGAGACCAGTTAAACAATGGGAAAGCGCTTTGAAAGATGTCAGAGTTCAGGAGATGTAAAGAATGATAGCCATTTAACACTGAACCATATATATACGACGTAGCACACCTAACCTTAAAAAACACACAGAATCTCCATTCGCAAAAACAGTAGGCTAATGATGTTTACCGAAACAATCATTTTTCATTCTCAGAAACAAACTGGAAAAAAAAAACCTGTGCGGACGAAACGTCGTGTTATTAAGCACTACTATGAACTGTATTGTGTTACACTACATAAGGCAATAATATTTTTAATGATAAGACAAAATTTGCACCAAGATCTGCTTTAAATTTATTGAACCCACAAATTAACATAAGAATAATATTCAGTCTTCAACACAACACATCTAAACTACAGATCTCTTTATACTTGCGTCTTTAATATCGATAATTTGTCAGCATGAAATAAAAATAACTCGTATGTCACTTTGCAATGTTAAAATTGCATATTTTCAAAAAAATCCTCAAATATAAAATTTCAGAAAAATCCGTCCAGTTGGAGCCCAGCTGTTCCATGCGGTCGGACGGACAAACATTACAAAACTAATAGTCACTTTTCGTAATTTTGCGAATGCGTCTAAAAAAAAAAAAACCAGTCAGTTAATGTTGTATAGGGAACAAATCGCTCTCTGTTGTGAGATCCATACAAGGCACGTAATACACTGTGTGGGCACAATGTTTTTAAATGCTACAGCAGGTGGTATATATAGTAACCACTGGACTTTGAAGCGTTAAGAGCTATAAATGGTAATTATGTACATGTGTGTAGTACTGAATTCTCGTACATTCACGCACACATCATGAAAGGCTGTATTGTTCACTACGATGGAGTCTGACAATATAGGAGAGGTGTAGTACATTTTGAAGTACCAACAACGTCTGTACAGTCAAGCGTGGCCTTCTTCTTTCTGACACGGTGCAGTCTGGTAAGTGTATAAGGCATAATTTAAAGCAGCACTAAGAAGATACTTAAATGCACACTGCTTTTACAGCATACAAACACAAATAACAATGGACAAGGAACAGGACAAAATAAAACAAACACAACAAAACAAATAAATGAGCAAACAATGACTTACTTAAATAATTAATAAGAACACCTTAAAATAATGTAACAAAATATTACATCTGACTAAGTGTAACAAATTCCCTTCTAAAAACATCCATATTATTACAAATTACAATTTAAAGCAGCACTAAGAAGATACTTAAATGCACACTCCTTTTACAGCATACAAACACAAATAACAATGGACAAGGAACAGGACAAAATAAAACAAACACAACAAAACAAATAAATGAGCAAACAATGACTTACTTAAATAATTAATAAGAACACCTTAAAATAATGTAACAAAATATTACATCTGACTAAGTGTAACAAATTCCCTTCTAAAAACATCCATATTATTACAAATTACAATTTAAAGCAGCACTAAGAAGATACTTAAATGCACACTCCTTTTACAGCATACAAACACAAATAACAATGGACAAGGAACAGGACAAAATAAAACAAACACAACAAAACAAATAAATGAGCAAACAATGACTTACTTAAATAATTAATAAGAACACCTTAAAATAATGTAACAAAATATTACATCTGACTAAGTGTAACAAATTCCCTTCTAAAAACATCCATATTATTACAAATTACAATTTAAAGCAGCACTAAGAAGATACTTAAATGCACACTCCTTTTACTCTGTACATCAATTTCTTACGAGTACTGTTAACCTATAATACTGACGTCTAAGACTGCACATAGAATGTTTAAAGCATTTTGCAATGTACATTTTTGTATGTTGTTGTTATGACTTATTGCACATCCTCTTGTCTTGTGACAAAATTATGGATCCATGGAATGTATATATGTATGTATGTGTGTTTCGGAGGAGCATTCTGCCTCCATCCTCAGAAATGACTCCGCAGTAAAAGTAAACTTATAACGTCAAGTCCCTGAATATTTTTCTTACCATTTTTTTCCCAACTGTTCGGCGTCTTTATAAAGCGAGTTTTTAAACAGATGTTCAAGTAAAGACAATTCATTGACACTGGATCAACTGTATGTTTCAGCAATTTAAATGTATTAGTTTGTTCGCGAGACAACAGAATTCTGTCAGGGGAATAAAGGCGGATACCAGGTGAGGCCTACCAGTCACCTTCTTTTAGTGCCGGGATAATAATCCGTGGAACTTTACTCCCGCGTCTCCATACATCAAGGTGTGGCAGACGGTTAAAGGACTGTTTAACAATGTCTGTCGTTACGAAAATAACAAAGCGTATAAAATTGGAAGTTTCCACGACAGCGAAGATTCATAGTGTGGTATTTCTAGCTTATGACGCCGTGTACTTTAGTAGGTGCTTATTGACGTAATACCGCCTCCATATTCCTGGTAGATACCGGCAGTATATTGCTACGAAAGGTTGACAACGACGCATAAGACCGCGTGTTGTTGTAACCAGCAACACAACACGAAAGTGGCCATGTCTGTAACGTGTAATGTACACGAATATATGCATAAGTCGAGAGATTTGAGGTTACCACAGCGGTGCGGTTGAGTATTAAAGTATTCCGTGTCGCTGGGTTAGCGTTTCCCGACGTTTCGAGGAAACGTAGTGTCTTAATCTTTAAAAGAACCCTTCAAACAGTGAGTACACTTCCCCAATCTTGACTAATTTCATCTGTAGAAACCTTTTAAGTGTAGATGGCAGTGTAAATAAGCCACTGTGACCAACTTCATGGACAATATCACCTATGGAACTTCAGAGCAGAGGAAGTATGCATTTAGTGACGCTGGACCTGCAATGTCATTGAAACTAATTTACTGCCTGTAGCAGGTAGAATTTAATGACGGTCGTTTTGAGAGAAATGCGTGGCAGTGGGTAGTTACATCAGAATGAAAAGGTTTTATGCTATACAGTAGATACCAACTTAATAACGTATTATAATTAAGCTGGAGGGTTATATATTGTGACAAATAAGTAAATACATAAAGATTAGGTTTACATATGTAATGGCATCTTTCAAGTATAGTCACTGTCACATTTATCACACTGATAGGAATTTGAGAGACGCTATATACTAGCAGGAATAACATGAATACAGGGCATACACAAAAGAATGGTGCGGTTTCAAAAGTGAATAAAAAATTTATTTCTCATTACACGGGCACAACATACACCGTCAGCGGCGGACAACTGTCCAAGTTTCTCATTTGGTAATTACAATCCTTCAATGTGTGCACCCTGGGTCACACGACACACATCCACACGGTAATCAAACTCATCCCAGACCCGTGTAGCACTGTCCGCTGTAATGGCCTGCAGTGCATGCGTTATCCGATCACGAATTTCATGGATGGACGTGGGCAATGGTGGTACATAAACGCTGTCTTTAACGAACCCCCAAAGAAAGAAATCGCAGGGTGTAAGATCTGGCGAACGGGGTGGCCAAGGGAGAAGGTTCTTGTCTCCATTTGCAGCAGCACGTCCGATCCAGCGCTGTGGAAGAGCACGATTGAGAAGCACTCGTACATTCCTGTCGTGTGACCAAGGGTGCATACATTGAAGGATTGTAATTACCAAATGAGAAACTTGGACAGTTGCCGCCGCTGACGGTGTATGTTGTGCCCGTGTAAGGTGAGACATAAATTTTTTATTCACTTTTGAAACCGCACCATTCTTTTGTGTATGCCCTGTATAGGAGATTTTCAACTCGTGGTTACAGAACAAGTGGTGTGCTGTTGGCGGAAATTATTAGGTGCAAAATACTACAGGTCAGAGGATACAATCGTGTGTGGCCATTAAATTTTACTTATTATGTTACCGTGTTTATACAGTGTGGAAATTTGTAATGGCACAACGTTCATTTCTTAGTAGTAGTTAAGAAATGAAATGCGATGTAATGTTCAGACTGGATGCAACTGTATGAATGTATTAATCCTCTGAACCAACGTTATTCAAACTCCGAACATCTGTGGAACCCTTGTGAATAAATCTGAAATTTCGCGGAACCCCTGTAGAGGAAAGGTATATAATTTTTTGCGTGCAAAAATGAAATAAAATTTATAAGTTCTAAAACTTTCGCGGCTGATGGCCCGAGAAGACTATATTGAAATAAAACTTTTTTTTTAAATATAAAATTGTACTTAAAATTTTAAAAATTTTAAACACATTTATTAAAAACAAAATTTTATTTTGGTGATTTACACCGAAAACAAACCCAGCGCCGATTACACACAAAGGTGGGGCTAAAACTAAAAATGCAACTAAAAATCATCGAAATCATATTTACCGACGTCAAAATAGAAAAAAAAAATCTGCTTTCGGAATCTCTGAAAGTCGTCACAGTTTTAATACCACTCCTTTAAAGCACGCTGGTTTCTATACATACCATCTGCTTTAATATAAAAACCCCTACATTTTGCCACACAATGCATTTACGTTTTCCGCTAGATTACGACAATAAACAGCGACTATTTCGTGATCCGAGGTTCCCACAGCGGTGCTGACGAAGACTCAAGTCTTTGGCACTGACGCTTTTCCCTCGCCAGGTTAAAGGGTAGGTCTTTTGATAATGGACAGCAGGGGGTTTCCTAAGAGGTAGGGACTAAATTCTTAAACATTCTCTTCATTATGTTCATAATACGAAGGCACATAAGGCTGGTGGTGTAGTCCGTCCGTCCGCAGTTTTAAGTACAGAACAGCTGGACGAATTTTGATTAAATTTGGTACGAACGTTACATCCATGTAGGCTATTCCATAATCACACTTTCCAGTTTCCTATAATAAGGAATAACAACAAGGCAAGGCACGAAGTTAAGACTATAACAACGACACTAGCGTCATTTACAGCGAGACCTTAGACTTACGTGTGGCGACAGAGTGTAAAAATGCAAGCAACATTTGCGAAAGGAAATTTTTGTGAAATGTGAATGTTTATAAATATTTTTTTGGTAGTAACAGGTGACAGTAGTTAAAACTTCAGAGCATTCCAGTACCTTTCTGTGCGTAATAAGATAAGAAGGTACAGTCCATGAATAAATCATATATTTATGTTCACAACACACTCGTGTTCTAACATGGTTTTGTCCGTGAATAAAAAATTCAGCATTTGTAATTGACGTGCGGATAATACCGACTACACAGTCAGTTCATGACTTTAGTCTCTGTGCACTGACAAAAATCATCAGAGAAATTGAGAAAATGTAAACATCTTACAGCTGTAAAATAATAATTTATTATTTAAATTAAAACTACTGAAAGGCAGCTACATAAACATAATATTCAAAGTTGCACTTAATTATTTAAAGCCCAGTAGTTACTTTATATACGACCATGTTTAACATTCACAAATCCTACGTTCTGCCCACACAGTGTATTTATGTGTTTTGTGTGGATCTCAGAACAAACAGCGATTATTTCACTGTACAACATTAACTGACTGGTTTGTATAACTGAGAAGGAGTGTGTTTACTGCGCGGTACGGACTGTATTTATGTGTTTTGTGTGGATCTCAGAACAAACAGCGATTATTTCACTGTACAACATTAACTGACTGGTTTGTATAACTGAGACGGAGTGTGTTTACTGCGCGGTACGGACTGTATTTATGTTTTTGTGTGGATCTCAGAACAAACAGCGATTATTACACTGTACAACATTAACTGACTGGTTTGTATAACTGAGAAGGAGTGTGTTTTACTGCGCGGTACGGACTGTATTTATGTGTTTTGTGTGGATCTCAGAACAAACAGCGATTATTTCACTGTACAACATTAACTGACTGGTTTGTATAACTGAGACGGAGTGTGTTTACTGCGCGGTACGGACTGTATTTATGTGTTTTGTGTGGATCTCAGAACAAACAGCGATTATTTCACTTTACAGCATTAACTGGTTGGTTTGTATAACTGAGACGGAGTGTGTTTACTGCGCGGTACGGACTGTATTTATGTGTTTTGTGTGGATCTCAGAACAAACAGCGATTATTTCACTGTACAGCATTAACTGACTGGTTTGTATAACTGAGACGGAGTGTGTTTACTGCGCGGTACGGACTGTATTTATGTGTTTTGTGTGGATCTAAGAACAAACAGCGATTATTTCACTGTACAACATTAACTGACTGGTTTGTATAACTGAGACGGAGTGTGTTTACTGCGCGGTACGAACTGTATTTATGTGTTTTGTGTGGATCTCAGAACAAACAGCGATTATTTCACTGTACAACATTAACTGACTGGTTTGTATAACTGAGACGGAGTGTGTTTACTGCGCGGTACGAACTGTATTTATGTGTTTTGTGTGGATCTCAGAACAAACAGCGATTATTTCACTGTACAACATTAACTGACTGGTTTGTATAACTGAGACGGAGTGTGTTTACTGCGCGGTACGAACTGTATTTATGTGTTTTGTGTGGATCTAAGAACAAACAGCGATTATTTCACTGTACAACATTAACTGACTGGTTTGTATAACTGAGACGGAGTGTGTTTACTGCGCGGTACGAACTGTATTTATGTGTTTTGTGTGGATCTCAGAACAAACAGCGATTATTTCACTGTACAACATTAACTGACTGGTTTGTATAACTGAGACGGAGTGTGTTTACTGCGCGTCTTTAAAGACAGATCATTTAATACATTCATGTTAATTTCGTTTGTAAAGGTTAATCAAGCTATCGTATCATCAAACCATTGAATACTTAGAGCATTCAAAATGCCAAGGTGCAAAAAATGCATATGTAAAGTACGTATAGGCCTCCTGTGGTACAGATTACACCTTTCCAATCTTGTTATTACAGGAGAGATTATTTATATAAATTTCATGCTTCATTTACACAATAGACATCATCCAAAATTGCAATAATAATCAGAAGCGACACTAATGCAAGTGTCTAGAAAAATAAAAAAAAAACACCAAACAAAATATATTGTCCAAATGAGTTCCTTTTGATTCCTACATACCACACGCGTTGGGAGTCATTTATTACAAACACAACTCTATTCTTACAAACTTATTAATCATATCGAAAAAGTACACGAATACACACAATACAACTTATTGAAATCACCGTCTTGTGTCATGATTCGATTTGTGTATTTCTATACTTAATGATGCTGTCAATAAATCAAGCTATAATACAGCTATAATGTCGGATGGTAAAAAACAGCAGTGAGTAATAATTGGAAAGGTGTATAAGGAGTAACTTTTGTTGTAATTTGGAGTGCTATCGCAACATGTTCGGAGGGAATGAGACAAACCACGAAAGATCTCAGGATAACATGTCTTCGAGCTAAGAATTGAACCCGCTACCTCTTGAGTATGTGGCAGCAGGGCTATAAAATATATTTCAGCGATTAGTGCCATGTTCTACTGTTTGCTGTGATAAACTGATAGACTTGGAATTAATGCAGAGTGCGAGTTAGGCCATACTGAACTGGTTATCTAACATAATTAAATTCGTACGACTACTTTGTTGTAGATTACAAATGCCAAATTTAACACAAATTAGTTCAATAATTTCAGCATCAAGAATGAGAACTGATGCATCACCATTACGCCTTCATTTCGGTCAATTAAATTTTACTCAGTTCAGCCCCATAGTTGCAGCACCACTTGTAATCTTTCCGGTGAGCTTAGTTCGTACAGGAACTTCGTTAGGTACGAAAACAACGCCACAGGCCCATCGACACGCCCGACACAAAACTACGAACTGCATGGGATTACAGGAGTCTCGAAGTTCGTGAACATCGATGTTCATGATTTCGACCTTTCGTTATCACCCACTATAATATAATTGTTTCGATTTTTCGTGACTGGTTCCGACGAATCGGGACTAAACCACGTGACTGGCGATTTGTCTTCCTCAATTCTTCTGCTATTGCGCAGATCACTGTCAGTTCAGTCAAGTTCCGTCCTTCATTAAGTGAGACTGATTGCTTTCGTGGTTTATGCAATGAGACACTCCTTGTGTCATTTAACATGTTTTATGCTTCCAAGAGTGACTGTATATTTGTATGATATATTTTCATGCTTTTTATGTTTTTCGAGGTATTTCATATTTTTGTTGCTGGTACTTTCGTAATTTCTTGGAACCAAAAGACGTTTTAAATTGAAAATATATTCCGATGCTCGAGATGGTTTTATCGATAGCCATTTCCACGGAAATCGAGCCCAGACGTTCAGCAATTCACTGGTACAGCACAACCATACAGTCCAGGCTACACAACGACGGCACCTGCGAGGACATTGATATACCTTTTTTTTTTTGGTGGTTCAACAGCCCTATTCGGGTCTAGGCCGCCTCTATTGTTGAGGTTTTTCGAGATCACACACAGACACACCACAGTCGGTAGGACTCCTCTGGACAAGGGATCAGCCCGTCGCAGAGACCTCTACCTGACAACACACAACACTCACAACAGACAGACATCCATGCCCTAGGCGGGATTCGAACCCACGATCCTAGTAAGCGAACGGCCGTATACCCACGCCTTAGACCGCACGGCCACTGGGATCGGCACTTCTTATACTACAAACTGAAAATAAAACAACAAATGGCCCAAAGCCAAATGACACTTTCGAATTCAAAGGTAATTACTGACTTTTGAAGAGGAGAAGGTAGAAGGGAAAGACAGTAGATATGCACCTTCTAAATGTACCAATTATGAAATTAATTACATGCCATCATACAAAGGAAAAGTTTTGTACAGACTTCGAAAAACAGTTCTTTGGTTATATTTTTATAGGCCTGGGTATAACCGGTGATTAGAACATACTTGTGAAACAGCCTGTAGCCAATCAAATGAAACCTGTATCTGTTCTCACGGTATTGTGATGCGGTTCCAAGAACACGGCATCCAATCAGCGTTGCACACAGAAGCCCTCAAACAATCTTATCCAAAAGAGCAGCTATGTACCCAGCAGTACGCCTCACAAGATGATAATTAAAAATAAGGGATAAAGGAACTGCGAACTTTTGCTCCTATATGAATATTCCACTGCGAAACCTAATTCTGTAATTTGATATTGCTTTTAATGAGGGATCTGCGTTCGTCTATACTGAGAAGTCACTGTTTGTGTCTTCACATGTGGAGGATAAACTGTGTTTTGCTCTACTAGACCAGACTTTACGTGTGTTTCACGGCTGCATTTTATTTTATCAGCCATTCCTAGTTTCCTGCTGTATTTTAGTAATGAAATATTCTTCATTTGTAACGAAATTAACCCTTTAAAGTCCAGTGGTTGCTTTATGTACCACCAGGTTTAACATCCAAAAATTCTACATTCTTCCCACACAGTGCATGTATGTGTTTTGTATGGATCTCAGAACAAACAGCGATTATTTCACTGTACAGCATTAACTGACTGGTTTGTATAACTGAGACGGAGTGTGTTTACTGCGCGGTACGGACTGTATTTATGTGTTTTGTGTGGATCTCAGAACAAACAGCGATTATTTCACTGTACAGCATTAACTGACTGGTTTGTATAACTGAGACGGAGTGTGTTTACTGCGCGGTACGGACTATATTTATGTGTTTTGTGTGGATCTCAGAACAAACAGCGATTATTTCACTGTACAGCATTAACTGACTGGTTTGTATAACTGAGACGGAGTGTGTTTACTGCGCGGTACGGACTGTATTTATGTGTTTTGTGTGGATCTCAGAACAAACAGCGATTATTTCACTGTACAGCATTAACTGACTGGTTTGTATAACTGAGACGGAGTGTGTTTACTGCGCGGTACGGACTGTATTTATGTGTTTTGTGTGGATCTCAGAACAAACAGCGATTATTTCACTGTACAGCATTAACTGACTGGTTTGTATAACTGAGATGGAGTGTGTTTACTGCGCGGTACGGACTGTATTTATGTGTTTTGTGTGGATCTCAGAACAAACAGCGATTATTTCACTGTACAGCATTAACTGACTGGTTTGTATAACTGAGATGGAGTGTGTTTACTGCGCGGTACGGACTGTATTTATGTGTTTTGTGTGGATCTCAGAACAAACAGCGATTATTTCACTGTACAGCATTAACTGACTGGTTTGTATAACTGAGATGGAGTGTGTTTACTGCGCGGTACGGACTGTATTTATGTGTTTTGTGTGGATCTCAGAACAAACAGCGATTATTTCACTGTACAGCATTAACTGACTGGTTTGTATAACTGAGATGGAGTGTGTTTACTGCGCGGTACGGACTGTATTTATGTGTTTTGTGTGGATCTCAGAACAAACAGCGATTATTTCACTGTACAGCATTAACTGACTGGTTTGTATAACTGAGATGGAGTGTGTTTATTGCGCGGTACGGACTGTATTTATGTGTTTTGTGTGGATCTCAGAACAAACAGCGATTATTTCACTGTACAGCATTAACTGACTGGTTTGTATAACTGAGATGGAGTGTGTTTACTGCGCGGTACGGACTGTATTTATGTGTTTTGTGTGGATCTCAGAACAAACAGCGATTATTTCACTGTACAGCATTAACTGACTGGTTTGTATAACTGAGATGGAGTGTGTTTACTGCGCGGTACGGACTGTATTTATGTGTTTTGTGTGGATCTCAGAACAAACAGCGATTATTTCACTGTACAGCATTAACTGACTGGTTTGTATAACTGAGATGGAGTGTGTTTACTGCGCGGTACGGACTGTATTTATGTGTTTTGGTGGATCTCAGAACAAACAGCGATTATTTCACTGTACAGCATTAACTGACTGGTTTGTATAACTGAGACGGAGTGTGTTTACTGCGCGGTACGGACTGTATTTATGTGTTTTGTGTGGATCTCAGAACAAACAGCGATTATTTCACTGTACAGCATTAACTGACTGGTTTGTATAACTGAGACGGAGTGTGTTTACTGCGCGGTACGGACTGTATTTATGTGTTTTGTGTGGATCTCAGAACAAACAGCGATTATTTCACTGTACAGCATTAACTGACTGGTTTGTATAACTGAGACGGAGTGTGTTTACTGCGCGGTACGGACTGTATTTATGTGTTTTGTGTGGATCTCAGAACAAACAGCGATTATTTCACTGTACAGCATTAACTGACTGGTTTGTATAACTGAGACGGAGTGTGTTTACTGCGCGGTACGGACTGTATTTATGTGTTTTGTGTGGATCTCAGAACAAACAGCGATTATTTCACTGTACAACATTAACTGACTGGTTTGTATAACTGAGACGGAGTGTGTTTACTGCGCGGTACGGACTGTATTTATGTGTTTTGTGTGGATCTCAGAACAAACAGCGATTATTTCACTGTACAGCATTAACTGACTGGTTTGTATAACTGAGACGGAGTGTGTTTACTGCGCGGTACGGACTGTATTTATGTGTTTTGTGTGGATCTCAGAACAAACAGCGATTATTTCACTGTACAGCATTAACTGACTGGTTTGTATAACTGAGACGGAGTGTGTTTACTGCGCGGTACGGACTGTATTTATGTGTTTTGTGTGGATCTCAGAACAAACAGCGATTATTTCACTGTACAACATTAACTGACTGGTTTGTATAACTGAGACGGAGTGTGTTTACTGCGCGGTACGGACTGTATTTATGTGTTTTGTGTGGATCTCAGAACAAACAGCGATTATTTCACTGTACAACATTAACTGACTGGTTTGTATAACTGAGACGGAGTGTGTTTACTGCGCGGTACGGACTGTATTTATGTGTTTTGTGTGGATCTCAGAACAAACAGCGATTATTTCACTGTACAACATTAACTGACTGGTTTGTATAACTGAGACGGAGTGTGTTTACTGCGCGGTACGGACTGTATTTATGTGTTTTGTGTGGATCTCAGAACAAACAGCGATTATTTCCTTACACAGCATTAACTGACTGGTTTATGTAACCCAAATACACTTCGCCGTACGAATTGAGGTTTTAAATATATTTCAACTTAATTTTAGTTTTTTACAACTCAAGTGAAACCTTATTAGGTTAATTATTCTACTGAAGCCTGTTTCGCAATGCTTCATGAGTAACTATTTGGCTAACCTCTAGTCTGAACGGATTTTAATTACATTTTGATACTACAAATTCTAATTAAAGTTTCTGGATTAAACGTAAAATCGATAAAATTAAGAGTATGGATATTATCAGCTCATACGTAAACATAAACACATCTTTATGCATTTATAAATATTTCGATAATTATACTGTATATGTACTTTTCCTAAATTGTTTTATAAATATGATATGCAGCATTTCAAGTGGTTGCTGTAAGTGGTCACGTTTTCCTCGTAAGCCCTCTGTGTTTCGAAGCTATGGGACTGATTTTAACAATGCAAGCAGTTCAACAATACGCAGCCTACACGACACAATCTCCCTTCTGTTTTAATCCGTTAAGGCCAAACGCCCAGTTTCTTATCTAAGACACTGATATTTCATGTACGTGCCTTACCACTTCACTTTTCGTTTCGAAAAGGTAGTTTTTCTGCGTCTTTGATACAAAAGTTTTGTTAAAACTTAGTACGTTGCTAAAGTGTGACGATTTCTTATTGACAAAAACGTCTCTCTAATCTAAAGCCTTCCTACAGGCTAAACTAATGTGTACATGAAAGCATTATGCAAATTAGGCTTTGACATCGTGTATATGTGTAGTTTAATATTGACGTTTCGGGGAAACCAGTTGCCCCAACTTTCAGGGTTGACAGAATTGCGTTCAGGTAGACAACCACTGAACCTGGTGTACGCGGAAGCAATCGCTTCAACTCGGAAGACAGAAGCAGCAGGTTCCTCTGAAACGTCGGTAGCAACGTGTAAACCTACACAGCGTTAAATCTGACGGGCAGCGAATGCCTGATATTACACCAACGCACATATTAAGCAAACTTGCAGCCTTCACAAGCCACCATGCATGAAAAGTCTTTCCACTTTAGTTTTTCTCCTTTTCCGGCTTTTCGCGTGATGTAGAAGTATTCTGCATTCCTAAATCCTGATTCTAAAGCCGGGACTAGACGGCGCGCGGCTCGTCGAGTGACGTGACGTCACTTGCTCGGCCAACAGATCGGAACAGAAAAGACAATCTGGCTACCCGACGCGGCGCAGCTCGGCAAATGGCGGACCAGCGGCCTTGCTCGGGTAGGTTCGGCTCGGCTTGTGGAATAAGTCGTGTTGTTCTATGAACTTAAAAATGTCCTCGTTTGACCACTCCATTCTAGCCAATACCGATTGTGGGACAGAAAGTTTCACTCTTCGCGCACCCCGACAGCAGAAAACAAAGACCAGACCTAAGTGTATAGAGACTTGGACGAGACTGGCTTGGCGCGTAGACTGCAAACGCCGTGTAGCCGCAACAGCTGGCCGCGCCGAGTTCTTTTAGGATCGTGAAAAAAACCGCTTCTGCGGCGATCCAACGAGCCTCGCTCCCCCAATCACAAGCCGCGCCGCGCCAGGCCGGATACACAGCGCGTTTCAATACGATTCTTTGTCAATGACGTCAGTTATGGCGTAAAACGAGCCGAGCCACGCGCCGTCTAATCCCGGCTTTACACGCGTCAGGACTCTTGAGATATAGGATCAGGCACCAGAAACACAGTACAACAACAGTGACAAACAGACAAACTTTAATGCACGGTAGGGACTCGAACCCTTGAACCCGGTCTGCAGTAGTTCGATGTTCGAGCGCCTTAGACCTTGCGGTAGCTGCGATACGCAAGACGTACGTCATAAGCACAAACTTCAGTAAAGGCCGTGCATACCAAATTCAACTCAAAACCAAAAACTGTCCTTATCTTAGCAGTTTTCAGATACCACTTTATTCGCTTTTAGGCGCGTTCTCATAATCGGGTCTATTACTTTCGTTATGTCCGTTCGTCTGTCCGCATCTTATCACCGCCGTTGCTACCGGACGGATTTCCATTAATTTGATATTGGGGACTTCTACGAAAATCTTTCGAGAAATTACAAATTTGGTTAAAACCTGGCAAAAATATCAGGCACGTGACATGACGACCTACGTACGTCTTATTAGAACGACGCCGAGTCAAACGAAAATATTAAAAGTTGCAAAAAAAAATGGAACCCTGCTTTGTACAGCTTGAAGACAGCAAGTCATCAGCATGGATTAGAAACGTCTAACGTCTACTGTGTGTGGCAGACTTGGCAATAAGTTGGAAAACGATAGAGCTGTACCGAACTTATCCGTATGATATTAGCTGGTAAAAAATTTTAAGCTTTTCTTCTGACTTATCTATGTACACATGTTATATTATGAAAGGCAAGAACATGACGTACATGTAATGTTACAGTTATGTATTAGGGAGACTGCATTTCGATCCAACCAAGTCGCATGCTAAGGTTTTTTTTTTATGGCTCGACAGCCCTACATGGGCCTGGGCCTCCTCGTTTCGTCGACGCTTCACGATCACACATTTTATGGCTCGACAGCCCTACATCGGCCTGGGCCTCCTCGTTTCGTCGACGCTTCACGATCACACATTTTATGGCTCGACAGCCCTACATCGGCCTGGGCCTCCTCGTTTCGTCGACGCTTCACGATCACACATTTTATGGCTCGACAGCCCTACATCGGCCTGGGCCTCCTCGTTTCGTCGACGCTTCACGATCACACATTTTATGGCTCGACAGCCCTACATCGGCCTGGGCCTCCTCGTTTCGTCGACGCTTCACGATCACACATTTTATGGCTCGACAGCCCTACATGGGCCTGGGCCTCCTCGTTTCGTCGACGCTTCACGATCACACATTTTATGGCTCGACAGCCCTACATGGGCCTGGGCCTGGGCCTCCTCGTTTCGTCGACGCTTCACGATCACACCCTTTATGGCTCGACAGCCCTACATGGGCCTGGGCCTCCTCGTTTCGTCGACGCTTCACGATCACACATTTATGGCTCGACAGCCCTACATGGGCCTGGGCCTGGGCCTCCTCGTTTCGTCGACGCTTCACGATCACACCCTTTATGGCTCGACAGCCCTACATGGGCCTGGGCCTCCTCGTTTCGTCCACGCTTCACGATCACACCCTTTATGGCTCGACAGCCCTACATGGGCCTGGGCCTCCTCGTTTCGTAGACGCTTCACGATCACACCCTTTATGGCTCGACAGCCCTACATGGGCCTGGGCCTCCTCGTTTCGTCGACGCTTCACGATCACACCCTTTATGGCTCGACAGCCCTACATGGGCCTGGGCCTCCTCGTTTCGTCCACGCTTCACGATCACACCCTTTATGGCTCGACAGCCCTACATGGGCCTGGGCCTCCTCGTTTCGTCGACGTTTCACGATCACACTTTTTAGACACACCAAACTCGGTAGGACTCCTCTGGACGAGGGACCAGCCCGTCGCAGAGACCTCTACCTGACAACACACAACACTCACAACAGACACACATCCATGCCCCCGGTGGGATTCGAACCCACGATACTAGTAAGCGAGCGGCCGAAGACCCACGCCTTAGACCGCACGGCCACTGGGATCGGCATGCTACGCTATTACTACACAATAATTCAACAGCCAATCGCAGGCCGTCAGTTCCAAACAGGACACAGCCACACACACCAGGACACTGTCGTCTATACACAGATTTATTTCATACTAACTTCTTCCACAACCAAACAATGGCTGCAGAAATCTGTTACACCTCAAGGCGCGCCATTTTCAACTTAGTTCTGGCGTCAGCAATTCATCATATGAATATTTATGTAACGATAAAGGGCAGTCAAAACTTTAATTTAGGTTCCAGAAGAGCTTACAGTATCTTCGCGGGCAGATGCAAATCTGTTTATCACGTTTTCGACTGCATCACAAGTACAGGAAAACATTATATTCGTAAGATAAGTGCATCTAAGGACAAACAATTGATTTCTTCCTCGTGTTTTACTTAACAAGAACAACTCCAATACATTATATTATATTATATATTACGTGTATTATTTAGTCAAATATCTTATAATAACGAACCAAATGAACAACACGTAAATGTAAGTTAATATTTAAAATTTAAAACATATCTGCAACAAGTTTCGACTCTCATGAGTCATCACCAGGAAGAACACACATCAATTACATATGTATAAAACTACAGCTTACTAGTATAATTTTTAAAAATCCTCAATTTTACTTCGTGTTTTATACATACCTAACTGATGTATTTTCTACCTGATAATAATTCATAAAGAGCTGAAACGTGTTGGAAATAGTGTTTAAATTTTAAATTTAAACTAACATAGACATATTGTGCATTTGGTTGGTTGTTATAAGATATCAATACAGTTTACACACTCTGCAGACGGTATATCAATACAGTTTACACACTCTGCAGACGGTATATCAATACAGTTTACACACTCTGCAGACGGTATATCAATACAGTTTACACACTCTGCAGACGGTATATCAATACAGTTTACACACTCTGCAGACGGTATATCAATACAGTTTACACACACTGCAGGCGGTATATCAATACAGTTTACACACTCTGCAGACGGTATATCAATACAGTTTACACACTCTGCAGGCGGTATATCAATACAGTTTACACACTCTGCAGACGGTATATCAATACAGTTTACACACTCTGCAGACGGTATATCAATACAGTTTACACACTCTGCAGACGGTATATCAATACAGTTTACACACTCTGCAGACGGTATATCAATACAGTTTACACACTCTGCAGACGGTATATCAATACAGTTTACACACTCTGCAGACGGTATATCAATACAGTTTACACACTCTGCAGACGGTATATCAATACAGTTTACACACTCTGCAGGCGGTATATCAATACAGTTTACACACTCTGCAGACGGTATATCAATACAGTTTACACACTCTGCAGGCGGTATATCAATACAGTTTACACACTCTGCAGACGGTATATCAATACAGTTAACACACTCTGCAGACGGTATATCAATACAGTTTACACACTCTGCAGACGGTATATCAATACAGTTTACACACTCTGTAGACGGTATATCAATACAGTTTACACACTCTGCAGACGGTATATCAATACAGTTTACACACTCTGCAGACGGTATATCAATACAGTTTACACACTCTGCAGATGGTATATCAATACAGTTTACACACTCTGCAGACGGTATATCAATACAGTTTAAACACTCTGCAGACGGTATATCAATACAGTTTACACACTCTGCAGACGGTATATCAATACAGTTTACACACTCTGCAGACGGTATATCAATACAGTTTACACACTCTGCAGACGGTATATCAATACAGTTTACACACTCTGCAGACGGTATATCAATACAGTTTACACACTCTGCAGACGGTATATCAATACAGTTTACACACTCTGCAGACGGTATATCAATACAGTTTACACACTCTGCAGACGGTATATCAATACAGTTTACACACTCTGCAGACGGTACATCAATACAGTTTACACACTCTGCAGACGGTATATCAATACAGTTTACACACTCTGCAGACGGTATATCAATACAGTTTACACACTCTGCAGACGGTATATCAATACAGTTTACACACTCTGCAGACGGTATATCAATACAGTTTACACACTCTGCAGACGGTATATCAATACAGTTTACACACTCTGCAGATGGTATATCAATACAGTTTACACACTCTGCAGACGGTATATCACATTTAAAATCCTTAGCTTCATAAACTTGTCCATCGTCTGGTGCTTTAAAATTCATAAATTAAGAAGTAAACAAAACAATACGTTTCGGCAACAGATCGGTTTACGGCTTCAGGCTTAAATAGTAAAATCTCAGTTGGGCCCAACAGTCAAAGCAGATGCTACCTCCGAAACGTAGTGTTCTATTTATTTTCATAACTCACAACACCACACGATTGAATAAGTCTGTGAAGCTAATGATCTTAAGCTTCATTAATAGTGCAAGAGTAACAGAGGGAATTGCCGATCCCAGTGGCCGTGCGGTCTAAGGCGTGGGTCTTCGGCCGCTAGCTTACTGGGATCGTGGGTTCGAATCCCACCGGGGCATAGATGTTTGTGTTGTGTTAGATGTATGGACGATAGATGAAACATAAGGTGAATGCAGGAACAAAAAGTACTTCAACAGTACAAATGGATCAAAGGGGAAAACCCAGGAATTAATACAAAAAAAAAATCCCACCGGGGGCATGTATGTCTGTCTCATGTGAGTGTTGTGTGTTGTCAGGTAGAGGTCTCTGCGACGGGCTGGTCACTCGTCCAGAGGAGTCCTACCGAGTGTGGTGTGTCTAATGTGTGATCGTGAAGCCTGGAAAAATGAGGCGGCCTAGGCCCCCAAGGGGCTGTCGAGCCATTGGAAAAAAATACAAGAAACGTCATCAAAACAAAATATCAAACCCTAAATATAGGGCTACTAATCTGGAATGTATGAGGCTAATTTAAAGGAAACATAGTTTAAATTTGTAACTTTCTGCGATTGGCTGAACGGTGGTCCTTTGAAAAATGGCTATTGGACAGACAGGCCGGCTTCAAAAATCAGCTTGGCGGTCTAGGCCCCCAAGTGGCTGTCGAGCCAGGGGTGGGGGGGAGGGAATTAAATACGCATATTTGTTTGTTATCGTCCTACGTTCCTTATGTTATAACAAATATAACGTGTGTTCGTGTACCTGCCCCTTAACGTTTCATCATGTGTGATTACAACACAATATAACTAATTTACTGGTACCGTGCCGCATTAGTTATCCTTATTTTCCGATGGTAAATGGATGTTCATTGTTAACCTTCCCGCTTAACGTCCTGGTTGACTAACAACAATATACCAAGGTGTTCCTGAAGGTACCTGCCCCTTAACGTTCCTTATGTTATAACAAATATAACAACGTGTGTTCGTGTACCTGCCCCTTAACGTTCCTTATGTTATAACAAATATAACGTGTGTTCGTGTACCTGCCCCTTAACGTTCCTTATGTTATAACAAATATAACGTGTGTTCGTGTACCTGCCCCTTAACGTTCCTTATGTTATAACAAATATAACGTGTGTTCGTGTACCTGCCCCTTAACGTTCCTTATGTTATAACAAATATAACGTGTGTTCGTGTACCTGCCCCTTAACGTTTCATCCAACGAAGGGATCTGGTGTGACCTTGCGGGACAAGATGCCACCCCACATTTATAACTTCTATTCTCACACTGGGGTACGCGGTGGCGCAATTGGTTGAGGTCGCGGGTTCTATTTCCGATGGGGTAATTGGGATTCTTCATTGACTTAATCCTTCCGGCAGCATTATCGCCCTGGGGTTGACTCAACCCCTAACAGAGATGAGTACCAGAGGTATCTCCTGGAAGGTAAGGCGGCAGGTGCGTAGGGCTGACAGCCTTGCCATCTTCATGTGCCGAATGTTTAGAAATTCGGGAAGCCTCAACCTCCTGGAACCTTAAGGACCTGTCCAGGCCAGTAATGGGATAGCCTTAAAAGTCATACTAACAATAACACCAATATGGTGACAGCGCAAACGTCTGAGGTGGGACTGACATGAGCGACACTTAATGTAAGTAATACTTTTCGGAAAAATGAAACGTTTGTTACAGTAACGTTAACAAGAATGCAAACAATTTGTCGGCCTTCCGCTAGACGGCAGTGATTAACAACATATCGGAAACTACAGGAGTAAACATGTACAGAACGACCACAAACATACTTCCACGCGGTTCTGGACGATCTAGGAATCGTGGTTCGATTTCCAGCAGACGAAAGTGGGTCTTCTGTCCTTCAGAACGTCTCTTCCGACTCTGTGGCCAAATCAGTTTCACATTTCATTGGCACTGGGGGTAAAAATGGCCGAAGCTGACCACGCGCCTCCATTAGTGCCGAGACTAGAGTAAGTGGAGCTGTACCTCCACTCCCCCTAAATGAGATCACGGCGTACACAGTGACAACTTCGAAATGTTGCTTAAAATCTTCTGGGTTGTTGCCCGGCGTCAATGTTTGGTGTATGACCAACGTTTCGGGATCACTTTTTTGTCCCATCTTCAGGGTCTTAATAACCCAGAAGATTTTAAGCACCATTTCGACCACGGCGGAAGCCTTCAATTACAAACTTCGAAATGTTGCTTAAAATCTTCTGGGTTGTAGCCCGGCGTCATTTTTTGGTGTAAGACCAACGTTTCGGGATCACTTTTTTGTCCCATCTTCAGGGTCTAAATAACCCAGAAGATTTTAAGCAACATTTCGACCACGGCGGAAGCCTTCAATTACATAATTTCGAAATGTTTCTTAAAATCTTCTGGTTGAGCCGGCGTCATTTTTGGTGTATGACCAACGTTCGGATCACTTTTGCCTCTCAGGTCTTAATAACCAGAAGATTTTAAGCAACATTACGACACGGCGGGAGCCTTCAATTGCATAACTTCGAATGTTTCACGTTTCACGTCGACTGTTTCAGACATTGCCATCAGCACGCCCTGAGCTATACTGACATTTAACGTAGCCCGAAATTAGATAGAAATAAAACAGCTCATCACATCAGTACCCTATTGATTTTCAGTTCACGTTAGAGGCACAAAAACAATAAAGAATAAAAAAAACCTAGATGTAAAATTATTCCTAGAATCACTTAACATACGCATACAGTTTGATGCAACTGAATTCTGGGATTTATTTAAGATAATCTGTAATTAAACTCCTTTCGTGAAAAATATATCAAGAAGAACTGAGACGATAAACAAAACTTCACACAGCACAGCCTTTCTTCAGAAACTAACAGTTCCTCAGCAAGTCAAAAAATTCTTCGCATTTTACAAAAACCGAACGTTCATTATCGCGTTCACAATACCCAGCAACTTGTCCCTATCATGAGCCAGATTAATCTACTCCACGCCCTCCCATCTAATTTCTTTAAGATCAATTATTATATAATATCCTTCATCTACGCTTAGGTCTTACAAGTGATCTCTTTCCCTCAGTGAACTTAACATTGTATTTACCGTGCATTTTTTCAATTAAGATATGTTCAATAAACACTAACTAATGCACATAAACTTTTTCACAATAGTTTATTCTTAAAATTCCCCTATACGTATTTCGGTGGTTTAAACCACCATCTTCAGGGGGTCGTAGAGATTATTATGCATAGACTTTACAGTTATTACATATATGGTTATATTTATATATGTAGAATATGGGTGGGCTGATATTGTCCACTTGGTACAGTATTGTAAAATAAAATAAATTACTATAAAATGGATTAAAAAGTTGCTAAAATGTTTACATAATTTGTAGTCAGCAAGAAAATATAACATTATATGTAATAACTGTAAAGTCTATGCATAATAATCTCTACGACCCCCTGAAGATGGTGGTTTAAACCACCGAAATACGTATAGGGGAATTTTAAGAATAAACTATTGTGAAAAAAGTTTATGTGCTTTAGTTGGTGTTTATTGAACATATCTCTTTCCCTCAGGTTTACCCACCAGAAACCTATACGCATTTTTCTTCACTTCCATACATGCTACATGCCCCGCCCATCTCAATCTCCTTGATTTGATTACCCAAATATAATTTGGCGAGGAGTACAAATCATGAAGATCCTCATTATGCAGTTTGCAACAGTCCCCTGTTACCTCGTCCCTCTTAAAACCAAATATCTTCCTCAGCACCCTATTCTCAGACATCCTCAGCTCATATTATTCCTTCAATGTGAGAGAACACGTTTCACAGCCATACAAAACAACAGGCAAAATGTAATACAATCATAATAGGTGAGGAAAACAGACTGCAGTGAAATGGATTACAGTGAACTGTTCTGCTACACAATCCAATATTAAGTTTTTGTTTTAGCAGGATTAAGGCTCTGGATTCATTTGGTCTGATAGTTAACTAGCATGCCAGTGAGCAGTCAAGGAACTAAAACTACATTTATTATTTCTCAAGCACACGCATCTAAAATATATTACAATATCAAGAGTCCCATCACAGTCTAATGTGTTGCTAACGGAATGGGCATACAAAAGCACTTCATAACATTAACACATTGTCGTGCTGGAAGGCAAGTAGCAATGGGATACAGCAGGAAGCGTTTGTGGCCCACGTGTGGTATGTGATTTATTGCCAGCGATTGCGAAACGTGTGTAGAACATTTCATCTCATTTTACTCGACAATAACTGATCACAGACACAGTTCGTGAATTTCATAAGAGTATAACAGCGAGGCCAGAAACTTTAATGAAATATGAGCCCAAAGCAAGGACAGAATCTAAAACACCAAGAAGGAGATGATGATGTTTGAGTTACTGAAGCACACAACGTGATATCAAATAGAAAGATGATGATCACGGACAGTAGAAATAATGATTTGAAATGAGGGAATAGCGGCGTATTCTGTACCCTGCAAGAATCGTTGGAAGACAGTGAGGCAACAAAGGGAAAAGCTAGGATACTAAAAAATTCTACGTTCTGCCCTCAGAATGTATTTACATGTTTTGTATGGATCTCAGAACAAACAGCAACATTTCCCTACACAGCATTAACTGATTGGTTTGTATAACTGAGACGGAGTGTGTTTACTGCGCGGTACGGACTGTATTTATGTGTTTTGTGTGGATCTCAGAACAAACAGCGATTATTTCACTATACAACATTAACTGACTGGTTTGTATAACTGAGACGGAGTGTGTTTACTGCGCGGTACAGACTGTATTTATGTGTTTTGTGTGGATCTCAGAACAAACAGCGATTATTTCACTGTACAGCATTAACTGACTGGTTTGTATAACTGAGACGGAGCGTGTTTACTGCGCGGTACGGACTGTATTTATGTGTTTTGTGTGGATCTCAGAACAAACAGCGATTATTTCACTGTACAGCATCAACTGACTGGTTTGTATAACTGAGACGGAGTGTGTTTACTGCGCGGTACGGACTGTATTTATGTGTTTTGTGTGGATCTCAGAACAAACAGCGATTATTTCACTGTACAGCATTAACTGTGTTTGAAACTGAGACGAGTGTTTACTGCGCGTACGGACTGTATTATGTGTTTTGTGTGGATCTCAACAAACAGCGATTATTTCACTGTACACATTAACTGACTGGTTGTATAACGAGACGGAGTGTGTTTACTGCGCGTACGTATTTTGTTTTTGTGTGGATCTCAGAACAAACAGCGATTATTTCACTGTACAGCATTAACTGACTGGTTTGTATAACTGAGACGGAGTGTGTTTACTGCGCGGTACGGACTGTATTTATGTGTTTTGTGTGGATCTCAGAACAAACAGCGATTATTTCACTATACAACATTAACTGACTGGTTTGTATAACTGAGACGGAGTGTGTTTACTGCGCGGTACGGACTGTATTTATGTGTTTTGTGTGGATCTCAGAACAAACAGCGATTATTTCACTGTACAGCATTAACTGACTGGTTTGTATAACTGAGACGGAGTGTGTTTACTGCGCGGTACGGACTGTATTTATGTGTTTTGTGTGGATCTCAGAACAAACAGCGATTATTTCACTGTACAGCATTAACTGACTGGTTTGTATAACTGAGACGGAGTGTGTTTACTGCGCGGTACGGACTGTATTTATGTGTTTTGTGTGGATCTCAGAACAAACAGCCATTATTTCACTGTACAACATTAACTGACTGGTTTGTATAACTGAGACGGAGTGTGTTTACTGCGCGGTACGGACTGTATTTATGTGTTTTGTGTGGATCTCAGAACAAACAGCGATTATTTCACTGTACAACATTAACTGACTGGTTTGTATAACTGAGACGGAGAGTGTTTACTGCGCGGTACAGACTGAATCTCTAAATATAATTCTGGCTGCTTGTCGTCTTCAAAGGGTTAAAATACTATCCGCCAAATACCTAGGAGTCGAGAAAACCAACAAAAAATATTGCAGTAGCGTTCTGCAGACCGTCATATAGACTTGGGATCTTCAGAATAAGGAGTATTAGTCGCAACATTCAAACAGCGCGGTAGACACGTTAGAAGGATATAGCAAGGGCAACAGGCAATTCATATCTACAGTACAATACCCTGTATGTACAACATATAGATTCATAACCCCTTTATTTGCAGACATCCACAAGACAATTTAGAAGTTGTAGACATCTCACAGTTTTATCTCGTTCAGCATTAATTTACGGTTTAAAATATCATCAGATGAGTGGAGTGTTGGCTTAGATATAAACACCAAGTTTGGAAAGGCGCCGTCTTGAATCGCATTAAGTCTACACACACATACACACACATCGAACAGGTTTTTAAAATGTGTTTCTACAGCTAATGAAGGCAGTAATGTGTAATTACTACCACAGTGTGCGTCGTATCAAAATGTGGATCAACTGCAGGTCCCCAATACAAATTCCAAGATCCAGCTGCATTTTTCCCCCATTATTCTTGATTCATGGTGCAAATCTAATTGCTAACAGCAAACAGGTTCTCGTTTAAAACTAAAGCGACTTTAGAAAAATACGTGATGTTACGCCATGCGTTTACAGTACGTAGAATGACTAAACTGGCTATACACTACAGTATTCAGTTATGCTTCTGTTACGTTGGACATCGTCCATTGTGTGCGGTGTAGTTAATATACAAGACGTTTCGGCAGCTATATCTGCTCACCAAGTTTATGGGTAAGGATATACACGGTAGACATGCGACACTACATGTGTTTAATGTATAGTGTATAGAAATACATGTCATAAGAGGCAATATGGAATAAAAATGATGTAGTGAGGAAAAAACACAAGTCTATGTTTTTAGAAAGACAGAAGACAATCCTGCTGGCGTATTCGCTCTGTTCAACCGTCTGCGCTATGACTCCGACTCCCAGCGTACGCCAGGCCGTAAGCAAGGTTCCTACGCATACAGGTGCCATAATATTGCGATCGGACTCCACAGAATTTCTGCAACTATTTCGATTCTTTCTTTCTGCCTCTGTCAAAAAAACTGTGAAGGCGACAGTATTATAGACAAATCCAATTGCAGTAGACATTTTATTTTTTTTTTTTTTTTGCACACCGTGTGGCTGTATTACAGTTAATTCATTAAATAGTACCCAACTGCGCTGAAAAATTTCATGTAATTTATTTATTTAACTGACATGCGCTTTTCAAAGCCTATGTATGCATTATCTTCAGTGTCCACTCATATTATTTTCTTTTACGTGTTTTACTCAGTTACCACGACTGTTATGTTGTACACCTTTCGGTCTGTCAATATTTGTAGGTCAATTTGTAAGTGTTGTGGATAAAAATCAAACCACATCTATATTTCCACCTATAACACAAAGTTGATTCGGCAAACCGACATGTCACAAAGTTTACCGCGTATCAGACATAACTTTGCCAACACATGTAAAAGTAGAATAAACTGGACACTGAGAAAGGTAAATCCATGAGGCGAAACGCTCACGTCAGTCCAATAAACAAATGGAATATACTGTGTAAACACTGTTTGACTATTTAATAAATTTATTGCAGTACACACGGTACAAAAAATTCTGGGTTCGATTCCTGACAGGGGCAAGACATGCCTATTTTCATCTTCTCCTAAACGTCGAGACCGGCTCTGGGGCCCACATAGCCCGCTTATTCAACGGTTACCACGGTTCTTTGACGGGTGTAGAGCGGCCGGGACGTAAAACTTACCACTCACCTCCACCTAGAGTAGAGGTTAAGAATGAGTAGAGCTAAGCCTCTACTTCCCTATACGTTTTCAAGGTATGCATAAGGACAAATTTATCTTATTTCACTTTCCTTACGTGGACTCACAGCACCCGACAACATATAGATTTTTCACACTGTTGCCACCGTGCATCTTGGTCATATTAAATTAAGTTATAAACCAACCGATGCACACTAAAACCACTTTTTAAGTAGCTTTATTATAAAATTGTTAAAATTGTACCCCTACACGTGTTTCGATCCTAGGATCATCGTCAGGGGGGTTTATTGCTAAAAGCTACAGTCACTTCAACACATGATTTAAAATATTCTATCTGCACTTTGAAACATAAGTTAAAATCTTGTAAAAGGATTCTCTAAAAGTTGTAAAATTATAAAAGCACTGTAGATGGTAGAATTGTGGAACTGCTGGCGTGGCATATGAAATGTTTTTGCGTGGAGCGGAGTGTACTACGTGTCGTGCGGTGTACTACGGTACAGTGTTTTTATAATTTTACAACTTTTAGCGAATCTATTGACAAGATTTTAACTTATGGTTCAAAGTGCTTATAGAATATTTTAAATCATGTGTTGAAGTGACTGTAGCTTTTAGCAATAAACCCCCCTGACGATGATCCTAGGATCGAAACACGTGTAGGGGTACAATTTTAACAATTTTATAATAAAGCTACTTAAAGAGTGGTTTTAGTGTGCATCGGTTGGTTTATAAATTAATTTAATATATACATTTTTGTAAGTCATTTCTATTAAATAGTGGGACGCGCATTTGCCTTTTAAATACAGCAGTTTATCGGTGACTTGTTTCTCAGCATGAACTATTTATCCCAAACGTCGAATTAACGGGCATGTGGACTCGGTTGATGGTAAAACTAAGTGCTGACCAACTAACAATTCAACAGCAAAATAAATTACAGTTTGAAGTTACGAAAGCTCCATCTGACTGAAAGAAATGTTTCGGGCTGCTAACCTTTTAATGACAGTGGATGAAATATAGAGCCAGGACACGCGAACTTGAAATCTCTACCTCATTGTTGTACATACAAAAAAATTTTTTTTTGACAAATTCGTCAGGCTCAAACACATTACTACCAACAAAACAACAATACATATTTATGGTTTTACAGTATTTTATCCACTGACGTTCACCTCTTTCATGTCTATTGATTTAAAAACGGAACTTACTCACCACAGAACATGAAATTGTAACATGTCCTCATTAGCGCGTCTAACATTCATTCTTAGCTACCTTTCTTGCTCCACTGCCAGTCAAAGCCTTTAATAAGAGACAAAGGAATCGGTCAGAAAACAAGTTTACATTTCTTATAATTCCGTAATTGAAAAACGTAGACCGATGATGATTATATCAGGGGAATTCGTCGCGAGTGATTTTCATCCGTTCCAAGCGCTGAAGCAAAATCTTGGCGGCCACAAACGTAAAGCTGATCGCGAGCTGGAAACATTTGTGACACGACGTCTGATAACACAGGATACGGACTGATGTCAACAGGCAACAGAAAAGCCGGTCCCACGAGTGATAAATGCCTCAGGTGTGGCGGGGACTACGTGGAAATGTAGTGGGATAGCAGTACAGTTAAATGTAAAAATAAAAGAATTTAAAAATACATATTTTGTGTCAATACATTTTTCCTCTATGTTTAAAATTTTGTCGAAATACTGTAACGAACTTCAATTGTGTACTCTGCTCCGGAAAACACTGCTGCAATTATCTGGGAGCGAATATGTTAGATTGTTACTGACCTATGGCGGACCGTATCAGATGAATTTAGTGTCTGATAGAATTAAGCAGAGATTCAGCCACAAAGTATCACTTTATCTATATACCTATCTACCCATCTATCTATCTATTATCTCCATCCATCTGTCCGCCTGTCTGTCTGTCTATTTCTCTATCTATCTATCTATCTATCTATTATCTCCATCCATCTGTCCGCCTGTCTGTCTGTCTATTTTTTCTCTATCTATCTATTATCTCCATCCATCTGTCCGCCTGTCTGTCTGTCTATTTCTCTATATATCTATCTATCTATCTATTATCTCCATCCATCTGTCCGCCTGTCTGTCTGTCTATTTCTCTATCTATCTATCTATCTATCTTCTATCTCGCTATTTATATATCTATTTATCTATCTACATTGACACTACATCGTAAGTCTGTGTGTAGTCTTACTGAATAATTACAGTGCCAAATTATTTGTAAATGTGCAGTTGTTCCTGTCCATGCCATGAAGGCGTATAGAGGGAGGTGAGGTATAGCTCCATACATATGCGGAAATAAAACCTGAATACTGGGAGACAGCATGCAGTAAAATTTGTTTCTGTAAGTAATCTCAACAAAAAAAATTGCTGGTCTTCTAAATCGATAATTTGTAGTCACCCTGTATTAATTCATCTAACACGTTTACCCAGTGTAATGTGTAAATCAGTGCGACCAACGTGACACTATGGCACCGCTTAGTGGCAAAGCAAGAACAATTTCTTTAAAATCCTTCCAACTGGGAGGGCGACGACGCACACACATGCAGAGGAGGTCGCCCCAAAAAAATACTCTGGCTTCGAGGATTAAAAATAAACTGAATAAAAACTGAACGGGGCAACAGAGAAGGCGAATACAATACATTTCGTTGTGAAATGAAAAGCGCCTGAAGAGAAAAAGGAAGAAGTGTAGGTAATATGGTTGATTCTAGGAATCTGTAAATGCAATTAAATATGGCTGTTCGCGTTTATTCATCAAAGTCTAGTTAAACTGATGTGCGTGGGATGAACCTTTCAATTAAACCAGGCGCTGTTAGTATGGCCTAGACCAGGGGTCGGCAAACATTTTTTTTAAAGGGCCAAATAGTAAATATTTTAGGCTCTGCGGGCCAAGAGGCAAACTCGAGAATATTTATGTAGGTAAAGGTAAAGCAATCCCATTACAGGCCTTGCAGGCCCTTAGGGCTCCAGGAGGTCGATGCTCCCAGATTTTAGACAATCGGCATATGAAGGTGGTAAGGTTGTCAGCCCTACGCACCGGCCGCCTTTACCCCCCGGAAAGATTCCTGGTACTCATTTCTGTTAGAGGATGAGTCGACCCCAGGGCCATAGTGCGACCGAAACGATTATGTCAGTGAAAAATTCCAGTGACACCATCGGGAATCGAACCCGCGACGTTCCGGTTTGTAGCGCAGTGCATCAACCAACTGCGCCACTGCGTGCCCCCATTTATGTAGTTAGGCCTACTTAAATAACAATAAAAAAACAAGTTTCACAAATGTATTGAACAAAATGTAACGTAATAAATAATAATAATAATTAGATACAATTGTTTGAAATACAGCTCTACTAATGAGAAGAATGGAATTGCTTTTTTTGAGATAACATTTCACCAAATTTGGGTTCAAAGTTAGTACTGCCTATCATCACAATTGATTGCAAATGTTCACTGGAAACGCTGCAGAATTATAACCGCGTGGCGTCACAGCAGAGGCCAGCCAAGCAGCGTGCGAATGCGAAGCTATACGAGCGCCACATCGGTTCCGTTATAGCGCGTACTTTGAAATTTTAAAGAATTCGGAAATGTAAAATCCATTCTTAGCTCGCGGGCCGTACAAAAAGAGGCGGCGGGCCGGATTTGGCCCGCGGGCCGTAGTTTGCCGACCACTGGCCTAGACTACAGTTATCACGTGCACACAGATAATTTCCGTAAAATTGGGCGCATTTCTTCGTGTAGCTGTTAATGCGTAAATGTGTATTCCTGATGTCGCATAGTTTATAAGTTTCTACACTACGTAACTGCCTACAATTTCTGTTACCTGTGTTTGAAAAACATATTACACTGAGCACACAACACAGAACGTAGGAAGTCTATACATTTTGTCACTTAAAGGTAAAGGTAAAGGTCTCCTTAACATGCCACGAAGTCTCACAGGGAGAGAAGAGGTACAGTTATACTCATTCTTAACCTCGGCGCTAGATGGGGGTGGGTGATTAACGCCAAGCTCCGGCCGCTTTACCCCTGGGAAAGTTGCCACTTAAAGACGCAGGACATTGTTGTACTGTTTCAGCTAGCAAACTGACGCTCGGATAACGTAGTCGGTATAGTGACCAGGTTACGGACTGGACCAACAGGTGTTCGAATCCCGGCAGGGGCAGGGCAGGCACATACAAAAGTATGTACACTATTGTCAGTTGCTTATTTTCGATTGAACCAAATTCACTGAACTTAAGGCGCGCCTACTTCGTAAGTCTACTTACGGGTCAGCCAGAAAATAAGTTTACAATGCTCACATTTTGAGTTCTTTATCTTCAGCTGCTATGACAACAGTTCACATTTAACTGTACTACTATTCCACTACATTTCCACATAGTCCCCGCCACAACTGAGGCATTTATCACATCATTGAACGAGCGTTTACAATCCCTGTTGATATCAGTCTGTGTCCTGTGTTATCAGCCATCTGTAGCCGTCTAGATGTTGCTTCAGCACTCTAAACAGATGATAAACGCTCGTCGAAGACTTCCCTTTACGTAATAACTATCAGTGTAGGTTATTTAATTACCAAACTATTTTTTTTTCCAATGGTTCGACAGCCCCTAGGGGGCCTAGGCCGCCTCATTTTTCCAGGCTTCACGATCACACACTTTAGACACACCACAGTCGGTAGGACTCCTCTGGACGAGTGATCAGCCCGTCGCAGAGACCTCTACCTGACAACACACAACACTCACAACAGACAGACATCCATGCCCCCAGTGGGATTTTTTTTTTTTTGCCTGTTCGGGGTTTTTCACCTTTGATCCATTTTTGTACTGTTTAAATCCTATCGTCCTTCATGTCACTTTACGTTCCATGCTACCGTCCTTACAACAAACACAACACAAACATCCATGCCCCCGGTGGGATTTTTTTTTTTTTTGCCTGTCCGGGGTTTTTCCTTTGATCCATTTTTGTACTGTTTAAATCCTTTCGTCCTTCGTGTCACTTTACGTTCCATACTACCGTCCTTACAACAAACACAACACAAACATCCATGCCCCCGGTGGGAATTTTTTTTTCTTCCTGTCCGGGGTTTTTCCTTTGATCCATTTTTGTACTGTTTAAATCCTTTCGTCCTTCATGTCACTTTACGTTCCATACTACCGTCCTTAAAACAAACACAACACAAACATCCATGCCCCCGGTGGGAATTTTTTTTTCTTCCTGTCCGGGGTTTTTCCTTTGATCCATTTTTGTACTGTTTAAATCCTTTCGTCCTTCATGTCACTTTACGTTCCATGCTACCATCCTTACGACAAACAGAACACAAACATCCATGCCCCCGGTGGGAATTTTTTTTTCTTCCTGTCCGGGGTTTTTCCTTTGATCCATTTTTGTACTGTTTAAATCCTTTCGTCCTTCATGTCACTTTACGTTCCATGCTACCGTCCTTACAACAAACACAACACAGACATCCATGCCCCCGGTGGGATTCGAACCCACAATCCCAGTAAGCGGACGGCCGCAGACCCACGCCTTAGACCGCACGGCCACTGCGATCGGCTCATTAAAGTATACGCCACGTAAAGGTACAGCACGAGCGAACCTCATTTCAAGTACACGATTACTCCCTCTTACACACAGGTAAATATTCATTCACGGTGTCACAAAAGCACGGAATTTCATGGCCAGATAATTAGCTATCAGCTGCTTAAGGAAAATTCCATGTGTGCCAAGGAAAAAAGTCACCTTAATAACGCAGGTATTAAAATGTCCAACAGTACTGTCCATTAATTTACGTCTTTCACATTTATCAATTATATCCTTTTTCTCGAAGTATCGACAGTGCTAATTTATTTTCTTCGTTACGACTTTAATAGGCTATGTGTGTACAGTCTGTGGCATAAATGATAGGAATGTGTAAGTTGGATGTTGCCTGTAATTGACTTTGACACGTTTTATACACATGTTAGGAATAGTTTATAAATTAAACATTAAGACTCGTTGGTTACTGCGCATGTGCTGGTGTTTGCTTTGTACAGAGATCGTCTCTTGTACAGCTTCAGAACACATCACAAGTTTTAATTAATGCTAGACATTAAGGACTACACACAACATAAAATAAAATGAAATATAATTCCCGTGTTTTTGTAAAATGTAACTTAGGATAAGTACACTTTCAACTTAAAGAGCTGAAATTACACACGACTTCCAATAATTCAATAAAAATCAATTAAAGTCTGATAGTACGACAGCTGCTTGCAATTAATTCCGAATCCCTTGTCTTCTGATGCCCAGCTCAATTAACATGTCTGTTATACATCGTATGATCATGCTAATTAACACAAAGCAGAAATGGACGTTCATTAATCTGAGGTACGGGCAAAATTAATTCACAGATGTCCTGCCACTACCTGACAGTGCATGGCGATTCCAAGATGTTCTTCAGTGCTAACACAAGTACAACAGTAAAGGTAATTTTTAAAACTACCCACTTACTCGTCGACGTAGGCACAAATCTTTATCTGGAAGACACGTGAGGGAACGCACATGACAGAGTGCAGCTGCTGGCTAACAGCCACTCGTGACACGAAGATGCAGTAACATAAATTGAACAATTAGTCGTGGGGTGCATGCAGCCAAGAACCCACAGTGACGACACTGTGCCACCATCCCTACTGACAGTGGCGACACTGTGCCACCATCCCTACTGACAGTGACGACACTGTGCCACCATCCCTACTGACAGTGGCGACACTGTGCCACCATCCATACTGACAGTGACGACACTGTGCCACCATCCCTACTGACAGTGACGACACTGTGCCACCATCCCTACTGACAGTGACGACACTGTGCCACCATCCCTACTGACAGTGGCGACACTGTGCCACCATCCCTACTGACAGTGACGACACTGTGCCACCATCCCTACTGACAGTGGCGACACTGTGCCACCATCCCTACTGACAGTGACGACACTGTGCCACCATCCCTACTGACCGTGACGACACTGTGCCACCGTCCCTACTGACAGTGACGACACTGTGCCACCATCCCTACTGACAGTGGCGACACTGTGCCACCATCCCTACTGACAGTGGCGACAATGTGCCACCATCCCTACTGAAAGTGGCGACACTGTGCCACCATCCCTACTGACAGTGACGACACTGTGCCACCATCCCTACTGACAGTGGCGACACTGTGCCATCATCCCTACTGAAAGTGGCGACACTGTGCCACCATCCCTACTGACAGTGACGACAGTGTGCCATCATCCCTACTGACAGTGGCGACACTGTGCCACCATCCCTACTGACAGTGGCGGCACTGTGCCACCATCCCTACTGACAGTGACGGCACTGTACCACCATCCCTACTGACAGTGGCGACAATGTGCCACAATCCACAACACAAAGGAGGTGTTTACTGGGCCGATCCCAGTGGCCGTGCGGTCTAAGACGTGGGTCTGCAGCCGCTCGCTTACTGGGATTGTGGGTTCGAATCCCACCGGGGGCATGGATGTCTGTCTGTTGTGAGTGTTGTGTGTTGTCAGGTAGAGGTCTCTGCGACGAGCTGGTCCCTCGTCCAGGGGAGTCCTACCGACTGTGGTGTGTCTAAAGTGTGATCGTGAAGCCTCGAAAAATGAGGCGGCCTAGGCCCCCAAGGGGCTGTCGAGCCATTGAAAAAAAAAAAAAATAATAATAATATTACTGTGCTGACTAAATTTAAAAAAAAAGGCAAGATGGGCAGAAAATGTAGATGAAGTAATTCTTGCACAAATCTATATAGAATACATCAAGCAACAAGAAAAAATTCATTATCGAGAAACAAGCAAGAGATTTTTCAGTTCTCCAAAACGTCCATATCGGCTCTGGGCCCCACAAAGTCTCCTACTAAAGGGGTACCGGGGTTCTTTCCCTAGGGTAAAACAGCCGTGGCGTGAAATGTTAACACACCCCTCCAACTTTACGTTGTTTTATAAGAGACTATCTGGCATGTTTAGACGTAGACGGAAGGGTAAAACATAAGTGACCTCAGGGAAACAGGATGTCAAAACGTTGATCGGCTTCATACGGCTGCACGATACAATGGCAGGTCTTCGGTAACTAGGCAAGAAGCCCGCGGTTCCAGCGGGGCACTTCTAGACCCTACGCCAGGGAGTTAATGTAGTGACTTGATAATTAATGGCAAACTTGACAGCGTTTTGAAAAACTGTGTTACGGTAGAACAAATTGCCAGACAGTTTACTTACACTGACACTCACAAAAAATTAAACAAATACTAGAGTTATTCATACGGAATGCTATAAGAAACAGCTCCTAACATGCACGACAGGGGCACCCTCGTTACGTCCTGACAAACTGATCGTATTTCCAGCTTCATTTTAGATGAACTCAGAGAATATGCAAAAAAGTACAGTCAATAATGTAACAGTCACCAGGGGTCCTAATTGCTTCCTGGCTACAACCGCGGCAATGTTTCAACATACCTGGGCGGGTCCTGACAAAATGTACACACGGTTGGCTACTAGACGGCAGTTCGCCATTTCAATATACCTAGGATATTCTCGCTAATGTGTATCGCTTACTATCTACAATACAAAAACAGCTGTTTAGCGTGTCCTGCAATTCTAACGATGAGAAGATTGCATTCAAGTACACGTATTGCATTCAAGTACACGTATTGCATTCAAGTACACGTATTGCATTCAAGTACACGTATTGCATTCAAGTACATGTATTGCATTCAAGTACACGTATTGCATTCAAGTACACGTATTGCATTCAAGTACACGTATTGCATTCAAGTACACGTATTGCATTCAAGTACACGTATTGCATTCAAGTACACGTATTGCATTCAAGTACACGTATTGCATTCAAGTACACGTATTGCATTCAAGTACACGTATTGCCTTCAAGTACACGTATTGCGTTCAAGTAAACGTATTGCGTTCAAGTACACGTATTGCGTTCAAGTACACGTATTGCATTCAAGTACACGTATTGCATTCAAGTACACGTATTGCATTCAAGTACACGTATTGCATTCAAGTACACGTATTGCATTCAAGTACACGTATTGCATTCAAGTACACGTATTGCATTCAAGTACACGTATTGCATTCAAGTACACGTATTGCATTCAAGTACACGTATTGCATTCAAGTACACGTATTGCATTCAAGTACATGTATTCATTGTAACTTCAGCGTCCAAAAGAAAAATTCCGTTCATGCAGTTACAATATTATGCAAATACAGTTGGTCTTCATTATTAACAATTACAGTACCTTCAACTGGCACATAATTCTACTACTACTACTACTACCACTACTACTACTACTACTACTACTACCAACCACCACCATCACATACTCTGTCTTACGACAGGTCCATAGCCCCTTCCAAAGCGAGTTCTCCACATAGTGCGATCTAGCGCTTCTCTCAATTTTCAGTGTCTTCTCCTTTCCTTAAGGTCATCGAGTAGCTGCTTACGTCTTCCTTCTCGTCTTCCCGTCACGTCTATGTTTACAAAGTATGTTTATTTAAGTGTCAATCACACACAACAAGCCATTTTGTACACGTTATCCTGGCGACTAGTTTCGGCTCTAAGAACGAGCCATCATCAGGCCACTAACAAGAAAAGTAAAAATAGAACACTCTGTATATCATAGGATGGAGAGCTCCCCTTTTACATCAAAAGATACATTAAAAATGTATGTAAAACAAGTAGAGTTTTTTTCATGAGGTTTAAGCAAAGTATTAAAGCTATATGACTATGTAGCAAATATTAAAACGCCGAAGTTACAAAAGCAAAAGTAATTTAAAAGCAAAGTGTCAACTGTAAAGCTCTAAACATGTATAAATCGGATGACACCGGTTGCATTTCACATATACAGGGTTATTCAAAATGATTGTCGGGGTTTTAACAACTTGTCATACACAATACACTTGAGATAGCAGTATATGTATTTTTTTATTTAATAGAACAACACTCCAAGTTTTTGTGACACACCTTACAGGTGCTCTATATGTGCACCCTTTGTGATTCTACAAACATCAACACGATAATCGAGTTTGTTCCACACAAAAAACGCCTTCTCACTGCCGTTCGCCGCCATCTTAGTAAACTGCGCTCCAAGCGGAGAAATGCATAACTACTGCACACCGCACATCATAAAAAAAAATTGAGAATTTCTTGATCCATCGGTGCAACTATATACTCCTATCTCAAGTGTATTGTGTATGACAAGTTGTTAAAATCCCGACAATCATTTTGAATAATCCTGTATATCAGTACCGCTGTGCGTAGTGCTGACAACCTTGCCACCTTCATGTGCCGATTGTCTAGAAATCCTGGGAGTCTCAACCTTCTGGAACCCTCAAAGCCTGTCCAGGCCTGTAATGGGATTGCTTTACCTTCTACTGTCTTCATGTACGTAAGGTCCTCTTCTACCTACTCCGGTTTTCCCGTTTCAGTGTCGAGGTTGTAATTTCTTTTGATCACACTGAGAGACACACCACAGTCGGTAGGACTCCTCTGGACGAGGGATCGGCTCGTCGCAGAGGCCTCTACCTGACAACAACACACAACACTCACAAGAGACAAACATCCATGCCCCCGGTGGGATTCGAACCCACGATCCTAGTAAGCGAGCGGCCGAAGACCCACGCCTTAGACCGCACGGCTACTGGGATCGGCGGTAGGGTATCTTACAAACTGTAAAAACTTGCTTCAATTAAAAATTACTATAGTCACGTGAATTTATGGGGAACAGGAAAATCAATCAAAGGACTATTTATTATCGGCCTTCAAATATTCTTCTGTAACAAGGCATATTGGTGTCAAATGGAAAGTGTGCAACGTCAGACTGAGTCCGCAAAACAGCGCCATTCTTAAGATAAAGCAGCTCAGCTACCGAATCTGTGCAGCGCAAGAACCATCTGTAAATACGTAATGTTGAAACATTCACCAATCTTGTAGCATCTGTAGTATTTCATACGCACAATTTAAAAGACAATAACACTACACTTTAACAGAGTTTTAAGTACAGACGAAAAATAAACGACCTTTGGGTTTAGAAACCTGCATCAGATATTCAAAAATAAATACAGGGCATACACAAAATAATGGTGCGGTTTTAATAGTGTTCACTATTAAAACCGCACCATTCTTTTGTGTATGCCCTGTATACAATATATAAACATGTTGATCAGAAACCGCATATTTGTGGTTGTGTTGCAATTACCGTAAATAAATCGGCGAAAACGTTCCGTAGACCAGGGCTGGCCAACATGCGGCCCTCGAGGAAAGTATTTACGACCCTCGGTCACCTGAATAGTTTGAGTCATAAAATTTAACAGACATAATATAATAGGTCGACAGAACATAATATGACAACTTTATTAGACAGAAAATGTCTATGAACTATAACTCGTCACTTTTAAGACGGCACACAGTAAACCATAATTTATTTTTGTTTTATCGAGTTTAATACGGCCTACTGGCTAGTCATTCAACCGTACTTTAAGCGGAACTTGTATTTTGTAAATAGCGGCGTCCTGGTAATTCAATCCCCCCCCCCCTTTCGATATATATATAGGGTGTTTCATAAATCCCTCCGGGATTTCGGAGGTCTGTAGCTCAGGAGCCAAATCACACACGGGGGATGAGAACATGTCAGTGAAAAGAGTACATATCCAAGTTTTGAACCTACCTTACAAATGTTCAATATGTCCCCCTTTGGTGACTCGACAGACGTCAATCCTGTAATCTAGCTTCTGCCACACACGTTCCAACATATGAACGTGATGGTAGCAATTGCATCCATAATTCTTAGCCGAAGCTCCGGTAAATCTCTTGGTAAAGGAGGCACGTAAACACGATCTTTAACGTAACCCCAAAGGAAAAAGTCACATGGAGTAAGGTCGGGAGTAACGGCAGGACACAAAAAGCTTTCTGTTCACCTGAAAACGCCATGTTTGCACACCACTGCCTCCTAGCGGAGAAACGGGTAACTACGCCATCGCATCTGTCACGAAAAAACTTTTACATTTCCTCTATCCGTTGGCATGCTTTTATCTCTTGTATGTGGGTTTGCTACTGCGCGGCCAAGCCTCTAAATCCCGGATGGACTTATGAAACACGCTGTATGTATATATATATATATACACGCGCGCAAGTGCGGCCCAGGGGAGTCCTTACAAATTATGTGGCCCTCCTGTGGGTTGAAGTTGGCCAGCCCTGCCGCAGACGTCAGGTACCCACTCTGTGTGAAAGTGGTAGAATAAGAGCTTGTACTGCCACATGTTAGCACTCAGATACAATTCGAAAGGCAAAATAAAAGAACAATTTACTAGACGTAAGGAAGTTGTGACGATAAAGACAATTTACACGACACGTGCGAGACTATCATATTAACACACGAACAGTTTTGACATAACTAAATTTGATAGCGACGTTTCGTCCCAGCAGTTTGCAATTAGTGCATACAGCGGCCTTAACATTTAAGGCAACTTCCTGCACATTACCGCACGTAGCCAACTGCACATCACTAATCCTGGAACGTATTTGGAAAATAGCATTTTAACTAACTCCACACACTACAGTCCTTCTTGAGAAGCTAGCAGCTCCTCCGCTTGTCAATTCCTCCGTCTTTATGCTACACGAAAGTTCATTACCGTGTTCAGAAGTCCCGTTTCCTGAGCCAGATTAATCCAGTACACACCTTCGTACCCCATTTCTCTACAAGCCATTGTAATATCCTCACACACACATCTACGTTTTCCACGTCATCTCTTCCCTTTAGGTTTTCCAAATAAAATTCTGTATGCATTTCTATCATTTACATGCGTGCTACATGCGCCGTCCATAAATCAGCTTGATTTAGTCACTTTAATAGTACTTGGAGAAGAGTGCAAATAATGAAGCTCTTCTTCGTGTAATTTCCCCCTCCAATATCCCCCCGTGTAATTTCCCCCTCGAATATCCCCCCGTGTAATTTCCCCCTCCAATATCCCCACGTGTAATTTCCCCCTCCAATATCCCCCGTGTAATTTCCCCCTCCAATATCCCCCGCGTAATTTCCCCCTCCAATATCCCCCGTGTAATTTTCCCCTCCAATATCCCCCCTGTAATTTCCCCCTCCAATATCCCCCGTGTAATTTTCCCCTCCAATATCCCCCCTGTAATTTCCCCCTCCAATATCCCCCCTGTAATTTCCCCCTCCAATATCCCCCGTGTAATTTTCCCCTCCAATATCCCCCCTGTAATTTCCCCCTCCAATATCCCCCGTGTAATTTCCCCCTCCAATATCCCCCCGTGTATTTTCCCCCTCCAATATCCCCTGTGTAATTTCCCCCTCCAATATCCCCCGCGTAATTTCCCCCTCCAATATCCCCCCGTGTAATTTTCCCCTCCAATATCCCCCCTTTAATTTCCTCCTCCAATATCCCCCGTGTAATTTTCCCCTCCAATATCCCCCCTGTAATTTCCCCCTCCAATATCCCCCGTGTAATTTCCCCCTCCAATATCCCCCGGTGTATTTTCCCCCTCCAATATCCCCCCGTGTAATTTCCCCCCTCCAATATCCCCCCTCCCGTTACTTCCATTTCCATTACTCCAAGCCTTCTCTTTAGCACCCTGGTTCCAAACGCCCTCATTCGGTGTTCTTTCATACCCATACAGAAGAGAAGATAAAAATTATAGTTTCGCATATCTTAAATGGAGGGCATGGACTGGATTAATCTGGCTCAGGTTATGGACACGAGGCGGGCTGTTCTAAACAGAGTAATGAACTTTCCGGTTCCATAAATTGAGAGGAATTTCTTGCTAGCTGAGAAATTATTAGCTTCGCACGAAGGACTCTGCTCCATGGAGTTAGTCAGTCAGCAGTCAGCCAATCAGGCAGCCAGTCAGTAAATCAATCAGCCAGCCAGTCAGGAGATGGGAATACAAAAGTTTTGAACTAAAAGGTGGCAAGCATTCCCGGAATTTAATCTCCTCTTAATGAACTCAGCATTTTGCAATACATAATTTAGCAACATTCATTTAACACACAGAACCGTCCTACGTTCAACAAATTAAATGTATAAAGAAGAAGGCCAAGAGCGTGAGTTCGTCTTTATTAAATCAGATCGAACTGAAATCTAACTGAAGAACAATTTCGGTTACAGCCCCTCGCTCTGCAGTATTACTCCAACGTATGTTAATTCCTCGCAGTCGTCCCTGCTCTATCCTGCGTTATAATCATGAAACACGTATATAAAAACAGTTACAGAACGCTGAAGACCTTCTAAACACCAAACATACACTCATAATGCTTAACAACCAGTTACGAATCAAACTTTTTCTGTATTCCTATAATACGACGTATAATAAGCATTAATTTGCAGCTTTCTTTAACCCTCTTAATAATTTTATACGAAGAAGAAGCCAGCTTTAATTCCAACAGCAATGAAACCTCGCGGTTAAGGTTAATTATATATGCATCGTCAGTATATAGCCTACAATTATATAAAATTACACGTAGGCCTCTCATTTATCAAAACCTTTTTGGGGGGGGGGGACCCACAGCCGACAACCAAGGGTCATTATCACGTATCAGCGTGGTGGTCAAATGTTAAATTCCTCCACCCAAAATGGCGCTGCAACAAATTACAGCGTACTTTTATATCAGGAAAATATTCGCTGGCTCACAGCTGATTCGTTAACCCGCATGATTTACAGGTTCGCCACGTCACATTCCCCTTAGCACACATTAAGCCGTAAAGTTTTGTTTCTGCCGAAACGAGTTTATTTCCCAACATACAGCTTCCATCCGAAGACTACCCCTTATCGGCTGGCTTAAAGACAAAATTCGCATATAAATACGTCTAAATTTAAAATCGTAAAGTCTTCGGGTAATCAACAATAATTCTGTGCTACAGAAATAAAATTTGTTTACATACAATCAAACCCCGGTATAGCGCCACCCTCAATTAGCACCTATAAAAGTCTGTGAATAGAAATTGCCTACTATATTTCGATTTACCGCAACAAAATGCGGTGTGGAAACAGTGGCGCTATATACTATCGGGGTCTGTATAAACAGTATATAATAATAATAATAATAATAATAATTCTTGGCTCAACAGCCCTGTATGGGCCTGGGCCTCCTCTTGCCTCCTCTTGTCGAGGTTACTAAGTCATGCGCATTCATGGCAGCTGGTGACCGGCCAGCTAGCCGCGCTTAGTGTTCTATCGATCCTGATGTGCACGCCAGAGCCATCTGGCAGGCAGTCAGGAGACTTGGATGAGAAATGGAGGCAATTTGGCTTACGCAACATTTTTATTCATGCCCGTAAGGTTCTTTTACATGCCGTAAATCTACGACATGGGACCGACGGCTTTACTTCCCCTCCGAAGGAAGTGGTGCTCCGGATTTTTATCATCCTTAAAAATCCATCGACCTCGGTCGGGATCGAACCCGCGAACCTTGGGTCCAGTGGCGAGCACGCTAACCACTAGTCCACCGAGGTCGACATAAACAGTATATATCCCCATACAAAACGTCTAGACAGAAGTGGACACAATTACACGACATGCCTTTAAAACCACAAGTAATGTTTAGCAAAACGAAAACACTGAAATGCTGTGCTCAGAGTCACAGACACCGCAAATTTCAACGAATACAGGCTTATACAGGAGCTTCATTTATAATTACAGAATGTATAAATACATAATAAATAAATCCTCTGCAGCATGATTAGAACGAAGGCCACGTAAAAGAGAAATCTTACTGCACAGGTGCCAAGAAAAATTCTCAAACTAACAAATCCAAGCAAGTGAACCCTTGAGGGTGGCACTGAAAATTGTGTTCATTTTGCACTGCCAGTGTATAGCTGTTCGTTGCAAATCGGGATAACAGAAAGCTTCAACGCTTCTGATTATCCACAAGAATACTACAGTCATTCCACGAGCACCTTGTCAATATCGACAAAATTGTATCCAAATGAAATTGTATTTTGCAGCAGTATAATGTTGACTTAACGCTTTAAAGACCACAATTAGCACAAATTGTATTTAACCTCTAAAAACTAAGTCAAAATCAAATTACTACTGACGGTCTGTCAGTCTTGGTTTCGAGGCCCTCATGGGGCTCATAACCAGATCTTGGTGTTACGTATTGAATACTGCCGTCTGTCTTGGAGCGACCGCTCTGACGAGAGCGCGGGTCTATCATTATCTGTTGTACATAATTACATGTACACATTTTTTCTATTGGATTATAAGCATATTTAAAAATACTTAAAATTATGTGTAATGTACACTACACCTAACACAGCCTCAGTCAGTCCAAGCCTTCTACAGTACATCATGCCTTAATACTGAACGGTTCAATTAATTTTGGACTATTTTCTTTGCATCGCACCGTGTTCGAACTGTACATACACCGTAGCACAATACGACATAAAACAAAAAACGTGAAGGCTGAAGACGGCATCACAGACGATATGCGCATGCGCCAGTCGTTTTATTTGGTTCCAGGTTGTGACTTCACTCACGTACCACTAGTTTTATATAGATTTAGATTAGATTAATTTAGGTGTTAAAAGGAAGAAATGTGTTTCTCAGTGTCTGAAATCTTCTACGGCTTACTCTCTTTACAAAACAATATAGACAGTGTAGTACAACGTTAAACTGTAGCATGTAGCCACGTAAACGCAGCAATACGCTCCCTCTTTATTGTTTTTGGGGTAGATGTAACTGCCAAGGACATAAAGGTGTTCAGTGTTGCAATGGAATTGTAACAATGGGTTCACTTTGCACTGTCGTCGAGCTACAAAGTATATCATACTGCTCTTAACAATAATAAGCGTTAAATGTTACGAGTGTGTGTATCCTTGCCTTTGTTATCCGGCACGCAAATTGCATCTTTTCTGCACAGCATTATATTGTCAACTGTGGCCATTCCGGGTCTACAATATTTTTCCACATTATCTCATAAAGGATACGTTTTTTGGAAAAAAAGTTATTGAACATAAAATGTGTGTTTTTGGGTTTTGCTACAACTTTTGTCTAAAAAATTTATCATTCTAAGAAGAATTCAGCGAGATATTATCATAAATGTACATAGGTCTTCATGTAAAGTACTCGTTATTCTTGTCAGATTTTAATAAAACTTGAATTTTCTAAGACAGGTTTTCGAAAAAAAAAAACAACACATTTCATGAAAATCCGTCCAGTGGAAGCAGAGTTGTTGCATGCGGACAGATATGACTGAGATAATAGTCGCTTTTCGCAATTTTGCGAACGCGCGTAAAAATTAACAGTCTCGTTCGCCATTTCCAAATGACTATTACCACACCCAATTTCCCAAAAAAGAGGGAGCACAAAAACGTCGTATTGTTGTACAGTCATTCGCCTTCTATACAGAACTAATACAGCGGTGGCACATTAAACTTTCACACACTTGGCCGACAAATAAAGTCGTTCAGGAAACGTCGCTATTATTATTAAATATCTTTCAGCCGTAAATGCGAGGTCCCCTTTATTGGCATCTGCATCTTGCCGTGGTAGAGGGGCTTGTGAGTTCCAGTGACCCTGAGAGCTAAGCCGGCTGTAGCATCGCTACCAGTAGGGTCTCCCAAGCCGGACAGATCAAGAGGGTAGGAACCAGACGAAGACAGATGCCTAGGAGATGGGATTCATTCATTCTGTAGTCTGTCTTACGACAGGTCCGTAGCCTCTTCCAAAGCGAGTTCTCCACAGGGTGCGATCTAGTGCTTCCTCTTTCAATTTCCAGTATCTTTTCTTTTCCTTAAGATCAACCAGTAGCTGCTTACGTCTTCCCCCTTGTCTTCCCGTCATTTCTATCCTTCCTTCTAACTTTCCTTCAATCACATGTTTCAGAAGGCAGTTCCCACACAAGATGTGACCAATCCAGTTAGCCTTTCTTCTTTTTATTGTATGTACGATATTCCTCTCCTCTTTGACTCTGTGTAATACTTCTTCATTTCTCACACGATCGGTCCAACTGATCTTCTCCATTCTTCTCCAGCACCACATTTCAAAACTGTTTCAGGAGATGGGATATCCAATAAAAACTCCCCTGATGCCGGAAGCAGCGACATCAGTAGCGACTTGAAGCACAGAGCAAATGATGCTCGAGATGGTTCATGATCGTGTAACAACATGCGTGACCACAGTGGTCTGAACGGCTGCTGTACTGCGATGTGGAAAGCAAATAGGAAAAACTACCACATTATTACTTTTACTGGTTAGTCTCTTCCAAAAACAGAGACAAATACGAGATGTTTCCTCTGGAGACAAAACAATCCGGAGGTAAACTACTCCCCCATTTGGATCCCCGGGGGGGGGGGGGGGGGAGTGTTTCTAGGGGAGACACCAAACGGTAAATGCGAGGTGTGTTTCAGTGTCTGCTACTGAACCTCGAAAAGAATGTTATTAACAAAGACATAATTATTATCAATATTCCAACCAAGTGTCAAAATGCTATGTAAAAATAACACGCATCAACAGACGAACACAAGAGCAGTTTAATTGATAAACCAAAACCTAATGCAGCATCGTGACATGCAAACTTGCCAAGACAATGTAACTGACAGACTCATGACAGTCCATAAATGCATTGCTCATGACCCCAAGCCATTGTTATTTTCCGTACATTAACAACAAAACACAGTATCACCATATTCTCACGTAGTTTCTAGAAACATGACACTAACGGGAAAATTTAAGTGCTTACAGTGTTAACAAAATTAGACTAAACTGCAAGCTGACAGCTTAGTGACAAAGTATGAATATTTTGTAGGCACATTTGTTTATATATTTATAAAACAAAACTACATTTCAAAATCATTCAGTTCCATCGTCAGTAAAACACTAAAACTCCCCATTAAACAATCCTACCCATATAATCTGAAACACTTTCATTCAATTAATATTTAGTGGGACGCATTAAACGCACAATTTTAAGCCAAAAAAAAGCAAGAGTAATATCTATACAAATTTTATGAAAGGGTCCCCTTGAAATGCTACAGAAATCATAGAATTAAGACGGTATTTATAAGTGTCGTCAACAGAAACAAGCCAGGAGCAGCATTCGATTAATCGATTAAAATAATTCATCCAAAATCTTCATTTTATGCACATTCGAAAACATCCATGTGGTCTTGATGAAGGTTCTCAGCTTACATATAACCTTTACAAATGTTCAGTATAATACCTTTTATTTTAACCAACACACGCACTACAATTTTGTCGTCATATATATCCCTACATATGTTTCGACTACTTATTAGTCATCATCAGGGGGATCAAAGTATATAAACACAGACTACACATCCACTATAATAGTTGGTTCACATTCAATGTTAAAATAAGATGAACTATGTTCACTATAAAAACATGTAGCATATTTTTCAGTGGTTAGTGGTTAAAATGTATAAGTGCGTTTGTATTCCTATTTGGATTAAAACGTTTACAGATTATTTTAAAAATTTATTTAAAATTATTGGCAGCTGGAATACAAACACACTTATATATTTTAACCACTAACCACTGAAGCAAAAAACAAAAGCTACATGTTTTTATAGTGAACATAGTTCATCTCGTTTTAACATTGAATGTGAACCAACTATTATAGTGGATGTGTAGTCTGTGTTTATATACTTTGATCCCCCTGATGATGACTAATAAATAGTCGAAACATATGTAGGGGTATATATGACGACAAAATTGTAGTGCATGTGTTGGTTAAAATAAAAGCTATTACATAAGACAGAATGCACGGTGAATATAATGTGAAATTTGTTCAGTAGTCATTAATTGGAGGTAAATGGCAAAATGTTTCATTTAATTTAAAACTCTCTTCTTCACATTTTTAACGCCTTGCATTATGGCAGTGGGACATTGCAATGAGAAGCTGCACAACACCTTGAACGCTATTTCTCATAGAAGTACAGTGTTTTTAGCTTTGACAATGTAATTCGTCTGACCAGAAAATAATTACAGACACAAAACACTATATTTTCTGCAATCTGACGAAATGTCTCGACGTAGCTTGCTTCACACATTATGCTCTAGACACCAAACTACACGTGACTTTATTCTGTAATCACCGTGCATCTTTTCACAGTCACTATTTACATACACCAACTGGATGCAACTTTATTTAAAAAACTGTATAGTTTTTTAAAACATATTTAAAAACTTTTTAAAACCCGACATATGTTTCGGCTCTTATAGAGCCATCTTCAGGGGTTTATTGTCGTTAAAACTGCATATATTAAAACGTCTTTTTCATTGGTTCACTTTTAGGCAAGGTTTTTTTTTCACGTTTCCACTGCTTGGTATGCACAGACACTATTTGTTATTCGTACTAAAATAATATGTTAATGTTTTCGTAGGTATTGTATTTGATGCATGGTACTGGTTTATCTTGTTCATTTGGTCGTATTTTTCATGGTGTAGGCTGTACCGTTTGTGTGTGCGTCTGATACTGTAAGTTTTAACGACAATAAACCCTGAAGATGGCTCTATAAGAGCCGAAACATATGTCGGGTTTTAAAAAGTTTTTAAATATGTTTTAAAAAACTATACAGTTTTTTAAATAAAGTTTCCTCCACTTGGTGTATGTAAATAGTACACGTGACTGTTTCAGGTATACAGGCATACACAAAAGAATGGTGCGGTTTCAATAGAATTCACTTTTGATACCGCACCATTCTTTTGTGTATGCCTTGTATTATATCCCCCTTCAGTGCCCAACCATTCACAACCTCTTACGAAGAACTATCATAATATTCAGTGTAATACATGTTGATAAACTTCATACGGACCTGAAAAGTTTGCAAACTTATTACCCGTTGAAGCCTTCCAAGTACATGTACAGCCATGTTTAAGATTAAAAACGCTTAATTTTGCCCACAGAATGTATTTATGTATTCCACATGATCATTACAATAAACAACGATTATTTTCCTAAATATCGATAATTGATTGGTTTTTGCAATTGAAGCAAATTGTGGTCTCTGTAAACTGAAACTTTACATGTAACGTAAAACAAATTTGGTCTTCAAAGGGATCGCCATACAATTTAATTGCTGTGTCCGGAGGACGCAAACACAAGTCACAGGACGTACAAAACTAAGTACTTGAAAAACACATTAAAAAATGTTGTTCGCATTCTTTTGAGCTTTTCAAAAACTATCCGATTTTTAGTTTGAACATTGCAATGAGCCTTCAAGTTACATTCAAGACGGGCAAATTGTGGATTAGGTGAGAGATTAACAGGATTTTTATGAATGTAATTATTTTGTTTGTTTGTTTCTTTCTTTCTTTCTTAGTTGGCTGGTTAGTTAGTTAGTTAGTTGGTTAGCCAGTTAGTTAGTGTCTGTTCGGTTTCAATAACGTCAACTTTCGGTTCTACCATTAATTCAAGAAGTCAAAATTTCCCTGTCCTGTTTGACACACGCAAACTTAAGCTTCGTCCTAGATGCATTTCTAACGCCGTTCCATTAATGTAGGCTATAAGTTTCACATCTTTCAAGGAACTTGTGTGAGTCGTCATGTCGGATTCAGCATTAGCACGAAATTTCACACGGCAGACTCATATAATTAATTAATTACCCTTCGGTATTAACACAGTTTCTTATGTCGTACGATAAAAATGGTTTATTTATATTAATTAAGGGTTTATATTGTGCATGAAATAATAATCTATCGATAAATAATCGTAATTTAGTGGTTTCCTTGAGCTGAGAATACAGTTCCTTACTCCATAATAGAAAATTTTTGAAACTTTTTCTTTAAATCCTGTAAAGCCTTTTCGTAAGTTACAAAAGTTCCTTGCAATACGACGGTATTTCAGACATATGTATTATCAAATGCAGAAAATTTCATCATCAGATCATACAAATAAATAATGTATTTTACCCTACCGGATCAGGCAGCGAATTTTGTAAATTATAGGTGAGTGATGCGAAAAGTGAAAAACTTTTAAAAAAACCTGTCATACGAGTATACTTTAGTACAGACAGTTCGGTACCATTTTTCAGATATACCACACACAATAAATGCTTCTAACCCACGTTGATGTTTTGCTGTGCCTATAGCTGAACAGAGTACGATTTCTTTTTTTATCGCATTTTCAAAGTTTTAATTTGACTCACCCTCCTATAAAAGTAAATATACTCTTTAGGATACAAAATAATTTTGCGTTATTATTCGCCTGCCAAATGCCAGACACTAACATGTATTTCTGTATAAACAGCGACTTACTTAATCTAACAAAGGTAATGGATTTATGAAGACGCACCATATAATCCACCACATATAAACTTTTGTTACATGTGCAGATTTATGAACACACGCACCTTATAACCCATATAACACTTTTGTTACATGTGCAATTTATGAACACGCACCTATAACCACATATAAACTTTGTTACATGTGCCAGATTTATGAAGACGCACCTACAACCACATATAAACTTTTGTTACATGTGCAGATTTATGAAGACGCACCTATCACCACATATAAACTTCTGTTACATGTCCACATTTATGAACACGCATCTATCACCACATATAAACTTCTGTTACATGTCAACATTTATGAACATGCATCTATCACCACATATAAACTTCTGTTACATGTCAACATTTATGAACACGCATCTATCACCACATATAAACTTCTGTTACATGTCCACATTTATGAACACGCACCACCATACAACTTAACATATAAACTTTGTTACATGTCAACATTTATGAACATGCATCTATCACCACATATAAACTTCTGTTACATGTCAACATTTATGAACACACATCTATCACCACATATAAACTTTTGTTACATGTCCACATTTATGAACACACACCTATAACCACATATAAACTTTTGTTACATGTGCAGATTTCCATTCCAGTTTTAGACACGGAGACATGCGTGTCTTTTAGGCGTACTGTTACAGGAATCAGTGTCATTTAAGCAACAAAGTACACCTCGTACTTGAACGGCAGAATAAAATATCTTGCATACAGGATATGAACCACAACAGAATACAAAATATCTGCGATTACAAAGTCAACATCGCAAGATTGTTTGAGGATCTAAGCAAAGATCCAAGAAGTAATTCGCCTCTTCTTCACAAGAAATTAGGCCTAACACCGCTCCTTTCAAAATGTACTACAATATACCCACAAACACCGCAGTCTGAGGCTAACTCTTACGAACAACGGGATTCTTTTTATTTTAATCTTATATTAAAGTTTCTACAATCCCACTCGCCGAAAACACAGAACTCACCGTACTTAGAACTATAAATACGCATGCCGATTTCCACTGCATACGTGACACTGAATTTATGAAAAGTCACAACTTAGTAATAATAACTGGAATTGTAGATGTTTGGCTGTGGGCGTCACTGAATAATTCAAATATATCCTAAGAATAAACGAACTGTACAGCAATCTGCACATTACTCGAACAACATTGAACAGTTTTAAATAATGGGCTTTTTAAGTAATAGATGAAACAATGGATTCAAAAACATAAAAGGAAGAGAAATTGCATCGTCATTTTGATATTTAATTAGGAACTAGCATCCTAAAAATTTTTATAATTTTTTTTAAATTTTTTAAATTTTAACTTTTGGGTTGGGCACCACACCGTTCGTGTTTAACGACACACCACCAAGCTTACAAGTCGACTGTAAATTATATTTTATTGTTATACATTGTATATAATTTGTGAAATGTCGCGAAATTTTGCATTTTTTTACCTTGAATTTTTAAGTTTTTGTACAAACAGACACCCGACTTGATCTAAACATGTAGTGTTTGAAAAAATAATAATAAATACAGGTTGTGTCACACCGAATACGCAGTGATATTTGTTACAGTAATTGTTTATGACTCCCCTAACTTATTTCGATATTCTGATAAATACGGTGGGCCTATTTTCGTAATTAATGCTCTTATATTCATAATATCTTGAGAATGATAAAGAAGGAACACCGTTTTCCCTTCTATAAGGTTACATTTTAGGACAAATTAAAGACTGCACAGCACTGACACAAAATGGAACAAATATTACCATCACATAAGGCGACGAAAACTCGAATACCAACAAGGAATAATTAACACAAATTTAAAATTCCAAGTTTCGTTTGTAACATCACATGGGCATATTCCCAAAGCTACAAAATCATTTACTAAGTCTACGAATTCCTGCAACCGGCTTCTATTTCTGGAAAACGCTTAGACAAAGTCGCAGTACGAAAATAAATACGCCTACACAAAATAAAGTATATACGCCCTTTTAGCCACATCCCATAGACTTAATGTTCCACTCCAAACAATATTTAATATACAAAGTAAATAAAGTTTTAGATACGACACTTATGCACGTCTGTCTTAACTATTTTTCACTAATAAGACAATTGATAACAAATACAACACGAATTAACATTGATTATTTGTACCAACAAATGAACTAAGACAATTTTTTCACTGTTTTCTTTATTATAAGGATTTTGTAAAATTAGTGGTATTATTAAGCTTCTAAAAGTTGCTTTTAATAAGTTTTAGCAGCTTAACAATACCACTAATTTTACAAATTTTATACGATGTGGTAACAAATACCGACTCACTGTTATGACGTAACCAAAAAATTGGTCTATGTAAAAACTCACTTAAAATACCCCCTGATGATGGCAAAATAATTGCCGGAATGCGTATTGGGGCATCCTTATAATAAAGAAAACAGTGAAAAAACTGTCTTAGTGCTTTTGTTGGTACAAATAATCAATTATAAAAAGATGCACGGTGAATATAAAGTGAAGTTTAACGAATTAACAGCTACACATTTAATCTCATAAACGTTATAAAGCCTAAAATATTCATACAAACTGCTCAAAAATTAAAATTTCAGCCATTTCAGCAATGATGCCACGACGAATGACGTAAATATCCAAATTTGGATCGTCAGAGTTCATAAACTTGCACAGGATTAATGAAAATCTGAGATGAGGTGGAACAAAATAATTAGGCCTACAGGTAGATCAGCAAATAACTACGTAATGCCTATTACAAAGGGTAACACAAAATGTATTTGGGTGGTATATCAATAACGATAGTCACAGTTCTGCTAAGATTACGCTACCGATCTGCTGTTGATGGGATGTCGTAGCTTGCGCCATGTTTAATGCGACTGTTTATAAAGTCTTGGCTAACCGACATTTTGCGTCGCAAGGAATTTAGAGGTCAATGTCAAGGTGACAATGGCCATGTCTGTGATTTCGTAAAACCGCATAAAATGCTGTGTAATTTCTTACTGCAAATACTAACCATACCGTGCACAAAAATTTGCTGCTACATATTTTTGCAAATGATAGGAACAATAATCATAAACAAAAGCGAATATTTTCAGACCAATCACCAAGACATGCAGTGACACCGGATACCGAATTAAATGAATATCTGAACAATAATTACAGTTACAATTAAAATGTCGAAAGTTCGTTACAGTGTCCGCGAGTGCATGTCCGCGAGTGCAGTGTCCGCCGTGCAGTGCGCAGTGCAGTGTCCGCGAGTGGCAGTGTCCGCGAGTGGCAGTGTCCGCGAGTGGCAGTGTCCGCGAGTGCAGTGCGCAGGCAGTGTCCGCGAGTGGCAGTATTCTTACGGATAGCATTGACCGCAATTGTGATATTAATAGAACGGTTAAACACTCGTGAAGTTTGCACACGTATAATTCACAGTGGCAAATCTCACACAGCCGTTACAGCTTATATTTTTATTTTATTATTTATGTCTTTGCGGCTACACGTTTCGGCTTATAAGGCCCTTATCAGGTTAGCAACTATTGATGCAAGAAAGTAGGTAGCTTTCATTTCCAATAGTCTTGCTGTACCTGTGAAACCAAAGTTTTATATAATATATATATATATTAGAAGTCTTAAAATTATATGAAATAATTGAAATAATTAAGAATAAAGTGTCTTATGAAATGCATAATGTAATTCAATTAACTTATTGCAGATCTATCGATCATTACTGTGTATACAGGGCATACACAAAAGAATGGTGCGGTTTTAATAGTGAACACTATTAAAACCGCACCATTATTTTGTGTATGCCCTGTATTTTGTGTATCGCCGTGCTGGCACTTAATATTGCAATACAGAATACATCTTTTCGTAAATTTCGTTTGCATATTTCTGGTTTCAAAGACATAATTTTACCTTAATTTTTCAATTATTTCATTTCATTTTTAAACGTTTCAGGAATATATGTAGATCACTAGCAGTGCAAATTCAGTGCTTGTTTACATAACGAATTGCTAAGCTGCTCATGGCGTTATACGCCGAAACACGTACCTACAAATACATTATAACAAAATAAACATATGTTGCGCCGACTGTACCATATTTAATATTGTGAATTATATATTAATTTAAATACCACAACTGGACTATTGTCTAAAGATTACTCAGAATATAATTTCAGAAAATTTACAGTAATTTCAATGTAATCCTACTACCATATGCAAACCCGGAATACTATACACGGATGCAGAGCAGTGATCAAGAAATGTATTACACTGCCATCTGTCGGCAACGCTCCGAACTTTTACCAGCAAAGCCGACGAACAATCGCTCAATTAAAACACGTATTAAAAAAGCAAAAAAAAAAAAAAAAAAAAACTTGTTGAATGATCAAGTCTTGAAAGACGGCCCGTCACTTGCTTTGACTGCTTTTTTACAAGAAATTATCTAAAGAAGTCACTACACACAATAAACCCTGTGTTGATCTTCTACTATCTACGAATTAATCTGGTAGTGTGATGACTATGATGGCGACACCATACGGAAAACATCACACATTATAAACATGCCTCGCGCAGTGTATGGATTCCACACCTTCATATTCCAGGAAGTCCAGGTCCTGTAAGCCTCGTCACGCCTGCTAGCTTCATTCATTACGTGATACAACATTCCTTTTTTCGTTGACGTGACTGTATGGTACAGATCAAACTTCTCGATGTCTTGTCACCAAAACCTTTAATGCTGCCAATCAAACAATATAATATGTAATTCAACTAACTCCATGGAGCAGATACCTTGGCAAATTAACGGTCAATTGCCCAGTTGGTCAAAATATCCCCCGCCCTTTACGGAACCCGAAGGTTCATTACCGTGTTCACAAGACCCCGCTACTGGGCCCTGTGGTCAGCCAGCTGAAGCCACTCCATCCGTTCATAAACTGTTTTCCGAAGGTATATTACAATACGATATGATTCTTGTTTCAGAGTTTCCAATTAAAATTTTGTAACATTTTTCGTCTCCTCCGTTCACACTATGTCCCCACTTACCCTTGGTCTCAGCAAATAATAAGTGATTTGCTGATGAGTACAAATTGCAGTAAATTCTCAATGTCTAATTTCCCACATAGCTCTGTTAGTTCCTTTCTCGAATCTCCAAACGTTCTCCTCACCACTTTGTCCTCCGTCACCAACGACTCCAATACGCGTTCTTAACTCAGGCATTCGTCACAGTCATACAAAATCAGATATAGTTACCCCTTCGAAGTCCAATGGTTACTATACGTACCACTAGGTTTAACATTCAACAATTCTACGTTCTCCCACAGTGTATTTATGTGTTTTGTGTGGATCTCAGAACAAACAGCGATTATTTCACTGTACAACATTAACTGACTGGTTTGTATAACTGAGACGGAGTGTGTTTACTGCGCGGTACGGACTGTATTTATGTGTTTTGTGTGGATCTCAGAACAAACAGCGATTATTTCACTGTACAAGCATTAACTGACTGGTTTGTATAACTGAGACGGTAGTGTGTTTACTGCGCGGTACGGACTGTATTTATGTGTTTTTGTGTGGATCTCAGAACAAACAGCGATTATTTCACTGTACAGCATTAACTGACTGGTTTGTATAACTGAGAAGGAGTGTGTTTACTGCGCGGTACGGACTGTATTTATGTGTTTTGTGTGGATCTCAGAACAAACAGCGATTATTTCACTGTACAGCATTAACTGACTGGTTTGTATAACTGAGACGGAGTGTGTTTACTGCGCGGTACGGACTGTATTTATGTGTTTTGTGTGGATCTCAGAACAAACAGCGATTATTTCACTGTACAACATTAACTGACTGGTTTGTATAACTGAGACGGAGTGTGTTTACTGCGCGGTACGGACTGTATTTATGTGTTTTGTGTGGATCTCAGAACAAACAGCGATTATTTCACTGTACAACATTAACTGACTGGTTTGTATAACTGAGACGGAGTGTGTTTACTGCGCGGTACGGACTGTATTTATGTGTTTTGTGTGGATCTCAGAACAAACAGCGATTATTTCACTGTACAACATTAACTGACTGGTTTGTATAACTGAGACGGAGTGTGTTTACTGCGCGGTACGGACTGTATTTATGTGTTTTGTGTCGATCTCAGAACAAACAGCGATTATTTCACTGTACAACATTAACTGACTGGTTTGTATAACTCAGACGGAGTGTGTTTACTGCGCGGTACGAGCCAAAATATTTATATAAATGTAATTATGCGAACACATAGTTGTACACACAATTTATCGAACCAGAGTTCCAAACCCTGCCCGGCTTTTGTTTGTTTCAGGCAGAGCTGCTGGTTGATAAAGTTGATCTGCAATGTGTTTTCTCTTGTTTCGCTTCTCGCTCGTATCATTTCAGTTTCGTTGTTCGTTCCCTGAACCGCTCGTTCAGGTCCGTCATTAGCGTAGGTACAAAACAACTTTAACAGTTGGCACAGTGTCGATAAGTGAAAATTAATGTAATTTAATTCAAAGACGTAATATGAGGTGGCACATAAGAACAGGGCCGATCCCAGTGGCCGTGCGGTCTAAGGCGTGGGTCTGCGGCCGCTCGCTTACGGGGATTGTGGGTTCGAATCCTGCCTAGGGCATGGATGTCTGTCTCTTGTGAGTGTTGTGTGTTTTTCAGGTAGAGGTCTCTGCGACGGGCTGATCCCTCGTCCGGAGGAGTCCTACCGAGTGTGGTGTGTCTAAAAAGTGTGATCGTGAAGCCTCGAAAAATGAGACGGCCTAGGCCCCCAAGGGGCTGTCGAGCCATTGAAAAAAAATACAAGAACACGTCATCAAAACAAAATATCAAACCCTAAATATAGGGCTACTAATCTGGAATGTATGAGGCTAATTTAAAGGAAACATAGTTTAAATTTGTAACTTTCTGCGATTGGCTGAACGGTGGTCCTTTGATAAATTGCTATTGGACAGACAGGCCGGCTTCAAAAATCAGCTTGGTCTACAAGAACACTACAGCTAGAAGACGTAACGGAATAATTTATAAAGCCACAAAGATAACAATACTGACCGAAACTTAACGTTCCATTTCTGACGAAATTTACTGTAAGACACGTTTCCGCTTGGTTTAAAATATAAGTTATACCTATAAGTTCCTTCCAGTTACCTTCCCGGGGTAAAGCGACCGGGGCGTGGCGTTGACCACCCACTTCCATCTAGCGCCGAGGTTATAGAAAGAGCAGAGCTATACCTCTTTGCCTTCGTGGCCTGTTACAGGGCCAACTCTACATTTTACTTCCAGTCACCATTCATCTAACAATGACACAGTAAACACACGTTGTGTTGCGATCAACATTTCAAAATTTCACCAAAGATACTTAAAATACAATCGAACCCGGTTATAACGACATCGGTTTAAGCGACACCTCGTCTATAACATCAAATATTCTGTGGTACCAATTAATTCCTCTGTTAACCATAAAATTATACTCCTCGGTTATAACAACACTCGTTTATAACGACACAGACTATGCAGTCCCTTTCATAACGTTATAACCGAGTTCGATTTGCATACTTTAAAAGTATATACAAAATACAAAATCTACTCACTACACAGTACTTACGTTCGCCTGAATAACAATTATTGATCGAAAGAATTCACATTTGTGTTTATTTCTAATGAAGTTTCTATTACTTCTTCAGCGAAGCCTCTCTAGTAACTTTACGTAGAATCCCACACGCGAATTAATGTAACAGCTGTCAGACGAAACAGCCCACAGAACTTCAAACTCAAGACCCCATGGACTACATCCAATACCGCACCGTACCGTCGATCTGCTCGCTCAGCCATCATTCTGCAGAACACCAACACAAAACTTCCGCGTCCTGGTGACAACTGAACCAAGCCTTACAAGATCAACAAGCAAAGCCCTTCAAGAAACAAGACGATGATTATTTTTATGGCAAGAAAGTAAGGAAGGAGCCAAGCCGGATCCACTTTATAGTACAGATCCGGGATTGTTAAGAGTGCATTGGAAATCTGAAGGTCTACAGGCTTAGCTACTTCAAGCTCTTGAGGACGGCCGCTCGCAAACAGCATTCGATGTCTAGTTACCTCCAAGCGTTTCGTCTTAACGTGTATTTTAACGACATTTTATCATCTGCCCAGGTTATAATAGCGCCGAAGATTGAAAGGTTTTTTAATCATGACTTGGAGGAAATCTAACTATTTTAATCCGTTAAATATTTATGTGGTGGTACTGAGGAAAATTACAAAAATCTCAGCTAAGACAGACAACCTCGCAGCCGAGATACGAGACCTGCAGGGACCTGTCAGTACCGTGGCTGATCCATTGGTCTTCTTGTAGAAACAGCCATCGACTTCAGTTCCATTGAGATATAACCCCACACATATACGTCAGTTAGACCAGTTTTTTTTTTTATGAAGGGCCCTCGCACCACAGCCTTAAGGCTTTTTGTGCAACCCCAATGAACATGATGAGGATGAGCAGTTTTTTACCAATTTTTAAAATTAATGGAGCACCAGTGGAATGAAATCGACAGGGAAAACCGACAACTCGGAGAAAAACCTGTCCCAGTGCCACTTTGTCCACCACAAATCTCACATGGACTTGACCTGGGACCGAACCCTGGGCCTCCGTGGTGAGAGGCCGGCGACTAACCGCTTGAGCCATGGCACGGCCCAGTTAGACCAGTGGTATTCAACATTTTTTGTTCGCGTACCCCCAGATATAATTTCTCTTCAACTTTGTACCCCCAAAGTTATTGGTGCATAATTCAAGTTACACACAGTCTATAATCTACATCTAAAATAAGTTAAATAAGTTACATCCAAAATAATGTATTAAATAATAAGTTTTAGATGAGAAAAAGGAGAGTCAAGCTATTAAATTGTCAAAGAACAAAGTAATATGAAGCAGTGCGTCTGTCTGTTTGTTGCCACAACAGTATTTTGAAGTAGGTTCATTGCGTGGTTAAAAGAAGTGAAAAACTGTATTAGGGACAACGTTAATCCCGTCCAATAGTGTTCAGTCACGTTCCGACGCACTATGTGGAATAAAATGAAACTAGCCGCCCAGATAAGAATCGCATAAAGGAGAGAGAGAAAAAAATGGCGCTCCCAAATCGCATGTCCTTACGTCTGAGTCTCCTGTGGCTAACCCTAAATCTGACCCTGATTATTCAGTGCTTATCATTAAATATTGTTACGTACCTAAGATGTCTTCGCGTACCCCCGGGTGTACGCGTACCCCAGGTTGAATACCACTGAGTTAGACAACCAGCAGTTCAGCATGGACAAGGCACACCTCAGTGAATGTCACTTAATGCAGAATCTTCAGCTGTGTTAAAGACAGTCCTCTAGTGACCAGGCTACAACCTGGACAAGTGAGGGATCTCTGTAAGGCGATATCAAATGCTTTCTTTTCTCGAAAGCGCCCAGGACGGTTCTGGTGCCCACCAACGGGTACCGGGTGCTCTTTCTACGGGAGTAAAGCAGCCGGAGTATTAAGTTAACCGCTCACCTGTCCCGTGCCGAGGTTAATAATGAGGGGAGCTGTAACTATACTCCCCCCATTCACTTAACGGCCTGCACAGAGGCACCTTTACCTGTACCTGCAGTTTATACAATGATAAAACTTTAAACAGTTCAGAACCTTTATAAGGTAACTTACTGATTTACGAAAATAAGAAATAGCACAGTGACTCACTGCATATTTTGGTGTGATGATAACTTGCACTTGATTAAAAATAACCTGTGAGGTTTGATTAATTCTTATATTATTTAACGGCACTGCATAAAGCAGGGGTGTCCAACACGCGGCTCGCCAGGTAGTGTTAGTCGGCCCACCACATTTGTAAATTTTATACACACTATAAAAATTACACCACAAATCAGGAGGTTAATTGTACCAATTTTTTTGTGATTTTTAAACGTGCAGCCCGCTAACCAGCCCACAATAACGGTTGTGGTCCTTTGCCCAAAAAAAAAAGAGGTTCGACGCCCCTGTCATAGAGCATATAGCGTGGAATCAGAAAGAGAGATGATCACGGATGAAGAGCAGATAAGCCTAAGTGTTCTGAGGGAGACGGTGGTGGCCAATGTGAAGGTAATATGTACATATACTCTTCAACGGGCTGGGTAAAATTACCCAAAACCTGTAAAAGGAAAGCCACTAATCTGCTGGGATTTGAACCAGCTGAATACAAGTCGGCCGCAGCTGTGGCATTAGCCTGTTCCAACCTACACAGTCTCTACATTACTAAGTAACTTAGGAAACACTTTAGACACTGATAACTGAGACATCAGTACGTCATATGAATTAAGAGTGAGTGACCCTTGTTATTAGCTGCCGAAGAGATGCGAGTTGCTCATCCTTGCAGCCAAAGCCGAAGTACTAGGCTATATAATTGGCGAGCACAGGTGACTTCGTGGCCAGCAAACAGCATCATTCAGACTGCGACCAGCCTCTTTATTTAGTAACCCACTCATGCCGTCCTGGGTAATTCCAGCACGAGACACAACAAAAGACCTCGAAAAAAAACATTACTTTAGGATCCGTAAGGGGCCGAAACCGAGGAACATTCACTAACTGCGTCAGAAACGGAAGAAAAAGAATCTACGGCATGTGTGTGTGTGTGTGTATCAGCTCTCGAATAACGGGACTTTAGACTCCCTCCTCTCCTGACGATGATGTTGGGAGTCCAAGTTCAGTGCTGCACCTCGACAATGACATTGAAGAGATTCCCCTCCCGTGCCAACGACCGTCCTTCTGGAACGTAGCCCACTACTGGAAGCAAGCGCCTACAACAGGTGTTGGTCTAGATCGGAATTCACATCATCATCCTGGCTGGAATTTCTGGTAACTTTCCTCTCTTTGCTCCGACACCAAGTACAGCCTTCCAATATTTCTTCAGAACTTAAAATCATTCCTCAGTTTCCTAAACCAGACGAACATCAAGTTGGTATTCCCGCAGTCCATTCAATTACGTTGCCAGTAACGTAAGACCAGGCCTATATAGTGTCGGGATAGCTCAGTCAGTATAGCGACTCGCTACGGGCTGAACGGTCCGGAGATCGAATTCCGGTGGGGGCGAGATTTTCCGCACTTGTCCAGACCGGACCTGGGGCCCACCAAGCACAATGGGTACTAGGTCTCTTTCCCGGGAGTAAAGCGGCCGGGAAGTGGCATTCACCACCCACCCCCATAGCGCCGAGGCTAAAGAAACAGTAGAGCTATACATCTTCTCCCCTTCTGGACCTTTACGGCCTGTTCTAGGGTGAACTTTACCTTACATATACAGTGTCGAATAACTGTATCACAGTGACTAATGAACTAGAAAGGACGTGGAAGGAAGCGGTCACAGCCTGATTTAAGATACCAACCCGGAATTTGCCTGGAAGGACTAGGGAAAACCATGAAGAATCTCGGGATAGTCGATATATCGGCCGAGATGTGGGAACGGCATCTCTCGCCACACCAGCTGGTACAGTGGGCAACGCTGTGTATATTGTAACTATTCCGTAACTGAAGAACCTAAACTGATTGTGGTTACAGCAGGGGAATTCGTCGCCGAGCGATTATCAGCTGCTTCCAGCGCTGAAGCAACATCTTGGCGACTACAAATGTAATGATTATCGCGAGGTGGAAACAGTTATGACATGATGGCTGATACCACAGGACAGACTAATATCTTCAGGCAACAGTTATGACATGATGGCTGATACCACAGGACAGACTAATATCTTCAGGCAACAGTTATGACATGATGGCTGATACCACAGGACAGACTAATATCTTCAGGCAACAGTTATGACATGATGGCTGATACCACAGGACACAGACTGATATCTTCAGGCAACAGTTATGACATGATGGCTGATACCACAGGACAGACTAATATCTTCAGGCAACAGTTATGACATGATGGCTGACACCACAGGACACAGACTGATATCTTCAGGCAACAGTTATGACATGATGGCTGATAGCACAGGACACGGACTAATATCTTCCGGCAACAGTTATGACATGATGGCTGATACCACAGGACAGACTAATATCTTCAGGCAACAGTTATGACATGATGGCTGATACCACAGGACAGACTAATATCTTCAGGCAACAGTTATGACATGATGGCTGATACCACAGGACAGACTAATATCTTCAGGCAACAGTTATGACATGATGGCTGATAACACAGGGCAGACTAATATCTTCAGGCAACAGTTATGACATGATGGCTGATACCACAGGACAGACTAATATCTTCAGGCAACAGTTATGACATGATGGCTGATACCACAGGACAGACTAATATCTTCAGGCAACAGTTATGACATGATGGCTGATACCACAGGACAGACTAATATCTTCCGGCAACAGTTATGACATGATGGCTGATACCACAGGACAGACTAATATCTTCAGGCAACAGTTATGACATGATGGCTGATACCACAGGACAGACTAATATCTTCAGGCAACAGTTATGACATGATGGCTGATACCACAGGACAGACTAATATCTTCAGGCAACAGTTATGACATGATGGCTGATACCACAGGACAGACTAATATCTTCAGGCAACAGTTATGACATGATGGCTGATACCACAGGACAGACTAATATCTTCAGGCAACAGTTATGACATGATGGCTGATACCACAGGACAGACTAATATCTTCAGGCAACAGTTATGACATGATGGCTGATACCACAGGACAGACTAATATCTTCAGGCAACAGTTATGACATGATGGCTGATACCACAGGACAGACTAATATCTTCAGGCAACAGTTATGACATGATGGCTGATACCACAGGACAGACTAATATCTTCAGGCAACAGTTATGACATGATGGCTGATACCACAGGACAGACTAATATCTTCAGGCAACAGTTATGACATGATGGCTGATACCACAGGACAGACTAATATCTTCAGGCAACAGTTATGACATGATGGCTGACACCACAGGACAGACTAATATCTTCAGGCAACAGTTATGACATGATGGCTGATACCACAGGACAGACTAATATCTTCAGGCAACAGTTATGACATGATGGCTGATACCACAGGACAGACTAATATCTTCAGGCAACAGTTATGACATGATGGCTGATACCACAGGACAGACTAATATCTTCAGGCAACAGTTATGACATGATGGCTGATACCACAGGACAGACTAATATCTTCAGGCAACAGTTATGACATGATGGCTGACACCACAGGACACAGACTGATATCTTCAGGCAACAGTTATGACATGATGGCTGATAGCACAGGACACGGACTAATATCTTCCGGCAACAGTTATGACATGATGGCTGATACCACAGGACAGACTAATATCTTCAGGCAACAGTTATGACATGATGGCTGATACCACAGGACAGACTAATATCTTCAGGCAACAGTTATGACATGATGGCTGATACCACAGGACAGACTAATATCTTCAGGCAACAGTTATGACATGATGGCTGATACCACAGGACAGACTAATATCTTCAGGCAACAGTTATGACATGATGGCTGATACCACAGGACAGACTAATATCTTCAGGCAACAGTTATGACATGATGGCTGACACCACAGGACACAGACTGATATCTTCAGGCAACAGTTATGACATGATGGCTGATAGCACAGGACACGGACTAATATCTTCCGGCAACAGTTATGACATGATGGCTGATACCACAGGACAGACTAATATCTTCAGGCAACAGTTATGACATGATGGCTGATACCACAGGACAGACTAATATCTTCAGGCAACAGTTATGACATGATGGCTGATACCACAGGACAGACTAATATCTTCAGGCAACAGTTATGACATGATGGCTGATACCACAGGACAGACTAATATCTTCAGGCAACAGTTATGACATGATGGCTGATACCACAGGACAGACTAATATCTTCAGGCAACAGTTATGACATGATGGCTGATACCACAGGACAGACTAATATCTTCCGGCAACAGTTATGACATGATGGCTTATACCACAGGACAGACTAATATCTTCAGGCAACAGTTATGACATGATGGCTGATACCACAGGACAGACTAATATCTTCAGGCAACAGTTATGACATGATGGCTGATACCACAGGACAGACTAATATCTTCAGGCAACAGTTATGACATGATGGCTGATACCACAGGACAGACTAATATCTTCAGGCAACAGTTATGACATGATGGCTGATACCACAGGACAGACTAATATCTTCAGGCAACAGTTATGACATGATGGCTGATACCACAGGACAGACTAATATCTTCAGGCAACAGTTATGACATGATGGCTGATACCACAGGACAGACTAATATCTTCAGGCAACAGTTATGACATGATGGCTGATACCACAGGACAGACTAATATCTTCAGGCAACAGTTATGACATGATGGCTGATACCACAGGACAGACTAATATCTTCAGGCAACAGTTATGACATGATGGCTGATACCACAGGACAGACTAATATCTTCAGGCAACAGTTATGACATGATGGCTGATACCACAGGACAGACTAATATCTTCAGGTAACAGAAAAGCTCGTCCCACGAAATGATAAATGCCTCAGCTGTGGCGGGGACTATGTGGAAATGTAGTGGGATAGCTGCACAGACAAATGTGAACTGTTGTCATAGCAGCTGAAGATAAACAACCCAAAATATGAGCACTGGAAGATACATTCTGACAAACCATCCAATATTGATTCAAACGGTTGAATCAAGAAACAAAAGGAAGGACGCTGAGACATTCGGGTTTCGACGACGTAACGCCGCTTCTTTGAAGTCCTAACACAGACAGTCGTGTATCTATAGAATGAACAAGCACAGACATAAATACGTAACTTAAGAAGGATTATGAAATACCAGAAATTTAAAATTTAAAATCGTCTTATTTAAAAAAAAAAAAAGGCAACACCACGCCTGCTCATGCGTGTTGCATAAGCAGACACTTAACACGCTCGTTTTAACGCCCTCTCCTTAATTTCGCCTGCAAAGCATTCCAGTTTGTCATCCAACGCTCAGAGACATGTCCACTCCTTTTATTGTCATATACAATAGACGTAATGCGAACAACAAATCGACGACAGACTCAACTGTCACTTAACAAGATGAAGTACACTTACGCACAATGGGGTTGCAAGGTACAGTTAGTTTAAATAAGTACTTATATGAAAAGTTCAAGTTGCCATTAACACTGCTGTTGAATGCATCAATGATTCAGCAATGATCCGTTATGTTTATCGTTTACATTTCAATGCACGAATATCTCAGTCATATGCGTGCTACATGTAGGGATCCCATTTTGTATAAACCGACAACCGGGACACTTAATAACATTCAGGTGTCGCTAGAGGGAGGGAGGTCCAGAAGACAAACTTGTTATCTCATCACGCAATTGAAAGAGCAGTGTAAAGGTAAAGCAATCCCTGGACAGGCCCTGAGGGTTCCAGGAGGTTGAGGCTCCCATATTTCAAGACAGTCGGCACATGAAGGTGGTAACGTTGTCAGTCCTACGCGCCGGCCGCCTTTACCCCCCAGGAAATATTCCTGGTACTCATTTCTGTTAGAGGCTGAGTCGACCCCAGGGCCATAGGCAAAGAGCAGAGCAGAACACTCAGACGAAAAATTATAACGTACAAATACAAAAAATGAAAATAAAAATAATAATGAAAATGAAAATAATAATAATAATAATAATAATAATAATAATAATGTAATAACACTCAGACACTCAGTTCTCGTCACATACCCGTTCCTCACCCTTCTCCCGCTCAGTCCACACTCTACAATCACCAATCTACACATCTTCCTCTTCCTCTGCCTCTCAGTCCACACTCTACAATCACCAATCTACACATCTTCCTCACCCTTCTCCCTCTCAGTCCACACTCTACAATCACCAATCTACACATCTTCCTCTTCCTCTGCCTCTCAGTCCACACTCTACAATCACCAATCTACACATCTTCCTCTTCCTCTGCCTCTCAGTCCACACTCTACAATCACCAATCTACACATCTTCCTCTTCCTCTGCCTCTCAGTCCACACTCTACAATCACCAATCTACACATCTTCCTCTTCCTCTGCCTCTCAGTCCACACTCTACAATCACCAATCTACACATCTTCCTCTTCCTCTGCCTCTCAGTCCACACTCTACAATCACCAATCTACACATCTTCCTCTTCCTCTGCCTCTCAGTCCACACTCTACAATCACCAATCTACACATCTTCCTCTTCCTCTCCCTCTCAGTCCACACTCTACAATCACCAATCTACACATCTTCCTCACCCTTCTCCCTCTCAGTCCACACTCTACAATCACCAATCTACACATCTTCCTCTTCCTCTGCCTCTCAGTCCACACTCTACAATCACCAATCTACACATCTTCCTCTTCCTTCCCTCTCAGTCCACATTTACAATCACCAATCTACACACTCTTCCTCACCCTTCTCCCTCTCAGTCCACACTCTACAATCACCAATCTACACATCTTCCTCTTCCTCTCCCTCTCATATTCCTCCCTGTTAGTGGCCGGTTGATGTCTGTCCTACTCATATGGATGTTTTCTCCCACTGTGGGAAAGTCAAAATTTTCGTATTAATTGTCATAAATATCGAGTTTTCATGACTTAGAAAAACCCGGGACATTTGGCGTCCAGAACCGAACTTTGCGAGACTGTGGGACAGGGATATTTAAAACCCATAAAACCGAGAATGTCCCAGGACAACCGAAACAAATGAGATTCCTAGCTACATGTACAGGGTATACACAAAAGAATGGTGCGGTTTCAATAGTTTTCACTATTGAAACCGCACCATTCTTTTGTGTATACCCTGTATATTTGTTCGTGCGCATTACAGGTCTTAATACATTTGTTAAGGTGGTGTGTAAAAATCATTAAGTTCCTTCCCATCAAATTTTTTACATTCTACTTTTGCTACACGCTACCTCAGTTTTAGGCACATATATTCTATGCATCATTTTGTACTCAAGCAATACAACCACATTAAAGGGCAGAGAATTTTTACGCATTATGAATGTACGGAAACTTCGCAGACTACTGACTGTGAGGTGACAGATGACATAATAGGTCAGAATGGCCAGATCTAAGACAAGTTGTGAGGTTAAACACAGAAATATCTCTGCTCTATGTAACCATCAACCCACCCATCAAACAGGCCATCTGTTACACATCCACCTACGACGGCATATACCTGTAATTTTTGTGTTTGTACATGTAGATTAGAGATACCGCTCCTATCCCAGTTGGTTATCCATGTACACACTACAGGGTGGGTGGGAAGTAAGTAGGCATTAAATAACTGTCGAGGCACACGATACGTGCGGTGTTAGAGAAAGACTTGAATTTTCGCCCGTGGAAACCGCATTGCGTGCAGGAGCTGACACCTGAAGACTGTGACCGCAGAATGGAATATGGGGAGTTGATGGTGGGTTCGCACGAGGATTGGCCACAACTGTTTGAAAACATTCTCTGGAGCGACGAGGCCGTTTTCCATATCGGCGGTTTCGTCAATCGACATAATTGCCATTACTGGGCGGCACACGATCCCGAAGTGACGGTGGAGAAGATGCAAAATCGTCCAAAAGTGACCGTGTGGTGCTGAATGACGGCCACTAAGGTCATCGGCCCATATCTTCTGCATGACACCAAGAATGCCGACCGCTACCTTCAGATTCCGCCGGTGCCTACATTGAATTTTAAGCTATACGTCCATATTCCCATTTAAAAAGGTACATGTAAAAATTATTTTCATTATCTTTGCATTGGAAATATAGAGGTTATAACCATTTATCAATGCCTACTTACTTCCCAACCACCCTGTAGTTCCTTTAGCCGTTCGCTGCCACACTATTTAGTGTTCTCACATGACCACTATCCCTGCAATCCAAATTCACAATAGCGTAAAAAAAAATTTGAAAATTTTTCAGCCCACAAAATAAAAACAAAATCAGCAAGCTATGAGTTAAAATTTGTTGTACCACATCTCACGACATGGAGACACCCGAGCTCAAATCCCGTCAGAGTACTAGCTAGTCGGAATTTTGGCAAGTTGTGTGTATCTCAAAGGATCACACTTCGATACAGGACACATCGATGTGTCTGATCCCTTTCAGTTCACCGCATATTTACGCTGTCTCGCCTTATTCAACGTTAAACAACTTCGTATCCAGTAACAACGCTATAACAATAGACAAAATAAGCACCAAACGGGACTGTCATGGCTTATGGGAGAGAAGGCCACGTATTATGAATATGACGAGGAACGTCCGGACGAAGGCACCTGGAGAGTGATGGATTCACGGCCAGCATGCTACATGTCTGTCCATCGCCGCCGACGAAGGCAATACGTCTTAATTCCTTTCCAGGCCAGCAGATGTCTCGCTGTATCCGGTAATGCAATATGTACATGAGACGATGGGCGGCAAAGAAAATGCGTACACTCGTGTCAGATAAAATACAAACGGGTCAAAACGTAAGCAAGGCTTTCCTCACTGTAACCAAATACAGCCTGAACATAATTCCAACTTCGCCTGCGACGGTTTCTTCACGTTGATATCATCAAGCATAGGACAGGCAATGTACGTGTAACGTAAAACTGAGGCGCGTTCGCGTAACCATTGTTGTCGAGAAAAAGCAATAAGTAGGCCCTATTACATATTCTGAGTGTGTCTGTAGCCTTAGTTACCCCGCATGCAAAGTGCATGCGGGGTATTATATTGTCATCTGTGGCCTGTCTGGATCTTCCGTATTTTTTCACTTTATCTCAAAAAACGGCACGATTTTCGGGGAAAACGATACTGAATATAAAATGTGTGTTTTGATTTACTCTACAACTTTTGTCTGAAACATTTCTCATTCTAAGAAGAATTCAGCCATACATTTATCATTACCGTACATAGGTCTTCATGTAAAGTACTCGTTATTCTTGTCAGATTTTAATGAAACTTGAATTTTCTCAACAGATTTTCGAAAAATACTCAAATATCAAATTTTATAAAAATCCATTCAGTGGGAGCAGAGTTATTCCATGCGGACGGACAGACAGATGGACGGACATGACGAAGCTAAAAGTCGCTTTTCGCAATTTTGCGAAATAGCCTAATTAGAAATATAATACTTACTTAACGACACACCATGAAAGTGAATTTAGAACCTTAACCCCTTAAGGACTACAACCAACCTGAAATACATTTAAACATTCAGTCCGTACCGCGCAGTAAACACACTCCGTCTCAGTTAATGTTGTACAGTGAAATAATCGCTGTTTGTTCTGAGATCCACACAAAACACATAAATACAGTCCGTACCGCGCAGTAAACACACTCCGTCTTAGTTATACAAACCAGTCAGTTAATGTTGTACAGTGAAATAATAGCTGTTTGTTCTGAGATCCACACAAAACACATAAATACAGTCCGTACCGCGCAGTAAACACACTCCGTCTTAGTTATACAAACCAGTCAGTTAATGCTGTACAGTGAAATAATAGCTGTTTGTTCTGAGATCCACACAAAACACATAAATACAGTACGTACCGCGCAGTAAACACACTCCGTCTTAGTTATACAAACCAGTCAGTTAATGTTGTACAGTGAAATAATCGCTGTTTGTTCTGAGATCCACACAAAACACATAAATACAGTCCGTACCGCGCAGTAAACACACTCCGTCTCAGTTATACAAACCAGTCAGTTAATGTTGTACAGTGAAATAATCGCTGTTTGTTCTGAGATCCACACAAAACACATAAATACAGTCCGTACCGCGCAGTAAACACACTCCGTCTCAGTTATACAAACCAGTCAGTTAATGTTGTACAGTGAAATAATCGCTGTTTGTTCTGAGATCCACACAAAACACATAAATACAGTCCGTACCGCGCAGTAAACACACTCCGTCTCAGTTATACAAACCAGTCAGTTAATGCTGTACAGTGAAATAATCGCTGTTTGTTCTGAGATCCACACAAAACACATAAATACACTGTGTGGGAAAAATATAGGATTTTTTAATGCTAAACCTGGTGGTACGTGAAGTAACCACCGGGGCTTTATATGGCTAAGCAACGTGGGCCTGAAAAGTATGAAATTAAAGTGGACAGTCGTATAACAATAGGCTTATAAGTACCGCACGTCAGTTTTCATATACCTCTGTTAATATTGAACAGATACAAGCCTACGGAAATGACATGGCGTGAATAAGGTCAGAGATGAGAGTTTCGACGCTTCGCAGCCGTCTAATTGACGTCTCCATTCTTCTGGGATACGCCACCGCGCTGAGACGACGTCGAAACATCCAAGAAGATAAAGGATCTAACGCGGCCACATTTATGAAAATTGATATTTCGGCAACAGTAAACACGAACCGTACCGCTGAATAATGTAAATGGGGGGTTGTGTTTTCTTCAATGCTGCCTCTCGTAACCTTCCACTGGTGGGGGCATTCTACCCAGAATGTTAAGCACCATTGTCCCATAGTAATACGAACGCCATGCTGGTGTATCACTGATGAAAAATGTCAGTTTTGAAGCAACGAGGAAGATATCCATGGGAAGAAGTGCGAGTTTGATTTACGACTGTCGGATTGCCTACCGCCTAGGGTGCAACAAAGTGCCCCCCCTCTGGTATATCCGTGGCCATTGCAAATCGGCCGTCATTTTGCTTATACAGACTACTACCGCGCATGATATTTGGAACAGAACAAAACTTGCAGTCGTATCTCTCATCAGTGAAGTCCTTTCGACGTGATTACTATGCCTTGTAACATCAATTTACGTCACGCGTTGGTAACCTTCCTTAATAAATACACCCTTGCTCTAAATCGGTTTCTTACCACCTGCACATCGCATTTATTGTGCACAGTGATTCCTATAACGTCACGTGCACACTACTATAAACTTATTTCAACAGCTGGACAGTCCTCTTACTGTTTTCACGGATTAGACAATCGTATGCCTGTACCGGCCACAAATCCTCTTTCCAGCACCTCATTGGAATTCCTCTTATTCGTCCCTATTTTTCGCCGCCTGCATACTATTTTGAAATTCGTCTTATCTAAATTAGGAGCCGGGATAGAGTAGTGAGTATAATGACTAGCTACGGGCTGGACGGCCCGGGGTTCGAATCCGCCGATCCCAGTGGCCGTGCGGTCTAAGGCGTGGGTCTTCGGCCGCTCGCTTACTGAGATCGTGGGTTCGAATACCACCGGGGCATGGATATTTGTGTTGTGTTTGTTGTAGGACTAATATGGAACATAAGTAACATGCAGGACAAAAAGGATTTAAACAGTACAAAAATGGATCAAAGGGGAAAACCCCGGACAGGCAAAAAAAAAAAAAAAATCCCAGAAAAATCAAGAGATCTTTGTCTTCTCCGTATCGTCCAGACCCATCCTCCTATTTAATTTTTTGCCGGGGGTAAAGCGGCCGTGACGTGATGTTGACCACTAACCTCCATCTAGCGACGAGGTTAAGAATGAATGGAGCTGTACCTCTGCTCCCCCATGGACAGGGACTTCACTTTTTTTTTTTTTTTTTTGCCTAGCTCAAGTCCTTTGGCGCTGTCCAATTGTATAATTCCAGATGCTAGCCTTTAAAACGTTCCATTTCTACAGCCTGTCTCTCTGCAAAGTTTCTGTCACCCTCTGCACATATCTCACTGCCCTAGTCTAGCAGTAAAAATTTGAGTTATCAAACTTGATACAAATCAGAACCATAACATTAGCTCTGACATAGCACCCTCTGCTTGCACTACCCTATACAGGGCATACACAAAAGAATGGTGCGGCACCATTCTTTTGTGTATCCCTGTATTATTTTACTAAACTGAGGCAAGAAGTCCCATGGATCTACCCCTCCACACCTCCCTTCAGCTCTTACACTTCCCCCTCCAGCATACTCCCTATACTCCCCCTACAGTCATCTATCCATTATGTCCACGTGAGTGCTGGTAGTGACAACCATGTGATAACCTTCGCTAATGACAAGCACTTTGTGCTGGTTGTTATAACCCAGTGGGGGCACGAGTATGCAGAGAGTGGGACCGAGACTTGTCATCCCCAACATCCATGAGGATAGGGCATGCAGTTGAAATTACAATGACACTGTAAGAACATCTGCACTAACTTCTATTCTTCAAAATTCACCACAAACTGAACAGTGCCATTTTGTCCAGCACAAATCCCAGACGGACTGACCTCGGATCAAATCCGCTCCTCTGAGGTGACAGGTTGGCGACTGCCTGAACCATGTCAAAACTCTCACTTGCCAAGATTATATAGCATCGGTGACAGATGAACGAATGAGTATGGAACACATGGTAGAATGACAATGACAGTGGAAAACTGAAGTATTCGGAGAAAAATCTCTCCCAGTGCAGGTGAGGTCTTCTTATATGTGGCAGACACTTCATGTGTGGCAACAGGCTTTTAAAACACTCATATGTCAAATCATCATCTTCCTTGACTGTTCTTTCTTTGCCCAGAATGTCCAACTTCCTCTTCTCAAGAGCAATTATCTCATCATTTTTCTTAAAGATGCACACAATCTCTAGCTGCAATCTTATATATCTGTACTTCATACACTTGAGCTTAGGTTGACTGTAGAAAATGCTCAAATTCTATTCGACAGTTGTCAGCCATCACCTTCATAATTGGTAACTTCAGATTTGGAGTTCTGAGTGGATGACGTCTCCGCAATAAGGTATAACACACCATTCCCAACTTCAAAATATCCTTACAGAAGGACATTACAATAAAATGAAACCATAAGTTACTCATCCTCAGTTGATCAAGTCATAACATAATTTTGTCTTCTGTAACGATTTTATATTTTGTCTATAGCACGTTCTTCAATTTCACCTTTACTGAAGTGGATAATGCACCCATGATTGGTTGATAAAATTCAATGATTTTTTATGTGTACATAGTCAATATGGCAATTTCTAATCCAAGAATGGTCCTCATATTATATTAAAAATCCTTAACTAATTTCATCTGTACAGCCTCTGACACAAAGTAATCAAATAAACTATGCAGAGGTTTAGCTGAAACTCCACAGACAAAAGTAGCAATTAATTCATTTTTGAAGGCTTTAGGCTCCTGCTGCAATGAATCACTCCACTTTCTAACACTAAATTTTGGAATGGGGAAGACAACCTTATCAGACATTGTAAAAAACACTAGTGAAGTGATATGGTATGTTCTCAGAGATCAATATTTACCAGTCTCACCAACAGAAATGTGGAATAACATGGTTGAGATCTATGCAAAGAAGTGAACTTTCTTGATCTGTATTAGGTTCATAGATGGTAAATATGTTTAAATTAAATGTCCTGCACAAAATGGTTCAGAATTTTATAAACAGTTCTTATCATTCTTGCTATAGGTACTTGTTGATAGCAACTGTAAGTTGATTACCATCAATTAATATCCATGTAGATAATGTGGGCTGTCGAAGTGATGCTGGAAATTTCAGAACCCCTTCCCTCAATAAATTGCTGGAAAGAAGAGAACTGAATACTCCCTCAGTCTGAGAGCTGCCTGGGTTCAGTTTCAAAAGCGTCATTTGTATTGCTAGGAGACGAAGGATATCAGCTCTTGCCTTGTTTAATGACATGATACTCAGCAACAAACTTGGATGTCAACAAACTTGTTTTTAATTCCAAGTTATCTAGGGCTCAAAGAAGTGGAGAATGTGTTTTTGGCATACTGTGTGCTAAATGGAAAAATTTGTCTAAATGCGTCAAGATAGATGAGCATAATGCAATTTCATTTGTCAAAGATATATGAATTCTTCATTATTTTCTTCTGAAACACATGGAACCTGACTCAAACTACTTAAGCAGAGAGACAAAGCAAGCTAAATTTTGGTGAGCACAACACTGTTCCTCAACTCATACCCAAAATGTCAGTGAAGCATTTTGAATTATTTTAATAATGTGGCATCTGTACCATGGCAATATAATTATACTTTGCTGGAAAATATTTTACAACACCATAATATGCCCACACTTTACAACACCATAATATGCCCACACTTTACAACACCATAATATGCCCACACTTTACAACACCATAATATGCCCACACTTTACAACACCATAATATGCCCACACTTTACAACACCATAATATGCCCACACTTTACAACACCATAATATGCCCACACTTTACTCACATTCAGTGTTAACTGTTGTAATGTATCAAACATTGCAGCAATAGAACATATATGACTCGCTTATGTGGATTTATTTAATAACTAAAAAACTCGCCACCTTTTCCTGTTTCTTCAGCAATGCCCTAACACTCTTTCCTTGTTCATGTAAATCAACATGTGGGTCCCATAATGGCCTTCAACAGAAGACAAAGCTTATCAGAACTTCTTCCATTGCCTCAACACAAGCCCACACGCTACTGATTTAGACAGTGTCCCAATAGATAGTCGGCGATTTTAACCAACATGTTTGCTCTGAAAGCAGGGCAGGCAGTAAGTAGGACTGAGTTCGGTGGGTCAGTGTAGCCATTTTTATAAGGTTTCTCTTGTTGGTTTAAAGTCACATTCCTGCTAATTGGCCCACTACCATCTAACCTCCAGGCAACATGCTTGCAGTGTGGCTGTACCCTCTGTACTTAGTTTAACATTTTAAAGACCTGCGTTCACATACACAAATGCACGTAAGAAAACACCCCCAGAAATTAATTTTATATATTTAGGCACTAAGGAAACTTACTGCATTTTTAAGACATGCCACATAATCTCTGTTTTACTATTCATAAAATGGCATTTATTTCACAATTTTATCTTTATCTGTTCAAATAATATGTTTTTCATAAACAATGTGCCAAAATTTAAATACCCACCCCAGTAGGAAAAATGTTAATGGGACTTTGTGATATTCATTTGTTTTATAAAGTAGGAATGCACATTACAAAACCTTGATTCAGTTAAGACCTCACATAGGACATGCAAGATTGATTCCTGTTTATTATGTCATCTTCTAGCTGTCCCTTTAAGTGACAGTGTCCTTATAACAGTCCTGTTACTTGTTCTCACTGGTACCTGATCAGTATACAGTACTGGTATATATACTGTATGTATCTATACAATAAACAGAAATCTTTTAAAATTAATGTCTATTTTTTATAAATATTTATACATATCTAGCACAAGCTATGTTGGCAAACACATAGAAGGAATAATAGACAGGAAAAAATTCCATGATAAAGCTCACAGAAGTGGCTGAAATGGAACACAACAATACAGCACAAAGATAGTGACCAGCTCTACAAATGGAACACAACAATACAGCACAAAGATAGTGACCAGCTCTACAAATGGAACACAACAATACAGCACAAAGATAGTGACCAGCTCTACAAATGGAACACAACAATACAGCACAAAGATAGTGACCAGCACTACAAATGGAACACAACAATACAGCAAAAAAATAGTGACCAGCTCTACAAATGGAACACAACAATACAGCACAAAGATAGTGACCAGCACTACAAATGGAACACAACAATACAGCAAAAAGATAGTGACCAGCTCTACAAATGGAACACAACAATACAGCACAAAGATAGTGACCAGCACTACAAAAGGAACACAACAATACAGCAAAAAGATAGTGACCAGCTCTACAAATGGAGCACAAAGATAGTGACCAGCTCTACAAATGGAACACAACAATACAGCACAAAGATAGTGACCAGCACTACAAATGGAACACAACAATACAGCAAAAAGATAGTGACCAGCTCTACAAATGGAGCACAAAGATAGTGACCAGCTCTACAAATGGAACACAACAATACAGCACAAAGATAGTGACCAGCACTACAAATGGAACACAACAATACAGCAAAAAGATAGTGACCAGCTCTACAAATGGAGCACAAAGATAGTGACCAGCTCTACAAATGGAACACAACAATACAGCACAAAGATAGTGACCAGCTCTACAAATAACAGGAGGGGTGACAGACAGGGCTGATCAACAAAATACACTTAACCTTGGCATGCATTTGTTGTAGTAAAAGTTTATTACAAGATAGGAAATATCTGCAGAGTGAAACACTTCTGGCACATTCATACAACAACAGCAACCAATAAATGCTGGTTACCTTAGTAACCACGGTAGCAAAGATAACCATAGGAACATCTGTAACTCTGATAAACAAGGTAACCATGGTAAACAGAAAATCAATGGTATGTAGTACCATGGTAACGAGGTGACCATAGCAATCATATGAATACTGGTAACCTTGGTAACAAAACAGAACCACAGTAAACTTCATAACCAAAGGTACATAGGTCTACATGTGAGGTGCATCTTAGATTTCTTTAATTTACCTAAATTTGAATTTTCTCTACAGATTTTGTAAACACCACCCCCCCCCCCCCCCCCCCAACGATACAAAAGTGCCTGAAAATGCATCTAGTGAGATCTGAATTGTTCCATGAGGATGGACAAACAGATGAGTGCACAGACACAATAAAGCTTAAAGTCACTTTTCACAAATGGGACATATTAGTTTTCAAATATTTAGTGAAAACTGAAGTTCATAAAACAATACATATGAGCATACACCTCATTACATCATATTAGCACCAAGCATATGTGGCAGTCCCTCTGAGAACAGGTGGTCTATTGACTGGCCCTTAATCAACATACACAGTTCAACTTACCCAAATCCTTGAAAGCAGCAGCAGCATGGGGCACAGCTTCCCATGGGTGAGGAATGTCGAGAAACACTGCATCCACCTTGCCATTTAGCTCAGTTCCAAACCCATCTTGACACACATCTCGCTGTTCCACAGTCACAAACTGCCCAATGCCATGAGATTCAAATTCTTCACGCACAACTGACACACGAAGTTCGTGGAAATCAAACGTGTAGAGATGACCATGGGGCATGATGCAGCGAATAAGTGCATGTGATAAGGAACCACTTCCAGTACCTGTGAAATTAAATAAATACTCTTCAGATTCTTGCATTTGTGGACATATGCAACAGTAATTATGTTATGACAGTAACCACCTGAACTGAAAAGGTTTGGTATTAAAAATATTATGTGTCACATAATCAGGAACGCAGAATATCCATGGAAATTCAAAAAAAGAACAACACAAATTGAATACAAACAGGGCAGCAGTAGGTGAGAGACCATCTAGGAAAACCACAAGACAAGACTGGATAAAATCTGTAAGATGTTTACAGAAAGATTTGACAGGTGTACAAACAAGTTTTGATCCTTGTCAGTTCTTGATTTCTCCATTGTGAAACACTGTATTAGCTTCACCAGATCATAAATGCATAATGTTAAACTTTACTGCTTCATCCAATTCATAGAAAACAGATTATATCATAAAAATGACCCTAATATATTATTTCAATGTCATGAGTGAGTGACAATATGAATTGTACACTATTTGTATTAGCTCTTTTGTGTAGAAACATCAGCTGACCTAGAGAAAATAGTGCCCCGAACAACAGCTAAAACTGCCTTTTTAATGCTAAATAGCTCATGGATAGGAGAATGAAGATAACCATGTTATAAAGCCTAACAAATTATTCATACAGAGCTTAACTCCCCAACATGGTGTACTGTGAATATAACCATACAACACATAATATCTGTCAATAGCGGCAAAGACCAATGAACACAAAATTAATGTCATATGTACTGTCTTCACAAATTCAAAATGCCACAATCAATAGACAGTCCCTTAGGAAAGCCTCATAACCTCTGTTCCTTCAAACAAACACCAACAAAACCTAGTATCGTTTCCTGTTCATTTACATAAAATAATTGTAATACATACCACATTCAATTACCACACTTCCAGGTTTTATTTCTAGTTGAAAAATGATCATGCTAATGTCAGGAGTGTAGATGATCTGTGTTCGATGCGGCAAAGTCAGAGTCCACAGCTCGGGTGTGGGGTGCAAGACATATGCCCATCCTTTTGACAAATACACTTTACTGCCATACTTCTTTCCGACAAGAGATTGAACCTTTAGGGCACCGTAAGTCGTTTGAAAAACATTTTCAACCCATTCATCTTTCTTGTTTTTTATTTTTGGCTGGACTTGAATAGCATGCATGTTATTAGGCCTCATATAAAGTATAACAGTATCTCCCTGCTCTATAGCATCTTTATATTTTTCAAAAACTCATTGCAGATCAGCGTCCTCGAATAATGTTCTTAACAACTTGATGTACTTTGAATGACGACAGAAAATTCCACAAAATGTTCCCGGTGTATTTACACACTTCTATACTAGCACGTGTTTTGCACAGTACGCATGCGCATACGCATTACGAACGTTGTATTGCGCATGTGCGTTCTCTTCCCAAGGCTCGGGAGTGTGGTTACAAGCGGTTACAGAATCCGAAAAAAAAAAAACCGGCAATATGGAGGTCGGTAAACAAGTGGGTGTTTTTGTATGCGTGTTATTACTTATTTTCAATTATTTTGATTTGAGTGTAGCCGATAATGATGATAAAAGTACGAACGTAAAGAAGAAGCTTCAAATTGGTGTCAAAAAGAGAGTCGATAACTGTCAAGTGAAATCAAAAAGAGGAGATTTTCTTCACATGCATTATAAGGTAAGTGTAAATCAACATTCCTTGTAATTTCATATGTGCTACATGTGATTTACGTGCAATAAAAACCCAATTTCTTACATGAACGATAGTAGTACTACCGTTCAAGTAAGAAATCTATCATAGTATAATACCCCAAATTGAAAAACACTGATAGAATGTGTTGTCCCCACACTTTCACCATGCTTTAGTATAAGGACGGTCAAATCATTCCTCAAAATAGGAAACTTGAAATGATTTTATTTCCATTCCGTGTGAAAGGATTTTGTCTGGAAATTCAACAAACGTCACAGAATTATGTTTTATACAGAACAAAATTGTTACAATAATGGTAGGCACTAAAAGGAGATTATCTTGTAGGAAAATATTTAGAAGGTTAACGTCCTTCTGTTTGCCATTGAACACTTATTGCCAGGATTTTGTTGTGGAAAACGTGGAAAAATTTTGAACAAATTCAGATATACACAATATAGGCACCAAACATAGATGTGAACTTCGTGTGCTGATTGCAAATCTCAGTAACAAATAGAAGCCAGAATTAAGTTATTCAGCCTCCCACTTACTGTCAAAAGTTAAACCCATGATATAGGAGTTATTAAGCCAACATTAGAAGAGTAGCTATTATATCGCTTCTACAATGTAGAACAGTCTACCTCAATTAAGAATTCACAGTTATCAAAAAATATATGTAAGGATGATGGTGGTTTCACAATAAAATTATTTGTTGCTGTAACTCTGTAAGTAAATTTTTACTGTTCCTTTATATTTATAGTTGTTCTGTGTTTGAAATTGAATGTTACTAGTTTTATATTCCCCAAAAAACATGAACACTTCAGTCACAGAAAGTTAAATGCTATTTAATAGGGCACTCTGGAAGATGGCACTGAATTTGACAGCAGTTATGACCGAGGGGAACCATTGACATTTACACTAGGATCAGGTCAGGTTATCAGAGGCTGGGACCAGGGCCTCATGGGGTGAGTAAACTTTTTTTTTTCACAACCATGCAGTGAGTGTACAGTTTTCGTTTTCTGCAAGCACTTTTATGGAAGTGGGTCTGTAAAAGGATTTAGCATGCCCAGTTCTTAAGTACATCTGCAGATAACTTCACCATAATTCCAATTATTTGATGTGTGTGTCCTCGAGTTTCTAGCATCTAATCAATTCTTTGATATTCTTTTTTTTTCAGAATGTGTGAAGGAGAAAAACGAAAGTTGGTGGTTCCTCCAGAGCTTGGCTATGGTACATCTGGGGCACCACCGAAGATTCCAGGAGATGCAACATTGATATTTGAAGTAGAATTAGTAAAGATAGACCGTAAAGATGAGTTCTGAAAGTTCATTGATTTTTATAACAATGGTTATGGGATCAATAAGTTATTGTCACTCCATCAGACTGAATGTTTATAGACAATAAAGTGACAATTTGAACTTTTTTTATATTGTATATGCCATGCATTTAATCATAAGTCTTAATATCAACCCACAAATGCACAAGATTATTGACATATATGAAATGAGTTTGAGACCCCTACATATGTTTCAACAATTGAGTTGCCATCTTCAGGGTTTTTTTTTTTTTCAGAGAACTACAAGAAGCTTTTACATCCAAGGATACAGTACGGTTACACATTAAAAATTTTTACATAGCGTACATATGTCATGGTCATGATTCACAGATGTATAACTGAACAAGATTTTAAGTTAAAAACGATAAAACACTACACCTGTAGCGCAAGCAGTAGTAATAAATAAACATTATACCTTAAAAGCCCAGAGTATAAAGTCATACACATAGTTCACATAGAACGATGCTAAAAGATTAAAACATTAAGAAGTTAAATGTGGTTTCATAACCACTTAAAATAGTTATAAAACCACTTTTAACTTTCTGATGTTTTAATCTTTTAGCATCCTTCTATGTGAGCTATTTGTATGACTTTATACTCTGGACTTTTAGGACATAATGTTATTTATAACTACTGCTTGTGCCAGAGGTGTAGCGTTTTATTGTTTTTAACTTAAAATCTTGTTCAGTTATACATCTGTGAATCATGACTTATGTATGCTCTATAAAAAATTTTTAATGTGTGGCTCTACTGTATCCTTGGATGTTCTTGTAGTTCTCTGAAAAAGAAACCCCTGAATATGGAAACTTGTTTGCTGCAACATGTTTAGGGGTCTCAAATATATTTTGTATATGTCAATAATCTTGTCCGTTTGTTGGTTGATATTAGACTGACAATTTGAAAGTTCTGATGTACAACTTAGTTGAAATAGAGGCAGGAATGACAGCATTGGCATGTGTTACTGTTGGTGTGAACATGTTTAAATAGCTTCACAGTTTGTATTACCCTGACAAATGGAGACCTAGATATTACTTTATATAATTTGCAGCCTATAAAGCAGTCCACAGTTCCTGAAATGTCAACATGTCAGTTAAGGATGTGTTTGTTTCAAATTATGTCATTCAAACACATGTCTTTTGTCACATCATTTAATTCACTAACTTTGGTATTGTCATCCACTACATTCAATTTTTTATGTTCAGAAGAAATTAAATCTAATTCATTAACACAAAATATATGCATTCATCTTTCCTTAGTGATATGTGACATCCAGTCTGGATTATAACTGCACCTTGAGATTTCATATTCTCCCTGGTTCAGATCTAGGTTCCAAGCAATAATAATTTGCCTTGATAAGAATCTGATCTTGTCGGCATGTCACTTTTCATGTTAACCGTCCGTTAACTTGAACTTAATTCACTATTTACATACACCAACTGGATGCAACTCTATTTAAAAAACTGTATAGTTTTTTAAAACATATTTAAAACTTTATAATACCCGACATATGTTTCGGCTCTTATAGAGCCATCTTCAGGGGTTTATTGTCATCAAAACTGCATATATTAAAACGTCTTTCATTGGTTCACTTTTAGGCAAGGTTTTTTTTTCACTTTTTTTTACTGCTTGGTATGCACAGACCTTGCCTAAAAGTGAACCAATAAAAAAGACGTTTTAATATATGCAGTTTTAACGACAATAAACCCCTGAAGATGGCTCTATAAGAGCTGAAACATATGTCGGGTTTTATAAAGTTTTAAATATGTTTTAAAAACTGTACAGTTTTTTAAATAGAGTTGCATCCAGTTGGTGTATGTAAATAGTGACTGTGAAAAGATGCACGGTGATTACAGAATAAAGTTGAACTTAATTGTTAGATTATAAATTTGCATTATCTGAATATAAGATTAAGAACACAAGATTTGTACAACTGGAAATCTGCAGTAGGAAAGTGGGCTTTATGAGTCATATATTGAATTAATTTTATTTCCTTTAATTAAAATAGTTATGGAACTTCCCCACTTAGCACTGTGTAGATGCACGCTCAATCCCTCTTCTCCTTGTCCATCCCACATACACAGGCACATGTCTATGCATGCAAATGCACACACCGACATTTGTTAGGATTTTTGTCAATAATTAGAACTAGAGAATACACTTTGAAGAATGTAAATGGATCCAAGTACAGTGAAAATAAATGTATTATTTTATTTCTGTAAGTGTGAAGTATTTATAGACTTGTTTAATATTGCCATGAATGTTACTCAGTAGTCCTGTTACTCCATGGCACTAGGGTACTTGTGGTGGCTTCAATTGCAATTGCACACTTGTGTTGATTCGTATTAGAAGCAGTGTATTCTAAAAACGTGGTTCATGACTGAATGTGATGATTGTATGAATATGTGACTTGATACAGCACCATACAGTTGTAATATATTTCTGTGTATTGTAAGTGAAGCAGTTACAAGTTCTGGAACAAATTGAAATAGGTCAAAAATAAAGTATTTTTTGAGTATGAAATGTTGACTGTGTTGTAGTGAACTCTGTATTTATGTTGTGATTTCTTATTACAGTTGCTTTTCACAGATTCATTTTTAGTCTAACTTTTTGTAACATTTGGTAAGTGAGGTCTTTTTTCTTTTTACAGATCATAACACTTTGCAAGTAGGAAAATTCTTCACTCTTGGAATGATTTTTCGGTTTAATTTGCATTTGTTCACCTTGCTTTACTTTTTGCTCATGTTAATTATTAAAGTAGAATATAGTTTGATTGAGAGTTAGTACTGGTCAGGATTAGACTTCCTATCCTGATTTATCAGGCTTCCAATCAAAAGCATTAAGTAGGATGAGATTTCCTACTTTCTAACCTGTTCCTGCTGTTCTTAGGGATGAAGACCAGGAGTTCAGCTCATCATACACTGGCACATGACAACATCAAAACTGATGTTGGCAGCAGCAAAGATACATGCAATATAAACTTTATGTGATACCTTTAGGAATTTTATGTTGCATTTTAAATAGAAAGGCTACTGATGTACATTTAACATGTGTGGTGCATGAGTGGAATGCACCAAAGGAGAACGGTGGGGGCATAGGTGTAACTTGGCTAATAACAATGGGGGATGGAGGCAAAATCGGCCTTGGGTATTAGGAACTTTAATTTATGACGGAGTTAATTTAGAAAGAGGGAGTTTATTGATTTGCACGGCCGCCGAGACCGGTTTCGGGCCCCGGCGAAAAAATTGTTTCGACCCCCTCACAGCAACGGCGGACCGGCTAAGTCTTTGCACAAAATCGGAAATATTGACTTTAAGTTGCAGTGTGACTTGGATGTGGCCTGAAAATGTTAATTTCTAAAGTCGACAAATAATGATACTACCGAGAAAGACAAAAACATATAGAACACAGTCGGGTCCCCTTGAAGACCACCGGGCCCCGGTAATTTGTACCGGCTTTCCCCCCCGCTCCTCTCGTCGGCCCTGTTCTTCTGAACCACTTCTTAATACACATATACCCCTTCCCCCAATGTCAACCCAATATTTTTATTTGCTCCTCTTCAACTCAGTAGCCAAAAGAAAACTATTCTTAAGTAGAATAAATATTGGTGGGACATTTCCCCCCCCCCCCCCAAGTTACGCCTATGAGTGAGAGTGTGCAAGCAAGCTAGATTTATAAACGTGCTATAGGTCAGAATGATGTTTAGTATGACAGTGGAAAGTCTGCTAACCAATACAACATTCATTCACTTTCCATTTCCAACCCAGTTATATTAATGTACAGCCTGGGTGACCATTAACTGTAATGTGCTGACTTTAAATCAAGGTGATATCATTGTTGGTATATACTTATGCAAACAGACAATTGACACTGTCATACTCAATTTTCGAAACTGTGTGTCTGGAATGCAGTACATGACATCATACAATTGTACACGTCCCTTCGCAACGTGCCGCACGTTTTCCAAACTATTCATCGTACCACTGATAACAGCGGTCCATGGCTGGATATACCATACGTATTGGCTTATGCAGCAACCATGGATCAGAGGTATTTATGTAGCAACCTCTGATCCATAACAGACACCCTTGTCGTAATCCGTGTTTTTTACAGTCATTAAGTAGCTGTAGTGTAATGTTGCACAACAAGATCATCAAAAAAATTCCAGGTAATATACTGGCTCCTTCTGGCCGTGAGAAGCAAGGATACATTGAAGACTTGAGTTTAAAGACTAAATCAGAGTTGCTGGAACTTATAGAAAGACAAGACAAACTTCTTGCTAACAAGTGAGTAAAATATTGAGGTTAGGTCTGTTGGTTAACACGAATATAATATTGCCATTCGAACATAGAACCTTTTTAAAACGTTGTGTAGTGACCAGAGGTTATAGTCAACCGCATGCAGTGTTTTTGAAAATTCTGTTGGTTGTGGACAGCAGATTACAATAATCGTACGCGGAACCCCAAATTTGGATTGTAAACCCTACCAAAGCGGAATTGGCGAACGTTAAAAAAAGCAATTTGCGTTATTTACGGTTACGTTATGGTCATTTCTTTCACGGCTAGTAACACAGAAATTCAAATTCGGTGACAGGAGAGGGAAACTGAGTATGTTATCAGACATAGTTTGTTTTGGGGTCTAGTGACCAATATGAAATGCAGTGACAGGTGTTCAGAGTCGCCCTACAGTAGAGGTGTTTCGCGGGATTGGTGTATTAGGACGATGCTGTAGCTAAAATGAAAGTGTAGGGAAAGGGTATTGCATTTCCAAAGTACTCTATATGGAACCTTATTGCTAGAGGAAATAGAGTTAAGCCTGAGTTGCGGCATGTCTGTATGCTTAACTATTAAATTTATCAAATAATTAAACCAACAAATGCACTGTTTTTTACCACTTTTATTGTGGCCTTTTGTCCCCTCACCCTACACGTGTTTCAGAACCTTACAGTTCCATCATCAGGGGTTACCATTTTGCTACTAGTTAATCACACATTAAGACAAATACAGTATGTGCGTATCACTAAGTGGTACGATAGTCTGATAAAACCTTAACCAAGTTGAAAACCAACGACTACAGATACCACAATAAACTACAAATCAAACCATCCAATACAGCAAAAACTAGCAGCATACAGATATCTATTAAATAGACTACACAACCTACCACTGTCAAAAGAAGACAAACAACAAGAAATGAACACCATCCTGCAAATAGCAAAAAACAATGAATACCCGGAAAAACTAATAAATAAACTCAACACCCAAATAAAAACCAAAACAGCCACACACAACAAGTCTCAAACAACTACCAACAACAAAAAAGGGTCATATTTGAGTACAGCAATCCTATAATAAGAAAAGTAACAAACATCTTCAAAAACACAGACATAAAAATCTCTTTCCGACCTGGCAACATCACCAAAAACATATACAAAACAAACCAAGAAAACAATAATATATACAACAACAGTGGAATATACAGCCTTCAGAGTAACACATGTAAAAAACATTATGTTGGTCAGACTGGCAGAGATCTGGCAGCAAGGTATTCAGAACACACCAGATATATAAAGAACAATGACCCAAAGTCTGCATATGCTTTACATATACTAAATAATAGACATGAATTTGGACCGATAAAAGATACTATGCAGCTACTAAAATCATGTAAAAAAGGTCGAAATATGACAACCATGGAAAACCTATACATGCAAATTTTTCATACACAAGGAGTATTGATTGACGAGTAGTACGTCACAGATAACAGGCTATTCCAGCTGATAGACACCCCCTACCAACCACCACTTATACCGGATACACAACACGACAACAGTCTCTCTACACACACAGCCATAGTAAGATAGCACACGCAACATCACAACACACCAGGTAAGCCATTCGTTAGTAAAAGAATTTCCTATATACTTAACCCTAAATAATTCATATAATCACCAAAAATATTGAAGTCCTTATTTAGAATTTCTATTTATTTACAGAAAAGGCACACGCAGACGTAATAACACGCCAGTAGTTCAGCAAAAACAGTGAATGCAACGAACATTTTATAACTCTTAACCAAGTTTTAAATATACATGTATTAATGGTTTTAAGGTTTTATCAGACTATCGTACCACTTAGTGATACGCACATACTGTATTTGTCTTAATGTGTGATTAACTAGTAGCAAAATGGTAACCCCTGATGATGGAACTGTAAGGTTCTGAAACACGTGTAGGGTGAGGGGACAAAAGGCCACAATAAAAGTGGTAAAAAACAGTGCATTTGTTGGTTTAATTATTTGATTAAAAAAATGCACGGTGGTAATAGTGTGAAAAATGTTAAATTTATATTGTGCTATGTGCAGAAGACCTGTTGTTACGACTGCTGTTACCTTCAACTTTAGTCATTTTACCATGTGGTCAGGAATAACAAGTGCACACTTTGAAATTGCCATTGAGATGCCCTTAGATGTTGGCAATTAGTAATGAGTTTTAGTGTTGGAAATGTACTTTATGCAATGTAACAGGACTTCAAGCAATTTCTTATCTTAACAAACATGAATTAAGAAGCTAACTTTCTAATGCTGTCATATTTTGCCTAATGTAACAAATGTATTTGAAATATATAATTTTACGGCTGGAGAGGAATGCCGAACAAATGGGACTATAAAGTGATAATGTTAATATTCTTCAATTTTGCAGAAGTTTCATAGGAAAGCTACCAGACAAGGGTGAAAAAATCTCCAAATTCCGATCCCAGCTAGCAGAAGTGCTTTTACAGAGAGAAGACATTGAGAAAACATGTGAATTATTTTCAGGCTTAAAGATTGGGAAAGCTAGTGTATCTGATGAGTTGGAATGGACAGGAAAGTGTTCTGAAACTAGTTGTGAAACTCAGTCACTGGACAGCGATGATGAAAGTGATGAAGACAGAAACCCCCTTAAAATACTTGCAACACAGTCTGGAGTTAGCACATACAAGAAGCAGCATAAGTTTGAGGAACCAGATGAAAGTCTTATTAAACCAGAAGATTTGAAGGATATAGAATCTAGTGTTAGTAATGAAATCGAACAGAGTGAACAAGATGGAGATGCCTATGTAAAACGTTTGTGTGATAAGTTTGAAAAATCAAAAGAAAAGAAAAAGGAACCATTTCGACCTTATCGTTTAACAAAAGTAAAATCTGATGAACAGTCACCTAACCCTCAGCAGGTCAAGAAGCCCCTGGGCCCACACTGGGAGGTGACAGCTGCTACTCCACCACAGCCCATTTATGGAGATGTGAAACAGATCAGCTTACAGGAGTCTTTTCAGCTTCAGAAAGAGCAGGCAGCAAAATTTAAGGTATCAGTAATTACTTATCATTCAGATGTATTAACAGTATCCTATTCAAAACATTATCTGTGGAGGCTTTCATACCATTAAAAGTCAGCATTTCACTGTGTAAATTAATGCAACTTTAACGCACAAGAAATAAGTAACCAGTAATATTTAATGTGGACATTTGATGTCTTTAAGACAGCATAAATTCATACTTTGTGGTGTTGAGTACAAATTATTGAATTTTAGAGAGAGAATGAGAGAGTTAGAGATTGAGAAGTGTTTCATTTAATGACAGTGCAAATTCTTTAAATTATATAGTGTCAGTGGTAGGTGAATGAATGAGTACTGAGCAAAGGTTTTACAATAGTGGCAGGGGGAAAATCGAAGTACTGGGATTAAAAAAACCTGTCTCCATGTCACTTTGTCTACCATAAATCCCACATCGACTGGCATGGAATCGAACCTGGTCCTTCACAGTAAGAGTTCAGCGACTACCTGCTGGAGCTGTTGCACAACCCATTGAATTTTAATTTACAACATGACAAAACTTCACAGATTAGAACAAATGCTGTCTTAGTTGTGATCAGTCATTCAGGTTCAAACCCTGAACAGGACCGGCAATTCGGGTTCAAATCCTGGACAGGCCTTATTGAGATAAATTCCTTTTGGTTTAGTTAATTAGAAAAGGGACTTTTGGTTGTAGAATAAGGATAGCCAGGGTAGAGAATGAGAAGGAATGAGTGCGGCTAATGCGTTCAAAAGAATAAGGCTGAGCAGAACATCCATCAACTGTCATACTGAATGGAGTTTTGCAGCTCATTGTTCCTTAGTGAAACCTGAGACTTGACAGTTTTTGAGAACATAATTCCTTGAGTGGGAAGTGCCAGTGGGCAGCACCCCAAAATGTTCATTTATCATTGATTTAGGGTTAAATTAGCACAACCAATCAGGTTAAGTTTTCAAAAAAGTTGAATTCTGTCTATGAGATTTCTCTAAATTTGAGTTTCGACCAATATAATAAGTTTTGTATGTAGGAAGGGGAACCTGACTTTGAGAGTTGTGACAAGAATGCAAGCTAGTAATTAGGACATTCCGTTTTGGCAGTTGGAGTAGCACGGTTGCAAAGTTTGGTGCTCCGTAAATTTTGGACAGTGGTAACAAAATTTCAATTAGAAAGTGTTGCCTTTATTCAAAGTGCCATGTCACAATTTTTGTGTGGAATAATAAAAGTGAAACATCTTCAGTTAATAATGTGGCAATGTGTTAATTTTGATTGTCAGAATTGGATAGTGGACACTGCAGGGACCTCCCACGTAAATTACCCTGAGAGAAGACCTCGTGTTCACTGAGCTGACCTAGACTAAGCACACCACTTTGTAGTGAATGGTAGCGTAGTGTTTGTGGTCAGTTTTGCTTCCTAAAGAAGCTCCTTTTGAAGAGCCCAGCTGTTTGAAACACGTCATCCCATTACATCTCATTACAGGCCTGGACAGGCCCTTAGGGTTCCAGGAGGTTGAGGCTCCCAGGTTTCTAGACAATTGGCTCATGAAGGTGGTAAGGTTGTCAGCCCGACACACCAGCCGCCTTTATCCCCAGGAAATATTCCTGGTGCTCGTTTCTGTTAGAGGCTGAGTCGACCCCAGGGCCATAGTACGACCGAAAGGACTGTCAATGAAAAATTCCAATGACACCATCGGGAATCGAACTCACGACCTTCCGTCTTGTAGCGCAGTGTAACAGAAGTACAACAGAAATAGAGTGGTTGTGTTAGACACCGACCATTGCCTGTTCACATAGTTTCATGCTTATATGCAAACTCATAACCACTACTGTGCCGACTTTGATACATTTAACGTGATGTTAACGTGTTCACATTGTTCCAGTTAATTGTCTTTGTTGTAGTTTGTCAGTGGTGGTGTTCATTTTGTGCATTTTGCTTGGGTAATTAACCGTGTAATATATACAGCCCCTCTTTGGACAACTAGTAGTAAGCATAATGCTTTATTGTACAGAATGTGTGCAGGGCAGCTATGCACGGTCATATTGCATATTCATCCCATCCCAGCTATTCGTAGTATTTGTATCATATCAATAATTTTTTAATTTTATGAGTGATGTAGCAAAGTTAGCCCAGTTATAGTTATATGCATGAGACGTATGTTTTTAAAATGTAAACAAATTGAATTTTTAAGTATTCTTGGATGTGTTGCTGTGTGATTAGGCCAGTAGTCAAGCTTGACTCCCAAAATGAAGGCTACTCACCCAGTGACATAGCATGACATCGCAGAAGACTTGAATCTTGAGTAACACCGTGAGAACCCTAAATTGCATATAAACAAATTGTTTTATAAAGTATAACAATGTCTGTTTGTAAACTAATATCATGTGAACATGATAACCCATCTCTCCCTTTTCATTTGGTGACAAAAGTGAGTTTAAAAGTGAAGAAACATTTTGCAGAGTTAGAATTCCCCCCATGTTTAACAACAGTTACAGATATGTTCCCACCTCATAATGTTGACAGTAACATCCTGAGCCAACTCAGACTTAGAAGTACACATAACGACTTTGCATGAGGTTATGTTCGTAAGGCTACTAAGCTAGGGCAATATTGAAACAATTTTCGTGCAGTGGATTTTGGGGTCTCAAAAGATCAGATCTTGCATGTAATTTACTGCCTAAATTAATGTTTTCAGTCCAGAAAGTTTCTCTTCTATGACCAGCTGTATAATGTACATCTGGACCTGAACTTGTTCTACATTTTTAGGATTTTGTAGCTTAGCAGTCTTCAGAGCGTAACAATGTACAATAACCTTCATCACCTTAATTTTAGTCTTATTTATGTCTGAAAATGTGTATGGTACTCTGTAACCACTTAATCACAGACTTACTGATCGTCACAGGTCTGTGAACTCGAAATTTACTTTCATGAAAAATCTTAATTCATTTTTCAGTCAAGTAGTATTTACTCTTTAATTTAAATGTTCCAGCAGATGTAATCATGCAGCTTGTAACACAGTGTTACATAAAGTTAAGAGCTGTTACTGAGTGAATGGCCTTTATGCAGAGGGAGGAAAGCCATTGAACTGTTAAAACTAGATCACACCCTAACAACAGAATATATACAGAATTGGTGTTGTATGATGGGAGATTAATGTGTGTACAGTCACTTCTGCTGTAAAACAATAGTTACATTCTTGTAGGACCTCGCTTTATAAAACATTTCATGATAAACAGATGGTCAGCTCAGAAAAAAAAGAAATTTGGCCCATTATCCAACCTTATATCTTCACACTGGTCGCTGAAGCCAACACGTGTGTGCAAAAGCTTGCATTATACTAACAGTCTTCAGTGTTCACCTACTACTCCTAAGCTGCGGTGTAACCAATTGCGTTACTGAAACACATGTAATATCAGAACTGACTGTATTTTATGTGTATGCGTGCATGTGGGCACACTCACATATGTGTGTGTTTATGGCCATATCTATTTTTTATGTTGCTAGTTTACTAAACCATTGCCCACAAAATCCTGGCTGCCAGGTTGCCATGTCTCCTACACATTTTGTTGTGGCACCTTGTATTTTCCAGCATAATTACTTGTAGTTTGTTGGCTTGTGCTTCTTCAAAATTATGCGATCAATAATGATTGTAACACAAAACTGCTCATTACTAAAAACAAGCACTCTGAACACCAGGATCTGTGTTTGACAGTTATTTCTTCATGTTTTCCTGGCGAGTAGTTTTGGCCCAAGGACAATGGCTCAAGGCTTGTTCTTGAGCTGAAACCAGTCGCCAGGAAAACATGTACAAAATAGCTTGTTGTGTGTGATTGGTTGTTAAATAAACATAGTCTGTGATTGATACACCAGTGGGGATGTTTCATTTGAGTGCCATTAGGTGGCATGGAGTTTGGCTTATTTGATGTTTCAAAGGTGCTGAGAAGTGTGCACTGGTAACATTTTGTCTGGCTCTTAGTCGAAAGAAAATGTACCATGCTATGTACTAAACTTGCATATTTTTAAGTGTTTTTAATTGAAAAGAGATGTAAAATAAAATATTAGTTCTGTATCATGTGTATTTTTCTTGTACTGAATTATGTTGGGTAGGTTTCAAAGCAAACCAGATAATCTTCAGGTAGGTGACAGAGATCTTTATTATTGTCCACATGATATTAATTATTATTTCTAAAATATTTACCGCTCACCATCAACACAACTATTTGGTAAGTACCGTGTAATATATACAACACATCGGGATGTCCAAGGTAAAATTTATTACTCCATAAATCAGGCAGGTGAGAAAATTGTTTGTATACGAAGGCACTGAAGAGTTGTATTGGGAAGTGGTTTGCCCTATGTTTTTCCCCCATTTTGCTTATGCATTAGCACATGACTGCACTACTTAGTGCAGGCATGTTTATTTGTATATAATGATGGATTATGTTATTTATATTTTTGATACAGGATATCCAAGCTAAGCATGCAGCCGAGAAACTGATGTCTCAGTTAGGCATGGTGATGGGTGATACGCTACCAGATCCTTCTGTTCGCTTAGCATATCGTGATGAGTCCCATCATGCACATTCAAGTAGCAGGTCAGAAGATGAAATGTCCAACAGTGAGGGAGAACAAGAAGATGAAGAGCCAGAGAAGGATGGGGCTGTTGTGTATAATATTATTGACTGAAGTTAAGTATTGGTTATGTTACATTTTGTGAAGGATTGCAGTGAGCTTCAGGTCTCCTGAAATGTGACACTATGTCGGGCAGGGAGGTTGCTACATTTTGAAGGTCTGTCTGTAGTGCTCCATCTTCTGCGTCAAGCAGCCCAAGATTCTTGAAGTACAATCATTTGAAACATAGGAACTACTTGCCCAGTGGCACGGCATCACATCTTAGAAGTCTTGAATTTTCAGCAACACCGCTGTAAGAACCTCAAATCTTGCAAGGATTGTAGTGTTTCAGGAGTGTGTAAGATAATATTAACTTTAATGAAAGAACTATCTGTGATATATGAAGGATGGTAGGAAAGTAATGCCTCCTATTTTTTTTCTTTTAAATGTGGCACCAGTTAGAGTTTTTTGCCTTACCCACTGGACAGCGACACTGTCCAGGTCCACCAGGATCATCGGTGCTCCAGTCGGTAGGTCATGTGCGTTCAACACAGTAGCAGTGCAAAATGGCGGATGTTGTGGTCGTATGTACTAGGCAGAGAGTGGTGATTGAATTTCTTACTGCAGAAGTCCGATAGAGATTCACAGACATCTGAGAAGTGTGTATGGTGAGGATATGATAAACGTTAGCTCAGACACTGGCTCCATCGTTTTAAGAATGGTGGAAAGGACACTGGTGACAGGCGCCGCATCACTTCAGCAAAGAGTTTTATGCGACCTGCAAACAGTGTCTCACGCAAAGGTAGAAAAGTGTGTTGATAATGAAGGAGGCTTTGTGGAAAAATAATCTCAACTTTGTAAAGGATGTGCCCATGATGTATGTAAGTTTCATTATAATTGTAATTACAGTTTCTGAAAAAAAAAAAAGGCGGCATTACTTTCATAGCGCCACTCGTAAACTTTGCCATGTTGGTATATTGTACATAATAAAACTTATAACTCCATTACTGTTGTGTTGAATTATTTATTTTGAGGTTTGGTTCAGAAAACTGTCTGTGTGAGTCACATTAATTCATACATCTAATTTCTGAAATCAGTGCAGTGCAGGAGACACTACCTTGATAAAATGTACGGTAAAGTTATCCCTATGGGTAAGCCATGAATACGTGTTGAGGCACGGAGACAAATTTCCACATATTCTGTGTGTTGAAGATGTGTTGGAACAGTGTATACAGAGTACAAGAATGTTAAGAACAGCTCATTATATTTGTAATTTCTCCATGTTTCAGTTTACAAGCCATTCTCACAGATCTTCACAAACATTTTATAGGTGATAACCACATTTTACATTCTGTTTACAGATGAATATAGATATTACTATTCAGTATTCAGCTGGGTATGGAGGTTAGGGGATTTCAAGCTAAAATCATCATCATGAAACCAGTGCCGGCCTTAACAAACACGGGGTCAAATTGTGATCCTTGTGGCAGGTCCCTAAAAGTTATTGTCCCAATCCCCTCCATCCTGAAGATGAAGGCACTACAATCCTGCAAATCGTCTGAAACCACACACCCAGTGACACACTGTTACATCCCAGAAGAACTGAATGTTTAGTAACACCACTGTGAGAACCTCAAATCCCCTAATGACACTTTTCTTTAGACAAAAGTGAACTGACCATATCCACAAATCAACAACATTGCCTCCTCCTAACTACTATTAGTTCTTTTATTTGATGGCACATTACAGAAGCACACATGAACAAACAAGTGCATTACCTCAGGTAATACAAAATTTGATCCAACAAACTGTAAGTCAATAATAAATAATCATTTCACAATCAAGAACAAGTAATCATAAATGATTATTCATTACTGAATGTGCAACTTGTTGGATCAAATACTGTATAATCAATCTATTGCAAAGAAAAAGGATTACAATAAATTTGCAAATGCCCAACATGCAAAAACAATCTACTACCTCAGGTACCTTTTCTGCTAACATTCCCTTTGGATGTGGAATTCCTCCCCAGTTCTGCAACCGGCGATGTGAAAGCTGAGTCCATTTTGGTTTAGGAGCTGAATTGACACGTTCTATTATCTGTTCCTCCTCTTCAAGTGTGATAAATTCTGGTATGTAATATACTGATGCAGGGGCCTATTGAAAAATAAATGTTCTGCACGGTCAGTAATGTCTCACAGTCTACAGAACACAAACTATATAACATTTGTTATATATTCGAGAAAGATGGATCGGCCTCCACGTTCACCATACATAACACCACTGGATTTTTTTCCTGTGGTGTTATGTCAAGAGCAGTGTGTTCCGATCACTAGCTAACGGGCTTGATGACCTGAAGAACGCGAACTCGGCTATTCCAGCGGACATGCTCCACAGAACATGGCAAGAGCTCGAATATCGTCTGGACGTTCTCCGTGGTACCAAGGGAGCCCACATCGAGGTCTACTGAGGTCAGTAAAAAACTTCCAGAGTTTCGCTGTAATCTGCCGCAAACCGCATGTGGCTAGCTCAATTTGTTTGCGTGCCACAATTTTTCAAAACCCTGAAGGGACTTTGTGGACACACTGTATCAAGGAAATTGATAAAAATAGATTGAAATGATATGTAATTGATATCCACTTTGAGCATTACTTATAAGCTGGCTGGAAAATGAGACCTAAGTTACCCATGGAAAAGGTAGAGGGATCAAACACTTTAAGGCTTAGGAAAGTTCACTGGCCAAAATATTGAAGGGTGGAGGAAGAGGAAATGTCCGAACACTGGCAGAGGTGTGTGAAGTGCTTTTAATTGCGATGGCCACTGCCTGTATGTTATTCGGTATCTGGACTATGCTACAGGCTGAACAGTCTGGGGTTCGAATGTGGGTAGGGCCAAGAGATTTTTCTTTCTTCCTAAATGCTCATACCCACTTTGGGGCCCATCCAGCCTCCTATTCAACTGGTACTGGGGCTTTTTTTTCCCCCCCAGGGTAAAAGAACTGGGGTGTGAAATTAACCACTTATCTCCATGCAGTGCCAAGGTTAAGTTTCATTGGAGCTATACCGCTCCTCACTCTATATGCCTCATGGCATGGACAGGGACAACTTTACTTTCATTATATTGAAGTCGTCAATGTAATTGCCACTGACAGGTACAGTAACAAGTGGGACTGCACAAACTTGGACATTGGAAAAGCATGTGGGATACTTAAATGTGTGTCAGGCAGGTTCTGTGGAGGCTAGCTACTTACTTGATTGGAAGAAACATCGGATGGGACAAACTGTGTGCTAGAGGATGCCAGTGGACACAACATAAGCAGGAAGTTCTACCAGAATGAACTCATGAAATTGCAAAGTTTAGATTTTCCTGTTTACAACTCCATCTGCAGCAACAACATCAGGGTGCCAAGTTGCAAACAGAAGTAGCTGCTGAGGACAGGAACAGCCCCAGTTGCTTGCTGGACTGAGCTTCAACATTGCATTGCCTGGAAAAACTTACCAGGCCATAGACATGGTAAACGTTTTTTAGTAGACCATGCAAGAAAAGAACAGAGGACCTGCTTTAATTAAGTATGCTTCAGCTGAGAATAGTAGTTGCATTACTCATGTGAAGAAGCATCTGAATATTATGGGCCGATTTGATGGTGATCCAAACTGCAGATTTTGCAAGTTTGAGACTGAAATGGTGTACATTATTATCTGCTGCTGCGAGGCAAGTTCTGTACAGAACCTAAAGATATAAGCACAACATCATTAAAAGACCTGTGTCTCTTTGTAAGAGACAGGGTTAATGAAGTTGTGCTGAGAGAACAACATAGAGCTGAAAAATAAGCCTAAGGCAGCGGTGCTACCGGAGGTTCTGCTGACGGACCCTTATGGAAGATGGGATAATGATGAGGAGGAGGATGTCATTTATTTTTGCACATAACTTTAAATCCCCCTTTGCATGTAAGTGTTGGGAAGTAAGGAAAAGGGCCAGGTAACTGTGTTCAACTGGGTCAGTGGCAGTGTGGAAAATTCTACATAATGTTTTCTGGGGGGGGGGGTGTGAAGTATCTGTGACATTGCTCGTGGTGGCACCAGTTTTTCCTCAGGACAGGACACAATATCCTAGAAGAATAGAGATATCCGTTTCGCATATAAACATTGGTCAGAAGAGTGAAGGTTGTAAAACAGTTTGCTTTTTTACCGACTCATCTGCGGTCGTTTAACAGTGCCAAACAGCACAGTAGGTGGCGCAAAGTCGCCTCTGTTTTGTCGCTGGATGGTAGATTGCAGGATCATAGGACACACTATTTAATCCATGACATGTCCCTACTATACTAGATAATCTGTGGTTGCAATGCAGTTATCAGCTCTGTGCTTTCAAAATACCAAATGCTTTAATAGCAAGAGTTGAAATTGTGCGGAAATGACATGGATGTGATCTACGCTTTGTTTCGCAAACAAACAACGAGTTCCACGAAGTCTCTCCAGAATTACGAATGGAACGCGAAAGATGGTAAATTAGATATGAATTCCATGTAGTTTTTGGGTAGTTCTGTTCCAGTAGTGAGGACTGAATCATAATCTCAGATGGTAAGTTCTGTGAACTTAGTCATGAACGTCTGTGTTCTATGAAATGTGGGGAAGTTCTTATTGTGCTGACGGACTTTTAACTGCAGCAGAAGCAGTGTGCACCTTGGAGTTTGTTGTATGTGTGTAAATAAATGTGAAGAAATAAGAACATCTAATCTTGAAATTAGTTCCTCAACGCATTCTGGTTATGATGATTTCACTTATTTTAATTTGCAGCTTTCCAAGTATCAAAACACTGCATCACGCTGAAGTGTAAATATTTTATTTTCTTGTCATTTCCTAAAGCAGGGGTGTACAACTTGAGTAACAGATGTTTAATTATATTATGTGCTTGAACTTGACATTTCCTGAAGCACGTGTGTACAACTTGGCTAACTGAGGTTTAAATGCTTTATGGGCTTCATATTTCCTAAAGCAGGGCTGTATAACTTGGCTGAGATTCAAATATATTACAATCGTGTGATAAGGTATGGTGGTTTTACAGAATTCCATGGATTTTATGAAACATGAACCTGGTTTGTGCAGTGAGTCATGTCCTGCTTTGGTTGATGAAAATCAGGTCATGAATGTTAAAGTTGAGGATCTCTTAGCTGTAGAAGGGGAGGAGGGTCCTCTGCCAGTAGCCGTTGCATCCATAAATATTAAACAGGAGGTGAGTTGTATGTTTGTGTGTGTCCACATGAAATAGCTCCATTCAAGTGAATTGATTTTGAAGAATAGGCTGCTTTTGAAATTGTATCAGTTCTTTTTGTTACCCATTGCTTTAGGAGTACAACTTCCTGGTTTTTTTTCTGTTAATTTGAAGCTACATAAACTTAACGTCCTGTGTAAAGTAGAAAATTTTCCACCTGTTATAGTGTATTACATGACAGTAGAAACATATTGTTTTGTTCCTCCATCCTTTCTAGTAACCTTTGTTTTATGTAATACATCACAGTATGAATAATCAAACATTTCATAAGATCCAGTTACAAGTATTTGAATTTTAAAATTAGGTTTATACATCCTGTTGTGAATTCATACAAAAAGGAATGCCACAGTTCGTCCCTCACAACTCAATCTTTGTAATTAGATTTCAATTTGTGCTGCATATTTCCGCCCTATTTCAGACCATCAGTCCTCCATTTTTTATGTAACACTCTTGTATATTATAAAAGTGTGTTATATAAAAAAATTGAGGATTAAAAGCCTGTGTAAACATTAAAGTATGCAATTGTAGACAAGCGTACTGACCACATTCTTAACTGTATAAATATTTTACATAATTTCAACTTATTTACAGCTCAAATCAGTGAATACCCAACTTCTAATGTATAATACTTGTAAAAAATGAGATCTCATTTCAATTTTGACGTGTTGATTGTACAATAGTATTCTTCCTTAAGATTTTTTAGTCTTAACTCACCGTGCATTTTTATTATTTTAGATATACACCAACAAAATGCACAAATTAATAAAGGTGCAAATTAGCTCCTTATCATGATTTTAACCCTACACGCGTTTCAGCTCTTTATGAGCCATCATCAGGGGTTTTCCTTATAAAAGTGCTTTTCAAATGCTGGATCTGTTGATGACACTTGTAAAATTATGCACTATTTTAGAGCATAAAAACACTCGTTCATAAGTTAAAAACATGAGTCATAAATTATAGTTAAAATGATGATTTGTTAAAAATGATAACTTGTTAAAAAACACTGTTCACTGCGTCTACTATATAGAGATATGTTCGTATTTTAGAAGTTATAGAAGATCATATATTGCACTATGTTGGTTGTGATGGAATTTGATTCAGAACGGCGATAGGTAATGCGTGCTGTATGAGTTCTTGTCATTTCGTTTATTACGTCGTAGTGTAGTCTTCCTGATGATGTGGTATAAATTAAGAGGAAGAAGAAGTGGTTCTGGTGCTGTAAAATCCAAGGTTACGTATTTAGCGTGCAATTTCAATTTAAGTATTAAAAGCGGAATAAAAAGGGGGGTATAGAAAGATTTAATAATAGAATAAATAATAAGAAGTAATAAGAAGAAATAATAAGAATGACATACCTAGTATGGTGTGGGGTACTGTCTTGAAGTATACCCGGTGAAAGTAAACTGTGTTATGAGGAAATATTTTCCGTCGGAGTTTGCGTGATGATGGAGGGAGGCGGAGTGGGGGTGATGAATTTAAAGAGGGGGTTCTCCTCTGTCGGCGTCTGTTCCTTAACGAGTATATTGTGTTTATGGTATAGATAAATGTAGAAATTTTCTATTATATTCATGTGGCTACCTTTATTACATGGTTTTATTAATCTCATGCTATTTTGTATTGTGGAATATTCATGTTGATTGTTTAAAATATGGAGGGCATAGCTGATTTAGGGTCGTTGGTTTTGATGTACTGTTATGTTCGGAGAATCTAGCTGATAGGCTAGTCCGGTTTGTCCTATATAATGCTTATTGCATGTGTTACATTTCAAACTGCAAATACCACTCTTAGTATGTTCATCTTAATTCTGTGTGTGTGTTCTTAGAATGCTTTGTACTGTATTGGTTGCACGGAATGCTATCTTTAGGTTTGTGTTCCTAAATATGTTTGTGACTTTTCTGATATTAGGACTATAGAATCCAAAGGTGTCCCATATCTTATTGTTTTGTGTCTGCATGTCGGTAGAATGTATTTTCTTGTTTTTGATTTGGGTGTTCAGTTTATCTATTATAAAGGTAGGGTAACCGTTCTGTTCAGAAATATGGAAAATGGTATGCAATTCTTGATCTTTTTGCTCCTGTGATAATGGTAAGGCATATAGCCTATTTAACATGTGTCGGTAAGCTGCTGTTTTATGTTGTAACGGGTGGTTTGATTTGTAGTGTATTGTAGTGTCCGTTGCTGTTGGTTTTCGGAATATGTCGATAAAGAGACTTTTCTCATTTTCGAGTTATGAATAGGTCCAAGAAGCTAATGGTATTGTTGTGTTCGTCTGTTGCTTTGAATTGTAAGCTTGGGTGTATATTATTAAGGTATTGGTGAATTTCATTGTTATTAGTATATAGTGTGTCGTAAATTATTAAGATGTCGTCAACATATCTATTATAAAAAAGAATTTTGTTGTCATCTAGAATGTTCTTGATTAGCAGTTGCTCATAATATTGCAAAAATATTACTGCTACCAAGCCAGAAATAGGTGAGCCCATAGCTACCCCTTTGTATGGTTGAAAGAATTTGTTTCTGAACTGTAGATAGTTTTGCCTTAGTATAGTTTCAAGTAATGTGCCTGCTTGTGTTGTAGTATCCTTGTCAGTCTTGTTTTTTGTGAGTTTGGTTTTCATGATAGCGATGGTTTCATCTATAGGGATATTGACGTATAGGTCTTTTATGTCAAAAGTGATCATTCTAGATGACTCAGTAATATTGAGATTTATGAGGTCATTAGCCAATTGTACTGAATTGTTGGTTACGTAAATGTTTTGTAGGGATAGCTGATCTGTGAGCCATTTATTGAAGAACTTTGCAATTTTGTAAGAGGGTGCTTGAATATTGTTGACTATCGGTCTTATGGGTTCATTTTCTTTGTGAATTTTAAGTAGTACATTAAGTGTGGGAGGTTTCGGCTTTATTTCCATAAGGTATTTGCTGTGTTTTTGTCAATTATTTTGTTACACATTTGTAGTGTTTGTTGCAATTGCTTTTGGTACCTGTTTGTGGGGTCTTTAGGAATTTGTATAAAATTATTTTCGTTGAGGAAGCTTTCAGTTTTTTGTGTAAGTGTGTTATTGTTTATAATAACAATTGTTTTTCCTTTATCAGCCTTTGTGATGGTGAGGTTGTTGATTCTGAGTTTTTCTTTTCTTTGCTTTATGACGTAATGTTGTCTCTTGTGTAGTACGTTAGTAGAGGTGCTGCATTGTATCTGTTTAATCTTATTACAAGCAAGAAATCTGTATATGTGCTGATCTTTCTCTGGAAGTCTCCTGATAGCATTTTCAGTATCCATTATTAGGTTTTGCAGGTAGTTTTTTGTAGGTTTTTCAAGGGCGTAACTGAGTCCTAGTTTTAGTAATTGTTCTTCCTCTTTGTTGAATTTTACGTCAGACATATTTTGGATACGTGTATGGAAAGTGATGTTAGTATTTGTGTTTTTGCTACCTTATTGTTTTGTAAGTTGTGTTCCTTAAGATGTTTTAAATATAGTACCTGATGATAGCCAGAAATATGGCTGAAACATGTAGTACAAATTGAAATTGAATTATAAAGATTGAGTTGTGAATGACAAACTGTACATTATTTTCTTTTTTAGTTGAAGTTTATTGTCTGCTCCTTTTGTAACTTCAGTTTTCTATACAGTATGGCAGTTTCTATTATTGTTAAGGATTCTTAACGTGACAAAGGTGACTGTGTAAAAATTTGTGACAGTATTTTATGTGATTTTACAGTTATGTTGGATAGGGTACATCTTTAGACACATAAGGAAAGCATATCTGAATAATGACAGCCTCGTTACGCTTGTCCATTGGGTCTCCCCTCTGCATGAAACAGCTCGACTCCCGACAGCCCAGTCCCGAGATCCCACATTCTTCATTCGCCAGCACTCTGAGCCATTTGCTTGTGCTGAGGCTAATTGTGGCAGCAGTTGGGACCAAAACTGGGCTGCATAAGTGAGCTGCGCACTTTGCAGAAGATCCTGGTGTTTTCTTGGGGAATAAATATATTAGACCAGTTGTTGGAGCAACAAATTTCTGAAAGTTTATATATATATATATTTGATCCAGAACAAACTATTATTATCTTAGCAGTGGAAAATTTGGATTTCCCTGATCAGCAAGGAGGGTAGCAAGGTTAGGAAGGTCAGGGGCTTGTTGTAGCTTCCTCATGTTTTCTTGCAATCATTTGTGTTTGTACATACTAGTGTTTTCTTACAAATGGTGCTAGCAGCATGCAGATGATATGCAGTATTTTTAAAGTTTTTGTGCTTTTTCCAACACTGTTTTGTGAGCTGGATTCTTGATTTTATTTAGTAACAGTGATTTTGGCATTGTTTTCTGTGTTTGTGGTGATTCCCACAATCCAGTTCCCAAAAAACTGTATGTGTTTGAGGCCTGTGTTGAATTGAATTCATAGTCGGGGATTGCTGTCACATCATTCTGATTTGAATCAAAAAGACATCCAACATACACACATTGTCTACTCAGTTGTCCTCAGATAAACATCACACATTCAGACATGACTAGGATGGCAGCCATAGTTTTCTATGTGGGGCCACCCCTAATGTTGTGTGAATGGGCAGTCGCCCAGAATTTTAGGTACTGACATCACAAAATTTCCAATATTTCTTGGTCATGATGCTAGCGCTGAAGATTACAAGATTATATATTGTTTGAATTCCATTTCCTAAGCCATTTTGTGTTGAAATGAAGTATTTACCAGTACATCTGCCTTTCTTTAGTGTTCATTATTGGTATCTCCTAATTACTTAAAGCGCGGGGAAAAAGCTGTCCCAGTACCACTTTGTCCACCACAAATCCCACATGGACTGACCTGGGATCGAACCTCGCTTCCGTCGTGAGAGGCCGAACACTAACCGCCTGAGCCATGGCACGGCCTCTCTAGAATTAAGTGTTTGTGTGAGAGTGGGTGGGTATCAAGTGTTTCATTTAACGACTCTGTCAATTGATAAGTTTATATAGCGTCAGTGATGGACGAATGGATATGGAGCCTTCTTCATTGTTAAATTGTTATTAATAAATCCATGTAAAATGTCCCGGGACTGAACTCATGCCTACACCGCGGGCATTATACCGATCTCCAGATGCCCCAGTCTATCGGAGAGATCAGACACCGCCCAACACCCCCACTTGACTCAGTCAAGAGGTAAGCTGCGTCGTCACGTCACCGCGTTTAAACTTATGCTGAATGACATGTAAAGTAGTGTAGCACATATGGTGGAAGAGAAATGCCGACAGATCTTTGGTAAGGAAATCTGAAGGAAAGAGAGCTCTTGGAAGTCACAGACGTAGATGGAAGGAGAAGGTTAAAATGGATCTTAAAGAATATGGACGGGAGGGCATTGATTGCATCGTTCTGGCTCACGATAGGGCCAAGGGGCGGCTGTGTGAAGGCGGTAATTAAATTTTGGGTTCTATAAAATGAGGGGAGTTTCTTGACTAACTAAGGAACTGTTAGCTTCCCAAGAAAGACAATGCTCGATGGGGTTAGTTCTTTCTCCGTACTGTAGACATGTGCTGCAGTGCTGAACATAAATTCACCACTCTGTACCAAAGAGAGACATAGCCTAAAATTAAAAAAAAATAATTTCCCATAGCGTGGAATGTACTGGAAGTTTCAAATGTCTGTTCATCATACCATTTAAGTTTGAGATGTAATTAACAGTTACGGACTATTTTTCGCAATCCGCCGTCGCAGTCCATGTTTGATATTTTCTCTCTCTAGCAAAGAGAGACATAATCTAAAAATGAAATAAAAATATTTTTTCCCATTGCGTGGAATGAAATGGAGTTTGAAATATCTGTGCATCTTACCATTTAAGTTTGAGATGTAATTAAGAGTTACGGACTATTTTTCGCAATCCGCCATTGGAGTCCATGTTTGATATTTTCACTTTTTACCAAAGAGAGATATAATCTAGAAATAAAAATATTTTTCCCCTTTGCGTGAAATGTAATGGACGTTTTGAAATGTCTGTTCATCTTATCTTTTAAATTTGAGATGGAATTAACAGTTACGGACTATTTTTCGCAATCCAGCTTTGGAGTCCATGTGTGACATTGATACGTGCGACATCTTCAGGTTGGTAGCTTCATGCAGGCTGTTGGTATGGATTAGGTTTTTGGCCGCTATTTTGAGCTGCAGTTGCTGGTTAATTAGCAGGTATTTACGTGCATTTATATCAACGTATTTACATTAAAACACTTGGAAACCAACCGAAGCTCTTTGAGTTGTTGACATGAAATATTACTTTGACATTTTCTGAAGTTTAGAACTTAATAACACGTAACCTGACTGCCGTCGTCACGGTCGAGTAAGTTGCGGTTTTGTGATTACAAGACTCGAGCCAAATGCGTTGGTACTGAGACTTAATTCGTAATTGTCATCGATACACACGTAAATGAACATGGAAATTGGTGGAAAATGTTCTTTTTCCTTTTAAAATTAATCAGCATTTGTAACTTCTCTCATGTGTTCAGACGCGAGTAACTGATACAGTTGCACTTTGTGTTCTGGTGGTGTAATGGAGGGTGAGCTGTAGTGGTCAGATTTACACAGCAAATTACAAAACTTTGAGAAACAGGAAGTAAAATGCAGTAACCGGCGTTTTTCTGATTTGCTTTCGGTACGTAACGATTTGAACTGTGATTGTGAAAGAGTTGCACTATCGCTACCGAGATTTATTACGACCCTCATGAAACTTAATAACGTTTCCAGAATATCGAGTTCTGTTAGCGTGAGTTAAATTCAAGATTTCATTTATATCGTGCAGCAAAATGCTTCGTAACAGGTTAGCACTGCTTCCTCTCCAGGCCTCCCTCTTTCAGACGTTGCACCGAATTGCAGTATATAAATCCTCCTTATGTAATCGAATATTGATGTTATCATTCCACAATTTTGAACTTTGTGACACACCTTCATGAATAAGTGCCAATAAACAATAATTGTTACCTTAAATTTGCAGGTGTGTAACAATTTGTAATTTATACAAGTGGGCAAGAAGACAGATAGGATGTCAGATATACTGGGTTCATAATGACAGAAACTGTTACAGTGTGTCAGACGCAGTATACAGATAATTTTACTGCTAAGCAGTGTGGGAAATAAGAAACTATCAGTAGTTTATTGGCACTTAATGTTGCAAATTATTAAGTTGCTGCTTTGACATGTTGCTGGTTTACTACTATGCTTGTCATTATAATATATTTATAATAATGAATGCCATTGTCACTAGTAAGTACTGTCCAAAGCACCAATATAACACACTCATTGGTTTATGTATTTCCATAACCAATTCTGTATCCTTGGAAATTTCTCAGCTTCTTTGTCTCGGTAACAGCCCTGTCCCCTCTTTTGTGGCTATGATTAGCCAAAATTATGTCAAACCTCCCTATATAAGTGGTATATTCATTTGAATTAGTTCACCATCCACCTGAGATAGTCACCCTGAAGATGGATGCAGTACGTTCCTCTGATATATCAGAACAGACTTACACTACACAGTGTGTAAACGCCAGAACAACCATCAAAACATTTATCCTGCTAGTCATAACAGCTTCTTAAATTTAGAGCTCTTGTTACTGAATAATTTGTAGCTGTCAACTTCTCCACGCACTTCACTGTAGCATAACCCCCCCCCCCCCCCCAACCTGGTCCTTTTGGCCTTTGGTCCTTTTCCTGTGCCTGTGCCTTGCCTGTGACTGAAGTCTCCACCAAGATTCAGCGGGCAGCACTGTAGAAGCTGAGTGACAGATATTGTATTTGCTTTGCGAGCTTTATGCCAAAGAAAAGTGCCCCTAGACAAGGGATATCTTACGTTTTACCAGTAGTGGTTCATGTTACATGTTTGTACAGGCTGCATTAGTGGTGACAGTGTATTCCCCATAAAAAACAAGTTGTTAGCAGTAGTGGGAGTAATTATTACAATAATGACCATGATTATTAGTTAAGTAGCACAGCAGAATGCAACAGTTGATGATATGTAGAATACTTCATTGAGACCTATTTCAGTCAATTGTGCAGTGGTAGTGGCAGACAGGTGGTTTGGCCTTGTGATCATAATAGGTATTGCATGCTAGTTAACTGGGTAAAAATTGTTTTGCTAAAGAATGTCAGGCAGTGTGGAACCCGTGGTCAAGAAGGTGACATGTGGGCCTGCAGGCCACCTGTTGGGTGCTCTGGCTGTGACTGAACATAGTGGTGTAGCTTGCTTTGTATTTGAGATGTAGCTGGTTGGAGTTATGTCATTGTCTAGCCTATACACACTTTCTGTAATGTGATGCAACTGGAGTTGGGAATATTGGCAATAGATGTTTCTAGAACTCTGATTATACAATTATTTAAATATTAAAATTGTGGTAAATTGGGAATGGTTTGCCTATTGAGGTGGGTCGGTTTCAGTTAATAAATTAAGATTTCACAATTAATTACAGAAGGAAGATTAGTTTATGCAGTGTATGCATTTTCTGTGGCTTCTGTGAGAGGATCCATGGCTTATCCTTAATAGGTGTTGAAAAATAATGCGTCATACGGAAAGTAAATTTGACGGATTATAGGTGTTTGTTGCGTAATTATATATCATTTTTATGAGATGTCAAGAATTACGCAATGAAAAGGTATGCTATAACCCTAAAGGGTATAAATGTATGAAAATACTGGGAAGGAAACATAAAGGTGACGCTGTATGTAGGACACACCTCTTTTTTTATTTGACAAAGACAGAACTAATATATTGAGAATTATCTGCTGTGATTGCAGGTGTTGCTGTGGCTAGCTTTTCTGTAGCGCAGTCTTGTACTTAGTGTGCAAGAATGTCAGTAGTGTGGCATCCAGTAATATCTCTGTATACAAATATTGGCATTAAAGCAGTTGTCCCATTAACTTATCAAGACTTGTGACGATGGTATGTGTTCATAGGGGTGACTGAAATTTTGGACAGTTGTGCATTATTACGTACGTATATCATATACTTTGCTTTTGTCTGCAGGTGCCCTCCTACATTTTGAGTAAACATGCTCGGTCTTGACGCAGTTCAGTATCCAGACTGAGACTAGCTGTTTCTAAGTGGAGTCTCTGTACTAAAGGTATGTTTAACACTTAGTCTGGTAATGTGTACCTTTGGTGAGCAGCTGGTGTTGCTGACCTCTGCTAAAGTGTACTTTTAGGCGAGCTCGATTTGGCAGCATTGAAAATGCGTTCTTTGTCTCTGTCTACACAATATGGCAACCCTGAAGCAGTCTGCAATACTTTTGTTGTTGTATCTTTGTGTAAACACTTAGCCAGCTCCAAACAGGCCCTTAATTGGCTATAAATACATAAGTAAAGAAATTTAAATGTTATATTTTAATTCAAAAATTTAACATTAGATTATGTATCAAAACCATGACAAATGCAAGTTAAAATTCTTTATTGTAACAAATACTCACAGATCGGTTGATATTTTCTGAGATCTCACAAAGATTGCATTTTTACCTTTTACTGAGTCTTATATGGCACACCTGATAATGCTCCTAGGACCAAAACATGTTGTGTACTGAGTACAAATTAGATATTAAATGTAAGTTGTGCTGAACTGAACATATTGTGTTGTTTATTTGATAAAGTGAGACCTTATGAAGATGTGTCACTTCTTCTGAAGAAAGTGCATGGTAAGAGTCCATCTATCAGTGCCCTGACTGTAATGTTTGTTTGGTTTGAATGATTGTTTTAAGATGTACCACACAAACCTTCTTCATTTCTAATTTTCTTCATGGTGTTTCTGTACACAGTGTTTAGACTAACAACTAACATTACAAATCACTGTCTTATGAAGGCGCTGGAAAATTTTTGTTTGGTTATTTTATATAGAAAAAGTTATGTCAGTTTACATCATGTGCTCCAAAAAATAAAGCAGCACTTCAAAAATATTACAGCAGACACCAAGAGTTTGCAGTTTGTAATGTCCATTCTGAAGGGTTAAACTTCAGAATATGGTGTTTTATCCGTCTGACCCCTGTGAATATATTCATGGTCTGATGGTGTAGGTCAAGATTAACTTCACAGTGTTTTCATGAAATATTTTTTCATATCTTATCAAAATGAAGTTATGTAATTACACATTCTTACATGAATAAATGCCCATGTCTTTTTATCATCTAACTCAATTATATTTTGGCCAGTTAGGTCATCATCAAGGAGTTCATACATTTAAAAGGGGATTATTGAAGTTTTTGATATTTTTTAGCATAAATACACATCTATGAATTAAAATACACATTTAAAATTCTTTGAAAATAAATGAATTTGTACTGACACAGGGGAATTTTGATATAAACTGTAGTGATTTATTTTTAAATGTGTGAACTCTGATGGTGATGAAGCTTGGTCAAGATATAGGGGAGTTAAGACAAAGAAGATCTGGTTATTATCCATATATGAATGTATACTTGGATGGTTTCATTTTGATTGGTTTGACAGTGACATGCACAGTTAATAATCCCTCAAGGGCTGCAGTACTTTATTTATCAGCCATATGTCAGTCGTCTTAGGGATGTTTCTGTGTGTGGTGAGTGCATTGGAGACTAACCGTGTAAGTTGCTGTCAAATGACACAACTTTACTGAGGTTTAGATGAAGTGGTTGCATTTGAAGGAAGGTTTAAAATATCAGTTTTTTGTTACTTTGTGTTATAAACAAGTGTGAGTACTTGCAACAAATTATTTTAGTATTTCAATGCAATTAACAAATTTGATTTTACTTTTGTGTTGAGTGGAGTCTACGTAACTATTCAGACGTATAAATTGCTTTTAATTTAATAATCAGGACAGTTTACTTATTTCATTTCTAAATCAATATGAAAATGAATTTCAAACTTCACTATTTTCCGTAAATGATACGTGGCGTATAGAAAGCAGTCCCCAATATGGGAGTAAATGAAGCTCAATATGTAACTAATTCATGATTCACATTTTAATGAACGTCGCCTACAGTAGTTTATTTTCATGACTTATCCTGAAAATCTTCGCAAGACAATTAACGTAATTATTTGCAGATTCTTCCCGAAATATGGAAATACGGCTGTTAGAAGGACGTACAAATGTTGCGGTAGAATTTTTTTTGTATACGATTCAGTTTGCCACAATTTTATGTAAATAAACGTACCCCTTTAAACCCCCGTGTTTACTGTATGTACCACCAGGTTTAACAGTCAACAACTCGACATTCTGCCCACACAGTGTATTTATGTGTTTTGTGTGGTTCTCAGAACAAACAGTGATTATTTCACTGTACAGCATTAACTGACTGGTTTGTATAACTGAGACGGAGTGTGTTTACTGCGCGGTACGGACTGTATTTATGTGTTTTGTGTGGATCTCAGAACAAACAGCGATTATTTCACTGTACAGCATTAACTGACTGGTTTGTATAACTGAGACGGAGTGTGTTTACTGCGCGGTACGAACTGTATTTATGTGTTTTGTGTGGATCTCAGAACAAACAGCGATTATTTCACTGTACAACATTAACTGACTGGTTTGTATAACTGAGACGGAGTGTGTTTACTGCGCGGTACGGACTGTATTTATGTGTTTTGTGTGGATCTCAGAAGAAACAGCGATTATTTCACTGTACAGCATTAACTGATTGGTTTGTATAACTGTGACGGAGTGTGTTTACTGCGCGGTACGAACTGTATTTATGTGTTTTGTGTGGATCTCAGAACAAACAGCGATTATTTCACTGTACAACATTAACTGATTGGTTTATATAACTGAGACGGAGTGTGTTTACTGCGAGGTACGGACTGGATCTTCACATATAATTCAGGTTAATCTTAGTCTTTAAACTGTTAAGTGTGTATATTTGGGTGTTGTTCCTTTTTTAAAGTTTCAGTGATTACATTTTGTGATGTTGATAAAGATTCTTAACCTTGGCCTTAGATGGAGGTGAATTATCAGCATGACGCCCTGACCACTTTAACATCGGGAGAGAACCCCCTGCATTTTGTCCGTCCTCAGAAGAGCAACTGTAGAGTGCTGGACACTGCACCGAGGGACAACATTCAAGAGGACTTTACTGCACATAATAGGAAGAGTAAACCAGCAACACATTCTCGGGGTCCCTTGTGTCATCACTGGGGTTCGTGTGGCCTCACTGGGGTCCTTTTATTCTGTCTGGTTCCTTTCTTCTCTCTGGGTCTTTGTGGCCTCACCGGGGTTCTTGTGGCCTCACCGCGGTCCTTGTAGTCTGTCTGGGTCTTTGTGGCCTCACCGGGGTCCTTGTGACCTCACCAGGGTCCCTGTGTCCTCACTGGGGTTCGTTTGGCCTCACCGGGGTTCGTTTGGCCTCACCGGGGTCCTTGTGGCCTCACCGGGGTCCTTGTGGCCTCACCGGGGTCTTTGTGTCCTCACCAGGGTCCTTGTAGCCTGTCTGGGTCCTTTTTTCTCTCTGGGTCTTTGTGGCCTCACCGGGGTCCTTGTGACCTCACCGGGGCCCTTGTGACCTCACCGGGGTCCTTGTGTCCTCACCGGGGTCCTTGTGTCCTCACTGGGGTCCTTGTGTCCTCACTGGGGTTCGTTTGGCCTCACCGGGGTCCTTGTGGCCTCACCGGGGTCCTTGTGGCCTCACCGGGGTCCTTTTGGCATCACCGGGGTCCTTGTGGCCTCACCGGGGTTCTTGTGGCCTCACCGGGGTCCTTGTGACCTCACCGGCGTCCTTGTGACCTCAACTGGGTTCGTGTGGCCTCACCGGGGTTCTTCTGGCCTCAATGGTGTCGTTGTGGCCTCACCGGGGTCCTTTTAGTCTGTCTGGGTCCTTTTTTGTCTCTGGGTCTTTGTGGCCTCACCGGGATCCTTGTGACCTAAATGGGGTCCTTGTGTCCTCACTGGGGTTTGTTTCGCCTCACCGGGGTCCTTGTGGCCTCACCGGGGTCCTGTGACCTCAACGGTGTCCTTGTGTCCTCACTGGGGTTTGTGTGGCCTCACCGGGGTCCTTCTGGCCTCAATGGGGTCGTTGTGGCCTCACCGGGGTCCTTTTAGTCTGTCTGGGTCCTTTTTTCTCTCTGGGTCTTTGTGGCCTCACCGGGGTCCTTGTGACCTCAACGGGGTCCTTGTGTCCTCACTGGGATTTGTGTCGTCTCACCAGGGTCCTTGTGGCCTCAATGGGGTCATTATGGCTTCACCGGGGTCTTTGTGGCCTCACCGGGGTCTTTGTGGTCTCACCGGGGCCCTTGTGACCTCAACGGAGTTCTTGTGTCCTCACTGGTGTTCGTGTGGCCTCACTGGGGTACTTGTTGCCTCACCGGGGTCCTTGTAGTCTCTCTCGGTCCTTTTTCTCTCTGGGTCTTTGTGGCCTACCGGCGTCCTTGTGTCCTAATTGGTGTTCGTGTGGCCTCACCGGGGTCCTTGTAGTCTGTCTGGGTCTTTTTTTCTCTCTGGGTCTTTGTGGCCTCACCGGGGTTCTTGTGACCTCAACGGGGTCCTTGTGTCCTCACTGGGGTTAGTGTGGCCTCACCGGGGTCCTTGTGGCCTCACCGGGGTCCTTTTGGCATCACCGGGGTCCTTATGGCCTCACCGGGGTTCTTGTGGCCTCACCGGGGTCCTTGTGACCTCACCGGCGTCCTTGTGACCTCAACGGGGTCCTTGTGACCTCAACGGGGTTCGTGTGGCCTCACCGGGGTTCTTCTGGCCTCAATGGGGTCGTTGTGGCTTCACCGGGGTCCTTTTAGTCTGTCTGGGTCCTTTTTTGTCTCTGGGTCTTTGTGGCCTCACCGGGATCCTTGTGACCTTAATGGGGTCCTTGTGTCCTCACTGGGGTTCGTGTCGCCTCACCGGGGTCCTTGTGGCCTCACCGGGGTCCTTGTAGTCTGTCTGGGTCCTTTTTTCTCCCTGGGTTTTTGTGGCCTCATCGGGGTCCTTGTGGCCTTACCGGGGTCCTTGTGACCTCAACGGTGTCCTTGTGTCCTCACTGGGGTTTGTGTGGCCTCACCGGGGTCCTTCTGGCCTCAATGGGGTTGTGGTCTCACCGGGGTCCTTTTAGTCTGTCTGGGTCCTTTTTTCTCTCTGGGTCTTTGTGGCCTCACCGGGGTCCTTGTGACCTCAACGGGGTCCTTGTGTCCTCACTGGGATTTGTATCGTCTCACCGGGGTCCTTGTGGCCTCAATGGGGTCCTTATGGCTTCACCAGGGTCTTTGTGGCCTCAGCGGGGTCTTTGTGGTCTCACCGGGGCCCTTGTGACCTCAACGGAGTTCTTGTGTCCTCACTGGTGTTCGTGTGGCCTCACTGGGGTACTTGTTGCCTCACCGGGGTCCTTGTAGTCTCTCTCGGTCCTTTTTCTCTCTGGGTCTTTGTGGCCTACCGGCGTCCTTGTGTCCTCACTGGGTTCGTGTGGCCTCACCGGGGTCCTTGTGTCCTAATTGGTGTTCGTGTGGTCTCACCGGGGTCCTTGTAGTCTGTCCGGGTCTTTTTTTCTCTCTGGGTCTTTGTGGCCTCACTGGGGTTCTTGTGACCTCAACGGGGTCCTTGTGTCCTCACTGGGGTTCGTGTCGCCTCACCGGGGTCCTTGTGGCCTCATTGGGGTCCTTGTGGCCTCACCGGGGTGTTTGTGGGCTCACCTGGGTCCTTGTGACCTCACCAGGGTCCTTGTGACCTAAATGGGGTTCTTGTGTCCTCACTGGTGTGCGTGTGGCCTCACCGGGGTCCTTGTAGTCTGTCTGGGTCCTTTTTTCTCTCTGGGTATTTGTGGCCCACCGGCGTCCTTGTGTCCTCACTGGGTTCGTGTGGCCTCACCGGGGTCCTTTTGACCTCAACGGGGTCCTTGTGTCCTCACTGGTGTTCGTGTGGCCACACTGGGGCCTTGTGGCATCACGGGGGTCCATGTAGTCTGGGTCTTTTTTTCTCTCTGGGTCTTTGTGGCCTCACAGAGGTCCTTGTGACCTTAACGGGGTCCTTGTTTCCTCAGTGGGGTTTGTGTGGCCTCACCGGGGTCCTTGTGGCCTCACCGGGGTCCTTGTTTCCTCACTGGGGTTCGTGTGGCCTCACCAGGGTCCTTGTGGCCCCAATTATTTGTCATTTGTTTTCATATATCTCATAGGGCTGTGGCCCTGAAGAAGGTGTGAGATTTCTAGCATCACCTGTTCATGTGGAATCTTGTTATATATCATTTGTGAGATGTGGAACATAGGCCTCTTTTGAGGGAACCGCCACACTAAAAAAGGGTAACGCGCCGAGCCAACTACAACCTCGAAAGAGCTCTTGTGGTGTGGAAACGTTGGCACATATTTACAAGATTCAAGTTCTATGGGATGTCACACCTTCTTCAGGTTGCTTATTTTGTTATGTATTCAGCTGGATGTTGTTACATCATGAGTCAGAATGGAGACCATCCTCTTAGTACATGTGTTGCCCAATTTTTGTAATCTCTGTCCCTTGCATGGGAAGGAGTGCAATAAGAAGCATTTCATTTCCTTCCCAAATGGAGATTGAATTTCTGTATTAGCTCTGTGTTAGGATGTGAGTGAGAGTTGAAAATACTATTATACAGGGTGTTTCAAAAAGAGCTTTACAACTTTGAAAGAGTATACAAATTTATACAGAGGACATACACAACGTTTCGAACTGTCATAATGTAGCAAAACACACCGAATTTTACCTCCGATAGTAATGGATCAATGTGACTTCCATTGGTAATGCGGCAGACGTCCCACCTGTAGTCAATTTCTTGCCACACGCTACGTAGCATCTCTGGCGTCACTTCTGCAACTGCGGCAGTAATTCGAGTTCGGAGCTCAAAGACATTTGCTGGCAAAGGTGGTACGAACACTCGATCTTTAACGAATCCCCATAAGAAAAAATCCAGGGGTGTAAGATCCGGGGAACGAGGTGGCCATGCTATCGGCGCCGCTCTACCAATCCACCGACCTGGGAAACGGGTGTTGAGGTACTCGCGCACTTCTCCAAGGTAATGAGGAGGTGTGCCGTCTTGCTGGAAGTGAATGCGTCCTTCTTGGTCATCTTTGTCTAACTGTGGAATGAGGAAATGTTGGAGCATGTCCAGATACACCATACCGGTAATTGTCGTCTCCATGAAGAAGAAGGGGCCGTACACTCTTTCTTTGCTGAGGGCGCAAAACACGTTCACCTTTGGGCTGTCACGAACATGTTCCAGGGAGGCACATGGATTTTTGCTGCCCCAGATCCTGCAGTTGTGGGTATTGACCTTACCACTGACATGAAACGTGCTCTCATCACTGAAAATTACGGAGTCCAGAAATCTCTCATCGTCTTGTATGCGATGAAACATTTGCATACAGAATTCCTTACTAACCAACTTATCTGCGTCCGTAAGGTGTTGAATGATGGATAGTTTCTACGCCTTTAAGTGTAAACATTTTTGTAACACTCAACACACAGTAACATTTGGAATACCAGCTTCCCGAGACGCCCATCGCGTTGACTTTCATGGACTTCGAAAGAAGCTCTCCCTAAGGTCTTCCACTGTAGTGTCAGAAACGCATGGGCGACCGGGTGACTTGGCATGGCGCACAGAACATCCGGTCTCAGCAAAATTCTTGTGCCACGAGTAAATTGTAGGCCTACTGGGAGGTTCTTTGCGATACTGACTGCGAACTTTCCTTTGAACTTGTGTAGCAGACTTCGTTTCTTCGAACCAAAACACACAACGAGCACGCTCTGCACCTGTGAAAGTAGCCAACTTGATTTCAACTGCGGGAGCGCTCGCGGTGGCGGTATTGGGTACTACAGTACCACATGCATCAAACTTGCAGTGGTTTGCTACATTATAACAGTTCGAAACGTTGTGTATGTCCTCTGTATAAATTTGTATACTCTTTCAAAGTTGTAAAGCTCTTTTTGAAACACCCTGTATTTGTTGTTTCCTTGACAGGAGTTTGACATCATTGGAAGAAAGTGTTGTGCATGGTATTGAATTTTCTAGCATGTTAGGAGCAGTAGCAACAATTGAAACAGAGGAAACAAGAATAAATGACAGAATGCTCAAAAATATAATGTACTATCAAAGTGCTTATGATTGCAAGAAATACACAAATTCTGCAAAAATGAACAATATATTAATGAAATCTTGTCAACACAATTTTTTTGATGTAAGGTTTATATTTATATTGGAAAGTTTATACAATTGTAATGCAAGCCTTTTTTAATCCACAAGTGTAAAATTGAAACATGACATGAAAGGCTAATTTAAATCACGATATGTGGACTGTTAAACATACGAATCTCAAACCACTCAGATACATGTGTCATGTAGCATGCTGTCCACAAGAATAGTACCTTTAACAGGGAAGAGCTATAGTCTTAACATATCTGTCATGGCAGGTGCACACCCAGAATTTTTTTTTGGGAGGGGGGGGTGTTGGTGCTGCCCATGAGGCTATACGTAATTTATGTTTATTTTAAAAATAATGTTATAAAAATCGTGTAAGTACAACATATCGCTGTCTGCAACTGCATTTATATACATACAAGTATAACTACATGTTCCGTGACTCAGTTTTTCTTTAATGTTGATTTATTTTCCAGAATTCTAATGAACTTGTACTAGTCATCAGTTCAGTGGTTGATTGCGGCTGAAGGGTAAATCACATAAAACTTTTGATATATCTACAAAATGTGGTTTTTAAATTTCGGTGGTTTGGGGGTGGAGCTGCAGCCTGCTGCCCCCCCCCCCCTCCCTTGGGTGTGCCCCTGCGTCATTGACAGCAACATACATAAATGAATCAAACCTTGAAGACTTTAGACGTGACACCATGTCATTTGTGCCGAATGACGCATCATCACATGCCAGGAGACATGAATATTTGCACTGCACTGTTGTGGTGTGGAAAGTCTGGCCCATTATGTTCACGTGTGTGTGGGAACTTTTGTGTTTGAAATATTTACACACGTAGTGTTTTAACTGCAGTGTATCAGTGCGTGTGAGTTATTCCTCAGTATTTACTTGTAGAGCAGCCTCCGCACCAGTAACTAATAAATCCTATGTCTTATTTCAATTTAGTGTGTTGTGCCCAGAGAATTAGTGTCTGCACAGGCCACTAGGTGATGTGAATGATTTTTTTTTTATTTCCACGTGATTTGCTTGGACCTCCCTGATGGCAAATTATGAAGCAAGGTTGACCTATCTACCTGACAGAATAATGAATGTAATACATGTATAGTCATACAGTCTATTTACATCATGATACTGTGAAAGATTAATAGTTATTTCATGTAATTTTACCAGTATCAGTGCTAAATGGGCATATAACTACATAAGTGAAGATGCTATTTTCAAATGCTGTTGGGAGTGGACATAGAGTAGTATGTGATAGTACAAGAAATATTTTTTGTGTGTCCTTACAAAGCTTAGTAATTTCAGTTGGGATGATTTGATTATCAGACTAGGAGTGACATAAGAGAATTTTATTTGAATGCTTGTAATCAAATTTGTTGGTTGAGTCTGAAATTATGTACTTGCTTGCCTTCCAATGTTAATGGTAGGACCAGGTTTTTACCAGTACATGTACACAGTATATATTGACTGATGTGTATTGTTCATCTCATGGTATTTACTGTGTATATGTAATGTATTTTAACATCAATTATTGTGTACAATAAAGCATATCCATTTACCTTCCATCATGTCCCCTCTCCTGTGGACTTTGCAGGTTCCTTCTTCTACTTGGCTTTTGCTTTTTTGCATTTCATTTTGTAGAAATGTTTGTTTAAATCCTGTTGTTAGAAGTAGTTTTTTTTTTGTGTATTTTTTTCTTCATTTATGTGTGTCAATTTTTGAAAATTTTTTTTGCTCCCTCTTCTGTTTTGAATGAATGCTTTATAAACCCACCAGCATAAACAAACATGCATACGTGACCTCTGAATTCTGAAGACCGTTCTCTCGACAATGTACAGCAGGTAATGACAAATTGAGTGTGAAATGTGTTGATGCCTGAGAATGGGAGGCAATATTTCTTCCAGAATTTGCTAGTATTTGTTTCATGTTAAACCATATTTATGTGACCTGAGTAGGACTCTGCCTTACTTTCACATACATGTGCCAAAGCCAAATGTAAGTTGTGTTCAGTGCAGTATTTCTTCGCTAGTAGCTTCATCAGCATACACCAGAGGCTGATGTGTCACAATGTCCACATGTGGCTAGTCTTCCCATTTCTTCTTAAGGTGTATGAGAATTTTTATCCCACCATTTGTGTTCCAGTTGTTTTGGCACTTTCACTTCTACTGGTACATGTGCATATTTTGTTTCTGTAAAGAATGTCCAGTCTGTCATGAGGAATATGGACATAGGAGACAATTGGGAATAATATAAAGGAAATTAAAATTAATAAAAATAGATTGAAATGATATGTAATTGGGATCCACTTTGAGCTTCACATATAAGCTGGCTGGAAAATGAGACCTAAGTTACCCATGGAAAAGGCAATGTCCGGACACTGGCAGAGGTGTCTGAAGTGCTTTTAATTGTGGTGACCACTGCCCATATGTTATTTGGTATAGGGACTATGCTACAGGCTGAACAGTCTGGGATTCGAATGTGGGTAGGGCCAAGAGATTTTTCTTTTTTCCTAAATGCCCATACCCACTTTGGGGCCCATCCAGCATCCTATTCAATTGGTACTGGGGCTTTTTTCCCCAGGGTAAAAGAACGGGTGTGAAATTGACCACTTATCTCCATCCGGTGCCAAGGTTAAGATTCAGTGGAGCTATACTGGTACTCTATATGCCTCATGGCATGGACAGGGACAATTTTACTTTCATTATGTTGAAGTCATCAATGTAATTGCCACCATCTGACTGACAGGTACAGTAACAAGTGGGACTGCACAAACATGGGCATTGGTAAAGCAGGTGGGACACCTAAATCTGCGTCAGGCAGGTTCTTTGGAGGCCAGCTCCTTACTTGATTGGAAGAAACATTGGATGAAAGAGAGATGTACTAGAGAATGCCAGTGGACACAACATAAGCAGGAAGTTCTACCAGAATGAACTCATGAAATTACAAAGTTTAGATTCTTCCTGTTCACAGCCTCCACCTGTAGCAACAAGACCAGGGTGCCAAGTTGCAAACAGAAATAGCTGCTGAGGATAAGCACAGCCCCAGTTGCTATGCTCTGTGCTCACCATATAGTACAAATCTGATGGGGCTGTGAAGTGGAAGACGTGCTAGAAGGGGCCGAGTGGGGAGCAATGTAAAAAGTCAGTGGGGATAGCTGGTGTCATGCTGATACAATGGAAGTATGTAATGGCAAGTAATTCGTTACGTAACAGTTACTGTCTGGTGTAGCATATTGTTTCTTTGCTTACAAAACTCACAGGGTTGTATGGATTTGGTAGATGTGCCTAACACAATGCTTATGCATGTCGCTTGTACCAAAGAGAAAAGAAAGTAAATGTAATGTGATAAGAGTGGTAATTATTCCAAGAGTTGTATGTACACATTGTTTTTATTTAACACATAGAAACATTGTTTTGGTTTTTTTTTTGCGCTATTCTGAATTGCATGCAAATGCCTAAACATGGTTGCTCAACTTCTAGTTTAACCAGACCTCTTGCAACATTTTTACTTCTGTGCTTCCTGGACATCTGACGCTTGAAGCTGAGGCCAGTAGAATAAAGATATCCGTTTCATATATAAACATTGGTTCATTGCTAATGATATGGCGAGATGGGTGGAGTGGTGAGAGAAGTGAAGTTAGTAAAGCAGTTTGTTTTATTATCGACTCGTCTGCGGTCGTCTTCGTCACGTCATGTTAGTAATAGTGCCAAATGCCGCAGTGGGTGATGCAAAGTCGCCTCGGTAGATGGCAGAACCATAGAACACTCTGATCCATGAGATAGAAGAATATTCATGAAATGTGTGGTCTTCTGGGTTATTACATTACATTGATCTTCATTTCATCGATCCATCATCCCATAATAGGGCACTGGATATAAAATATGTCACATATTACATTTCATGATTATTATAAATCATAAGTCCTAACAGAATATAAAACAAAGCCTATTACAATCAGCACAAATTGTCTCAACAATATATGTAAAATCATAACAACATAGTTTTAAACATAAGGCCATGACTAAAATCTTCTTTTCCACATTACAACAACAATGATCTTATGCTGCAAGTTCAATAAATTTCTCTTCGACAACCATTAGCCTACAATATAGTCAGTGATGTATATTAATTAGGCTGTATCATGTTTATATATTAAAAATTTTTTATATATAGCCTTGAAATAGAATACAATATTTATACATGCTACCACACTTTATAAAACAAACAAAATCTCTATCAACATATAATACAGGGCATACACAAAAGACTGGTGCGGTTTTAATAGTGAACACTATTAAAACCGCACCATTCTTTTGTGTATGCCCTGTATATAAGAACACAGACTATTTAAAGACTCTTTACACTAGGATTTTTTGTTTGTTCAATAAATTCATCAATAGAATAAAAAGAAATCCAAATCCATTATTTGAAAATTGGCTTGAAGAGTGGAAGAATGAAGCAGCTAGTAAAGGCTCAATAATGCAGTATCATTTTGGAAAGGTGTTGTCCTCATTAAGAAAGTACCCTCTTCCACTGAAGAGTGGCAGAGACTGTGGAGTTCTAGATTATTTTGGATACAGAATATGCATCATGTTAGACCACAAGCTTGCAGAATACAGGAAAACTCATCCTGAAAGTTGGTTACATTACACTGCTTCTTGTCTGTTGTGGTAACTCGTGGTTAATGCATTTGTTTAGTCTACAGGGTATGTATCTTGTCTGGATGACAAAAGACCGTTCATCTATAGGTGAGAGTTAACAGTTGTTCACAGTGCACAGTGGAATGTTGTAAGTGACAAATGTCTTGTGCTTCCAGGAAAAGATGACTTGTGTGGTGACGTTGCTACACACTCTACTTCCAGCCCCATAGCTTCCACCAGCAGTCAGAATAAACCAAAGAAGAAGAAGAAGAGTTTAAACATTGGTGTATGCTACAGCAATATTGTGCTATTGGGTGAGAAATTTTCTTTTATTTCTGTTAGTCTGTGGAAAATCCATCACTTCCCACATTATGTATGTGCTGCAATTTTCTGGACAGTGCTTGCAGTTGCTTTGTTTTAGTTGTCGTTTTTTGGTAAGGAAATTGTTTTTCTTTTTGAAAACTCTTAACGCTCTGTGAAGTTTAAGATTGGCATACATGAGGTAGAATGTTTCAATTTGTAATAATTCTCAGGTTAACTAGTCCCATGCAGAGTAATAGCATGCACAAAAAATGTAACCTCTTGTGCCAGTGTGTCTTGAGTAAGTTACATGTAGTTCTAAATGGTGAAGCATGTGAAATATATGCTATTAGAGTTTCAGAAAAGTATATTTTCACAACTACTGTTAAACATCACAAATTTCCACAGCAGATGGTCCATACAAGATTTCCGGTTGTAACAGTATGGTTGATGAAGGTTTGGGACTGTGACATTGTGACAGTTGGAAAGAAGTTAAAATGATGATGATGCAGGTCATCTGGGATGTGACACTGTGTCATTGGGTGAGTAGTTGCCAACACTTCGGAGGCTAGCAGTGCACAACCTGTTGATGATGTCGCTGTGTTCTTTTGAAACATTAGGAACCGTGCGACCAGTGACACAACATCACATTCCAGAAGACTCGACTCTTCAGCTACAATACTGTCAGAACGTCAGATCTCATACTCATTCTTCAAATTACTCTCTTTCAAATGCCAGGTTTCAGCTGTCAGCCAGAGCGCTATTCAATTAACTGCCCACTGTGGGGCAGTGTTTTCCGTTTCAGGTGAAAAGGGCGCACATTGAATGGGACAACGTGCTCTTTGTCCTTTAAAGGTTAATGATCTTTTTGAGGAGATTGCTGCTTCAAGGAGTTGAAGGGAAAAAAAGAAGCAACTCTTGTCAGAGTGTTTGTGCAAATAAAAGAGAAAGACTAAAAAAGACTAAAACATTGTTTTTGGGAGGGTGTTCAATTATTCGCAGATATTTGCTTTTCACAGGGGTGTTGAAACCTAACTCCCACGAAAGGAGAGGTATGAATATATTTTCTTAAACACCATTAACAGGATTCTATTGGTAATAGCAGTACAATGTCTTCTCTGATGTAGGAACTGAATTTTTAAATATTACATTCATGAACGTCACGATTCAAAGAGAGAGAATCGTGTTCACTGCATAATGGGACGTATTGCAGTACTACTCTTGTGGATATGATGTGCCTTTTTTGGGGGGGCCTTATTCATGGCTATTTAAAGTGCCTGTTAAGTCCCCTTTCCATGCCTGAGCATCCAAGGCCCAGTAGCGTAAAAATTTCTGTACAATTTATGAACCTCGATATATTTTCTTCGTATTTATTATACATTCCACGTATCGGGCCTGTAATTGTTGCGTTACTGGTGACCTGGAAGGCTGTCGTTGCCATGGTAACCGTTTCCTGGTGTTCCTGTTTGTGAAGTTGATAGTATAATTGGAACGGTTATTTTTGGATGTACAGTATTTCATTCATGACAAATACGGCAGGTGAGATGAAGTGAGACAGCGTTTAAATTTGTATTTCTGAGGAGACTGTTACATCGTCGAGCTGTGGCGAATGCTGGACTGAAGTTGTGTTTGACATCGCAACCTCTACTGTGATAACAAGTGTGAATGTGATTAACCGAGTTTAATATTAACAAGTTTCGCCTGCTAATTTGATACATCGCTTTTAAGCACTGCCGTACCTTGACACAGGCGATTAGACGTCGGCCCTAGTGTCGTCGTAGGAAACGGGTTCGATCCCAGGTGAGCCCATATGGCATTCGTGGTGGTAACGTAAAAGTGGGTCAGGTTTTTCTCCGAGTACTTCGGGTTTCCCTTGTCAGTATCATTCCACCAATGCTCCATACTCGTTTATTCCTCTGTCGCTGCCTGTGTATAATGATATGCTAGCAATTGAGAGCGTCGTTAAATAACATTTAACAAAATAACTACTGTCTGTCTCTCTGAATAATGACTTAAATTCAATTATACTTTTTTATGCTGCTCTGAGCTATATGTTTGAGTTGTTTTAGCTTTAAAGATTATGCAGGATGTCCTAAAATCGCTTTACTGGTATTATACTGACGTTCCAAGGAAACGCTACAATAATTACAACAAACCACCAAAGGATGTAAAAATGATGAGCAACAGAAATACTTAAAATTGTTTGCCACTGTATTCATCGCACATTTCACATATAAACACTGATTCACACGTTGCTGCGTCAGTTTCCTTGTTGGACGTAAGTTGTTAAATTCCACGTCGATTTGTTCCTTCATTTGCAAAACACAAACACGCTTCTTGCTGTACACTTTGTCTGTGATGATGCCCCACATAGTGTTAAGATCAGGAGGCCCTGGGTACCATTCAACTGGCCCACAGCGACCAATGCACATCCGAAATTTCTTACCAAGGAAAGCGCAAAACCTGCGCCCCAGAATTGGTTGGAAATCCGTCCTGCTGTCAGACCACACCTAGGTCGTGCGTCATTCTGCTTTGCTCAAGTTCCACGTAACAGTTTGCAGTTATAGTGCCGTCCATGACAAAAGGCCCAGTCACGCCTTCTGCCCAAATGCCTGTCCATACTGCCACTCCTGGAATATTGGACTCTTCTTGTATCTTTCGTAGTGTATTCTTATAACTCGAACAAATGTATGTGTGTCTATTTATCCTTCCATTTGTCTGGAATGTTGCTTCATCTAGTCACAGTTTCTTCTTCTGTAAATCTGGGAGCTGCCATGTGCTTAATCAGGAGGCAGGCACACAATTCCATCCCTCTATCTGTGTCACCATCACGAAAATCGTGCAGCAAGTAAGGTCTATATGGGATATTCGCTCTTCTGGAATGTTACGCGGCTTAAATTCGTTGTTATTTACGGACGTTTCAGAAAAAAACTATTCCTTCTATCTTCTAGGGTCAAGAAGTCGAAGACTGTTTGAATCTTCAAAGATGGGATCGATAGGTTGTTCCGAAACGTTGGTAAATAACTATCAATCTACGCCGCGGAACATCCCAGAAGAGCGAAGATCTCATTTACACTGCGGAGGAAACCTGAAATCACGCAAGGTCTGTGTGGCTTGATTGATTGAGAAAGCAGCATTAAGTTTAAGCTACTTCGTCACGTTTCCCGTTCTGTTGAAGCACTTCTTAACGCTTCGTTAGTCACTAACAAATCTTTCGCCACAGTTTTATTATAACCTAGCCGACTCTGTCTTGTCGCTTCGTGGTAAGCCTCCAACACTTCCAGTTTTCTTCAAACCTTGCATTGCTTGCTTGATTGGTCGTTTGTCACATCGAAGGCTCTCAGTAAAGTTTGCAGTTACTTCTTGAAATTTCTTAACTTTTGTTCCACGAGTTTTGTAACAGAAAAACTCTGTGTTCTTTTTTTTTTTTTTAATTTTCTATTCGTATTTCAGTAATATCAACATGCAAATTAAGTACACACTCCAATTACACAGCAGCTAATACAAAAATTACTAATGTAACCACAGTTTTGCCAACTGATGAAAACAAAGAAACTGAACGCAAGTGAAAATAATCACAAGTACATACTTCACTATCTCGTAAAGCGTCTTCTAGGACACCCGGTATATAGGCTTCTGTAATACCTATATATATCTTAAATGCGGTGGGAGGGTGTGGACCGGTTTCGTCTTAGGGTGGCTTCCACTGGCAGGCTGTTTTGAAGATGGTATTAAGGGGGGGGGGGGAGATTTTCTGACGAGCTGAGCGACCATTAGCTTTTCAAGAACGATGGACTTAATCAGTGAAAGCACATGCAAAGAAAGATCTCTTCCGAATACGAAGGGTTACTGTAACATATTTTTTCAAATTTGACTGAGTTTTCAATATGAAATACTGATCTCATTACAATTAGTTAAGTTGATAATTTGCAAGTTTTAGACATCTCTTGACAGCTACCATGCTTAAGGAAACGATAAAAGAGACATTCTGTATTGAAAATCAACAGCTGGTTGTTGTTCACTTATAAATAATTAATAAGTTCCATACAGTGACTGGCGTGGTGTGGAAAACTGAGTTTGGTGTCCTGTATGTGGCAGACATTTTTCTCTTGTCCACTGCGTCCAAATCAGCCCTAGGGCCCAAACAGCCTCCCATAAAATGGACATGAGGGGATCAATTTCCTGGAATAAAGCGGCCAGAACGATAGGCTGATCACTCACCCACATCTGGCGTCGAAATTAAGAATGCATGGGATTGTACCTGACTGCCCCATAACTTCTCATGACGTGTTATTTTAGTAGGCAGAAAGACAGATTAGTCTTATTTTGCACTAATGTATAAATAATTAGTAATAAATTAATAAATTATCCATGTATGGGGCTACAGCGTCTGCTGGGCCCTGGCGTCTCTCAAAAGATACCAAATGAATAAATTGTAATAATCCGATATTCTGGAGCGTAGCTGATCACGGTATACCGGCCATTGTGTTGTATTCAGTTGCAATTCGCTGTGATCTCAGTTAACCGAGTTCATTTGACAGATTAAAACCAAGACCAACTAGATGCACAATCACTATTAAAAAACTTTAATAGTTGCCTGCCTTCGGTCAACGAAGTTTACCGAAGGCAGGCAAACGATACACTTCAAAACACGCATAAAACACAGTCCACATAACAGGAAACACGCAGAACAGCAATGTAAAACCATGCATAAGAAAATTATACGTCAATAATAACGCGCTGACACAAAATCCCGGACTTCAAATCATAGAAAAGCCAAAAAAAAAAAAAGGTACACTACACATCGTCTCTACGAGACATATTTTGATCTCAAAAACAGGACGCATAAGTGAATATGCTTAAGAAGTATACAATAACAGTGTTATAAGCTATATAAGCTGGAACTATTGTGGGATTACAAGTGTTGACTTTTTTAAAACAGTTTTTAGTGATTTTCTAGTGACTTTAAAACTGTGTTTTGAAAAACTTTATATACGACTAGACCTTATAGGCTCACATCTCACGTGTGTTTAACATATGGACATAGCATTTTGATGTAGTGTACCCCTGAAGATGGTCAGGTACCTGACCGAAACATGTCGGGTTTAATGTAATACTACTATTAAAGTTTTTTTAATAGTGATTGTGCATCTAGTTGGTCTTGGTTTTTGATATATACGAGATGCACGGTGAAAACAATATTAAGTCATTTGACAGAATTTTCGTACGTTTCTCTTATCCGTTGCTTCGAGGACGCAGTCCTAATGTACCCAGTGGCCGAAGTCTTCATATGAGATCGTTATTTTATCTGACAATTATCGGTTGTCACTCCCGGTCGGTTCGTGTCAACGTAGCCCAGTTACCCGACTACCCACACAAGCGGTGGATTGGCGGTGGGAAATGTAAAGGTAGAAAGGTAAAATTATCTCTGTCCACGCCATGATGGCGTATAGGGGTAATAGAGGATTTATAGCTGCATGCATTCCGAACCTCGGCGCCAGATGGAGGTTAATGTTCAATATCACGTTTTGGCCGCTTTACCCCCGAGAAAGTACCCCGGTAGGCATTGAACAGGAGCGGTGAATTTTAAAGCTGCCGTCATTTGAATGTAGCATTTAATATTAATTCAATTTTTTTTCCTATGGCTCGACAGCCCTATATGGGCCTGGGCCTCCTCGTTTCGTCGAGGTTTCATGATCACACACTTTTTAGACACACCACAGTCGGTAGGATTCCTCTGGACGAGGGATCAGCTCGTCGCAGAGACCTCTACCTGACAACTCACAACACTCACAACAGACAGACATCAATGCCTCCGGTGGGATTCGAACCCACGATCCTAGTAAGCGAGCGGTCTAAGACCCACGCCTTAGACCGCACGGCCACTGGGATCGGCAATATTAATTTAATATTTAGTATTATTTTATTACTTAATATAAGAATACCTAATTTAATATTTTAGGATTATTCGGTTTATATTCCGACAGTACTCTGTGTAAAAGTTGTGTGTGTGTGTGTGTGTGTGTGTGTACACAGTCAGCTGGATTGCTGCAGCGCGCTCCGCCATGTTGGTTGGTGCGGCGCGTATTGATCGCAGCTATTTTCTGCCCTTCCTGCCTGGTAACAACCACTGTTCGTTCGATGCTAGCCATCAGTCTGTTCACGGCTACAGCCGTGTTCCTCGTTCATACTCAAAATGTTTTGTCTGCACTTTATCTGTGCTTTGACGTCACTTGCTCAAGGATGATCACCGCTAAATAGCTTTCTGATATTTCATTTGGAGATGAGGTACTTAGCATGTCTAAACTGGTCGGCTGTTTGAGAAATTAGAACGAACATTTCTTAGTACGAATCTGTTTGCTGATTCAAATTCTCTTCCTGGAAAGCAAATGTAAACTAATTGATTTTGTTTTATGGAAATCGGGATGAACCTTATGCCACTGATTAAGCTGATGTAACCCACTGCATTGATCAGTAGTAACGTAACAACCACGCGCTTCTTCGACCCATCAGCTGTTACAAGAAATTTCGTATCAAAGTTCAGGTATCATTTTTTTTAACATGGTGAAGGGCCCCGCAGCAGATGCTACGGACGCACTACAGCCGTAAGGCTTTTTGTGCAACCCTACGATGAAGATAAAGATGAGCAGTTTCTTTGTTACCAAGTTTTACAAGTAATGGAGCACCAGTGGAATGAAATTGACAGGGGAAAACCGACAACTCGGAGAGAAACCTGTCCCAGTGCCACTTTCTCCACCACAAACCCCGCATGGACTGACCCGGGATCGAACCCGGGCCTCCGCAGTGGAAGGCCGGCGACTAACCACCTGAGCCATGGCACGGCCCTCAGGTATCTTAATTAAGCATGTTTCGTATTTTGTGTTTTATTCGTGCATAAGTTGGGCTTACTGCGACCGCTGATAGCCCTATTTTATCAGCCCCAAATGCTAAATGAATTAATATAGTAACTGACAGGGTAGAACAAGAAATACTTACAGAAGGGCCTGTCTCAATGCCACTTTTCTCCACCCCAAAACTCCCATCAACTGTCCTGGGACCGAAACCAGGACAGTTGATGTGAGAAGCAAAAGGGTAACGCCTTGATTTAGTCTGTGGTATGTTATCTCCAAATACTCTCCGGCCTCTCACTGCAAAGGCCACGAGCCGATCCCAGGTCATACCGTGTACAATTTGTGGTGGAGAAAGTGCAATTGAGATAGGTTTTCCCCAAGTAATTGTTTGTCCCCTGTCAGTATCATTCCACCAGTGTTCCATACGAATTCATTAACCTGTATAACCTATTTTTTTTTCGATGGCTCGACAGCCCCTTGGGGGCCTAGGCCTCCTCATTTTTCGAGGCTTCACGATCAGACTTTACTCGGTGGGACTCCTCTGGACGAGGGACCAGCCCGTCGCAGAGACCTCTACCTGACAACACACAACACTCACAACAGACAGACATCCATGCCCCCGGTGGGATTCGAACCCACGATCCTAGTAAGCGAGCGGCCGCAGACCCACGCCTAAACCGCACGGTCACTGGGATCGGCTATATAACCTATAACCTATATAATCTTAGCAACTGACAGCCTCATTAAATTTAAAAAGATTGTAGAAATGTCTACAAAAGTCCGAAAATTTTAGGCTATGAACTCATAAATGAATATTCATAAAATTTCAACTTCAGTGCCCTTACTGCTGTTCTTAGAACCAGGATAACGAAGTCGACATAGCAACCAGGCTACGGGCTGGACCATTCGGAGTTCGAATCCCGCAGAAGAAACATTTTTCTTTTCTCCAAATCGCTCAGACCAGCTCTGGAGTTCCCTGTGCCCCCTCTCATTCAATGGGTACCGGTAGCGGTGGTAAAGGCATTTTCGTGAGGCTGGCCACTACTTCCATCTAGTATAGAGTTTGAGAACAAGTGGAGCTATTCCTCCTCTCGCCTCATATATCTTCGTGGCGTGGTCAGGGACAATTTTAACTCTTACTGCGGTTGTTATGCCGATCCAGTGGCCGTGCGGTCTAAGGCGTGGGTCTTCGGCCGCTCGCTTACTAGGATCGTGGGTTCGAATCCCACCGGGGGCATGGATGTCTGTCTCTTGTGAGTGTTGTGTGTTGTTGTCATGTAGAGGCCTCTGCGACGAGCCGATCCCTCGTCCAGAGGAGTCCTACCGACTGTGGTGTGTCTCTCAGTGTGATCAAAAGCAATTACAACCTCGACACTGAAACAGGAAACCGGAGTAGGTAGAAGATGACGACTAAAAAAAACTGCGGTTGTTATGCGTCCGTTTAAATTTTACCAAGGTTCATTTTTTTTGTATTCATCAAGGAATTGTGTGATGAATTCTAGGTATGAAGTTCTGGAAAGCCTGTAAAATTGTTTCTGGTTTAGTGACAGTAACCAAGGTAGCACAAGCTGCAAGGCTTCTCACATGTATTCGGGTGGGGCCTCGCTTAGATCTCGACTGGAAAACCGACTACTGTGGCCAAGGTTTATTATTGTTACAGCCCTTGAAGGCAAATTTCGGTATCTTACCTCGAATTGCACAAAAAAAGTTCCTTCCACATTTATTCCAGTTTATTACTCAATAAATATTCAAGCCTTCTGGGATGTGATGCTGTGTCTTTGGGTATTTTCCGACGTTTCGAAAGATCGTAATTCCTTAATCTTCATGGTCAATACGATCCTTCGAACCGTCGGTATTTACCAGTCGACACAGCGTCACATTTCAGAAGACTTGGATCCTCAGCAGCACCGCGAATCCTGTAATTCTCACTAATCTCCCCTCTGTTAGGGATCTGTCTCAATTTAACACATACAGAATCTGCACTTAAATAATAAATTAGTGAGATCCGAGACACTAACACCCTGTAGACCGGTATGTAGTTACCAACGTTTAGGAGAATTTGTTGTCGCCATCTTTGGGGTATTTAAAGGAGACAGTTGCAACAAGGTGTTTTGAAACTTCCGTAACTTTACCAGTCTATATGGCGTCATATGCCAGAGGAGTTGAATTTTTAAGTAATAAGTTTTCTGAGAAAAATAAACCAGCCATTTATAGAATAGAAGAATAAGCTTCGAATTCTGCTCTGAACTCGTAGCTTTCCTTAGGAAAGGATATTAAGAAAAAAATAAGAAAACAAAGAGGAAACTGCGAAATGAAGATGGAAAGAAGATTAAGAGGGAAAGAAGTTCAGAAAGAGGAGGAAGGAATATTGAAGTCCAGAGTAAGAGTAAATCTGAAGTGAAACAGAGTTGTCTCTGGTAACAAGAAAGCTGTCTTTGCATGCTATGAAGGCATAAATGCTGGTGGATATATGGCTCCACCCATTCTTAATCTTGACAGTTGATGCAGATGAGCGTTTGGCTTCACGTTCAGGACTTTTTGCTTTCGGAGAGAGTACCCATTACCCCCTGAATAGCAGACTATGTGGTCTCCAGTTGTGGGCTGCATGTTTTGTAGGAGTGAAAAAATCTGTAACCGACGTTAGCGTCACAAGATACTGGAAAGACGAGGGCAATAAATATTGACACTTCCTATCGCCTACTTTGGCGGCCGAAAACAGTAAAGTGTTTTAGATGCGGAACCCCATGCCATCATTCACGACGCTGACGTAAGCAGGTATACAAGTCACTCCAGCCGATATTGCGAAGTGGCTTTTTTTTTTTAAAAGACAGTTATCAAATCGAAGCTGTCCTTGTGCCGATATTGCCTGTGTGGCCAGTTTGTCCGTCAGAATAATATTGGGCTGACAATGAAGCTAGTTACGTAAGTGGTGGTGCATTTCCTTACCAGTACCAGTAAAAGGAAGTTCTTAACCCTGCTCTTCCCCCCCCCCCTATGGCTGGACAGCCCTTGGGGGCCTAGGCCTCTTCATTTTTACGACGCTTCACGATCACACTATTTAGACACACCACAGTCGGTAGGACTCCTCTAGACGAGTGACCAGCCCGTCGCAGAGACCTCTACCTGACAGCACACAACACTCACAACAGACAGACATCCATGTCCTAGGCGGGATTTTTTTTCCCCCTGTCCGGGGTTTTTCCCCTTTGATCCATTTTTTGTACTGTTTAAATCCTTTCGTCCTTCATGTCACTTTACGTTCCATACTACCGTCCTTACAACACTCACAACACAAACATCCATGCCCCCGGTGGGATTCGAACCCACAATCCCAGTAAGCGAGCGGCCGAAGACCCACGCCTTAGACCGCACGGCCACTGGGATCGGCTAACTCTGCTCATATCTACTATACTACCCTCCGAACAACTAATAAGTTTTGGCTTTTAAAGCAATCCATGTTCCGTGCCATAGATTTGTTATACAGTATTTGATCCAACAAACTGCAAATCAATCATAAATACTCATTTGTCCCTCCTACACATTTCGACGTCTACAAGATCCTCATCAGGGAGGTAAACACAAAGGTATACAAGCACATCAAATTATGTCAACGATGTGCGTGTGTGGAGTTAAAACAAAATATTGTTAATTAAAATTACTAAAAATGTTTAAAATATGCATCAATTGACAAATATTTCAGAACAATTCTCAGCGATCCACCATGACACAAACACCACCCAGACAACACTGGGATATTCCCTTCGAATGAGGATTAAAACATTGAAATAACTATTTCTGGGCAATGGAAGATAGAATATTGTTTAAGATTGCGTAAAATATTTGTTAGTTGATCTTTATTTTAAATATTTTATTAATTTTAATTAACATTTTATTTTAACTCTAGGTACGCACATATTTGACAGAATGTGCTGTACTTGTATGCCTTTGTGTATACCTCCCTGATGATGATTTTTTGGAGGTCGAAACATGTAGAAGGGACATAAGTGACAAATTCTATTTGATTGTGCAATTTGTTGAATCAAATACTGTATCAGTTTTGACTGTACGAATCCAAGTAATCCGTATGGGTTTTTGTGTGGGCAAAGTGACAATGGAACAGAATTTTTCCAAGTATGTCGGATTTACTAGGTCCAGTACTAATCCACTCTGCTCCACGGGGTTATTTAAATACGGAAAATTGTTTTAAGTTATCAGGTAAGTTTATATTTACCCAATAAAATCTTACCACATTGATATGCTTATGTTATCATGATTCAATTTACCAATATCCGTATTCCTCGCATACTTTTCTATGCGTATCAAATTATCTGAGCCTTTGCATACGCAAATGTTCTTACAATATATAGAATATTTTCAAGCTTCTCGTTTCATTTGCTTTATTTCCGGGTTTTTATACTGCACAATCTCACAAATCCTATCAGCAAATGTCAGCAGTTGCAGGTCCCGTGACAAAGACGTACTTAGAACGTAGCAATAGCTTTAAAATATCTTAAGGGATTTCTTTACTGCTACGTTTCTGGTGATTTGCAATCCGAGGATCAGTCTGTCAACATTAGTTATGGCTTTCACATTGTTGACACCGTGCATCTTCGTCATATTAAATTAAGTTATAGACCAACTGATGCACTTTTTAAAGCACTTTTTAAGTAGCTTTATTAAAAATGTTAAAATAGTACCCCTACACGTGTTTCGATCCTAGGATCATCATCAGGGGGTTTTTTTGCTAAAAGCTACGTCACTTCAATCACATGGTTTAAAATATTCCATTGGCACTGTAAAACATATGTTAAAATCTTGTAAAAAGATATGTTAAAAAGTTGTAAAATTATAAAAACACTGTAGATGTTAGAAGTGCGGAACTGCTGGCTTGTGGTATTGCGGTATTATAAGCATGTGAAATGTTTTCGCGTGGTTAGCGAAGTGTACTGTGTGTTGACGAGTACTAAGGTGAATTCCACCTTAACGTTTTAACATATCTTTTTACAAGATTTTAACATATGTTTTATAGTACCAATGGAATATTTTAAACCATGTGATTGAAGTGACGTAGCTTTTAGCAAAAAACCCCCTGACGATGATCCTAGGATCGAAACACGTGTAGGGGTACTATTTTAACATTTTTAATAAAGCTACTTAAAAAGTGCTTTAAAAAGTGCATCAGTTGGTCTGAAACTTTATTTAATTAGTTATGGCATCTCTGTGTTCGTATTTCGGATGTTGCAAGAACTTTGTATTGAAGGCCATTGGAACACATAAAAATTTCTGCGTGTTCCATATCGTTAGACCTAGTCTCGAAAATCTACACTTTAAATCTTTTAAAGTAGATTTTACCAGCCAAATTAGACTATAATTCGGAGTGAAACAAGAGAGACAACATACGTATAAACTTAACATTCAGAGTGTTTTCGCGTAATCATTGTTGCTGTGTAAAAGCAACAATTATTAAACATTCTGAGTGTATGTCTGTAGCCTTATGTACCCAGAACGTAAAGCGCATGCGCCGTATTGTATTGTCATCTGTGGCCTGTCTGGCTGTACCGTATTTATCCACATTATCTCATAAACGGCACGAGTTTCGGGAAAAATTCGTTGAGCATAAAATATGTTTTATGATTTTCTCTACAGATTTTGTCTGAAATATTTCTCATGCTAAGAAGATTTCAGCGAGACATTATCATAAATGTGCGTAGGTCTTCATGTAAAGTAACCGCTCTTCTTGTCAGATTTTAATGAAAATTGAATTTTCTGGACAGATGTTCGAAAAATACGCAAATATCAAATTTTACGAAAATCCGTTCAGTGGGAACCGAGTTGTGCCATGCGGACAGACAGACAGACAGACCGACGGACGGACAGAGAGACAGAGAGACAGACAGAGATGATGAAGCTAACAGTCGCGTTTCGCAATTTTACGAAAAGCGACGAAAAAGGAGATTGAAGCCCGTGCCAGTAAAGCTTAACGTAAAGCGTGTATTTAGGTGTGTTAAACCTACTTGCTGTATGCTACACAGTAACTGCAGGTCAAACGCGGTTTAGAAGGTATGCGGTTGAATGTAATTAAATACATGGAAAAAAAACTGCCAAACGCTGAAAAATTTAAATACACGCGTATAAACACGGACGGTTACTCACTCAACCGCCGCGGAAACTGGCAGCATCAGCTGTCCAAACACAGTGTAAATGTTTAATGTAAAAAGTGTACGTGTATGTATTTCAAGTGATGGAGAAAGAGGGGCATAAAATTCCGCTTTCATGCAACCGTATTTTTCTCATAAGAAATTTTTGCAACGCGGATTTGCCCAAAACGACGCGATCACTCACCCTAGCCCCCGCGCTCGACGAGGGTCCTTTGCGCTAAATGTAGAAGAAGGACGTACGAAGGTAAGCCTCTTGTACCTTAGACATTTACAGCACAGTGGCTACTAAATTGTAAAAAAAGCAACCCCATTACAGACCTAGACAGACCCTTAGGGTTCCAGGAGGTTGAGGCTCCCAGATTTCTAGACAATCGGCACATGAAGGTGGTAAGGTTGTCAGCCCTACGCACCGGCCGCCTTTACCCCCCAGGAAATATTCCTGGTACTCATTTCTGTTAGAGGCTGAGTCGACCCCAGGTCCATAGTGCGACCGAAACGATTATGTCAATGAAAAGTTTCAGTGACACCATCGGGAATCGAACCCGTGACGTTCCGGCTTGTAGCGCAGTGCCTCAACCAACTGCGCCACCGCGTGCCCCCCTACTAAATTGTACCACCTGCATTACCATTGACAAGTTACGTATTTGTCTATAAGATTGTGTTTATTTATTATGATTATCAAGATAAACACTATTTTCCTAAACAGATATAACCGCTAACTATATATAATGGCGAACAATGTGCTTACTCTGAGGTGGACAAAGGAAAGTGAATTTGTTTCTACGTTTAAAGAAGCACGCCATGAAGACGTGTGGGGAAGTTCAACTATCAGCTTCACAATCTAGCCACTTTATTCTTAGGGAAAGTGCCCTCGGAACGCATTCGGTAGGGGGCTAGGCGGGCCTCGAAGGAGGGCTGGACTCTTTGCCTCTTCTAGAAAACGAACACCGATTCCCTGGTCTTTCAGCCCGTACCTTACTCACTGTACTGACAGAGATATCCAGGCTCCCTTTACGACGTGTTTTAAAAGAGTAACTTGTACGTCAGGCAATATATAGTACAGGCCTGAGCAGATGTCAGTTTGTATGCGCAGTGTGAAGAGCAATCTTGCCGAAACTGAACGCTGTCAAAATGAGCTTGATTGACAGTCCAAGTTAGGGACTGATTTACAATTTTATTGAAACTCTACTGCTCTTGTAGTTTCCTGCCGTGTCTTCCCGCACTGTTTAGTGCAACACGCAATTTCTGACAGACAGGCTTCCGATAATATTGTACAGAATTCGAAGTCTAGATTTCATCGCTACCAAAATTCTACCTTAGTTTCTCTGAAACTTTTCTTATCGACTGTTCCATCCTGGACTGAAAAAATATTTCTGGAGCCCAAATCAGAATTAAAAAAGAATTTCTGAGAAGAATTTGACATGTTTTTTTTTTAATGTTTCAATATATATTGTGGAGATCACAGCACATACAGAATGTAATGACGTATTTCTGTACATGTTTGCTGCTTATAACGAACTCAGCTGCATTATACACGTGAGTCAGAGAAGTCCTATAACATCAGATCGTCACATTGTCCACATGTTTGTATCTGTTAGCATACAGATATGACAATTCGTACGGAAATTCTGCCTCTAAGATCAGCTTTAAAAACACATCTTACTTACAACCATTAAACTGAGAGATATGTAGGGGTTATATTAGGCGTAGGGTTTGTGCGTTCTATGTTTTGTACAGTGCCATGTTATTGTTTTGTGCAGTGATGTGTTATTGTTTTGTGCTGTGCCATGTTGTATTATGAAGTGTCATGTTATTTTGTGCAGTGCCATGTTGTTTTGTGCGGTGTCATCTTTTGTGCGGTGCCACGTTATTGTTTTGTGCTGTGCCATGTATTATGAAGTGCCGTGTTGTTTTTGTGCAGTGCCATGTTGTTTTGTGCGGTGTCATCTTTTGTGCGGTGCCACGTTAATGTTTTGTGCTGTGCCATGTATTATGAAGTGCCGTGTTGTTTTTGTTCAGTGCCATGTTGTTTTGTGCAGTTATGTGTTATTGTTTTGTGCTGTGCCATGTTGTATTATGAAGTGTCATGTTATTTTGTGCAGTGCCATGTTGTTTTGTGCGGTGTCATCTTTTGTGCGGTGCCACGTTATTGTTTTGTGCTGTGCCATGTATTATGAAGTGCCGTGTTGTTTTTGTTCAGTGCCATGTTGTTTTGTGCAGTTATGTGTTATGTTTTGTGCTGTGCCATGTTGTATTATGAAGTGTCATGTTATTTTGTGCAGTGCCATGTTGTTTTGTGCGGTGTCATCTTTTGTGCGGTGCCACGTTAATGTTTTGTGCTGTGCCATGTATTATGAAGTGCCGTGTTGTTTTTGTTCAGTGCCATGTTGTTTTGTGCAGTGATGTGTTATTGTTTTGTGCGGTGCCACGTTAATGTTTTGTGCTGTGCCATGTATTATGAAGTGCCGTGTTGTTTTTGTTCAGTGCCATGTTGTTTTGTGCGGTGCCACGTTATTGTTTTGTGCTGTGCCATGCTGTTTTCCGTGGAGTGCCATGTTGTTCTGTGCGGTGCCATGTTGTTATTCTGTGCCGTGCCATATTTTGTTCTGTGCGGTGCCATGTTGTTATTCTGTGCCGTGCCATTTTGTTGTTTCGTGCGGTGCTATGATGTATGCTCTTCATTGTTAACTTATTTTGGACATTATTGTACGTTCTGTTAATATAACACGTTCCTAATATATAATAATTGCTATTTTTAATCGCACCTCAAAAATTCTCAGCTTCGTTGTTATCACTACTGTTAGTAACTTCAGAGATAACAAATGTTGGGTGGCTGTTGATGACTTCATGTTTATACCAAATCTGTCAACTGGTTCAAAATTTAGTAGGGGGAAAATTGTTGAAGACTTAGCTTGAAGATTTGGCTTTCTAAAACTAATGTTTCCTTATAAAAAAAATTTAATGCTGGCTGGAGCGAGTAATTTTGTATTTCTTAAGACAACGCATTTTGCTGTAGCTTGCTACTTGGAGTAATAACAAAAAAAAAAAAAGAATCTGAATAATATTTTAACATTTGATTCCTACCCCCAAGAAACACGCCCTCCTGAGTAATTACATACGGGTAATACTCGCAGTTATTTCTTATAACCGGCACCGGCAATAATTTCACTCTTAAGAGCAACTTTTCGTGTTTTTAAATGTTAAACAATTAGTACATAAAAAAACCTTGTGCTGTAAAACGTATTTGGACAATCATAACTGTAGTCCTGTGGAACACTGTGGCGGATGGTTTCCCATTTGCCTCTTCCAGATTGGCTGTGGTTCCTACCATCAGTGATCGTATGATGTATATCAGGGCGTAAAACGCCAGGAGCATTCTTCTGCCCAGAAAGAGTCGAAATTTGCCTCTGTGTGTCTTATAGGCAATTTACTGCGGAAACAATACCATAAACATATAGTTGCAGGAGTGGTGTGAAACTGAACCCCTTTGTACTGGCTTCAGGCTTCCGCCTCAGTGCAGTTGAGGCCTTGGCTCTTCTGGAATGTTACGCGGCGTAAGTTGGTAGGTGGTTACTGACGTTTCGGTCAATGTATCTGTCCAATTTTTAACGGTCATTCTTCTCTAAAAGAACCGGCTTTGACTTCTTTATCCTTAAAAATGTGACCTATATTTTGTCCCGCAACGTCGGTAACCAAACACTAACGTACGCCGCGTACCAACCTCTGCTCACAAATGTCTAATCACAACATTTCTGGACCTGAGAAGCAGAAGGATGTAAGTCCAATTTTATAATATTTTAGACAATACATTATTTTTCTTAGAATTTCAAGCTCTTTGAGATGCAGATGGTTGTAAGTCCAAGTTCTGTCTCAGTGCAGCTGGACCAAGACTGAAACAGCAGTAAGTCACATATTGGTCTAATAAAAATGATGTATTACCTCAAATATAAAATTGGACTTACACCCTTCTGCTTCTCAGGTCCAGGTCTGTGGAAGCCTACGACTGAACGCCTGAGCTATGCCACTTCCCTGTACTCCTGTTTTCTCAACAGTAGAGATCCTGAATCTGGCCGTCTTATCGAAAAATAAAAAAAGACTGACTTTTCAGCGTATTCTTAAATCTAGTGTTACTTGTTCCTCAAATAACTTTCTATATGTGTTCTTTTCAAGTAGAGTAATACACCGCTTAACGCTCAGGATACGTTCCTAGAACGTGAAGCGCTAACCGAAACAGCGCTAAACGTAGTCATTTAATGTTACGTAAATGGGGATAGGTGAAAATACAAATACAATTATAAGAGTAATGAACGTTTAGTGAGAATTTCTTTTATGAAAGTCACTACCCCTAATTACACGCCAGATAAGGTAGCAAGTTGTGGGTCTTCCGCGAACCTCGGCTTCTTCATGACGCGGACATCAAGATTTGATCGTCTTTTCTTTGAGTTTTCTCGGTAGCAGGATATTACTTCAAGAGCATCTCGCTTTGCCTTAGCGCTCCGCTCATAGTTTGTGCCGTTATCTGTGAACTGATTCACGATCTGCGTGATCGCGGTGCTGCTGTTGCTGAGGAACTCCGTACAAAGTTCTCTCACTGGTCACACTTGTCTGCACATTTTTTTTATAATTGTTCATATCGTTGACGTTGCCAGAAGCACCCACATCAACGTGACGCTGCCAGCTTCCAACCGCCTTAACGCTTACAGTTTCACATCCAATCAAATGCTTCTCCTTTGCATCTTAGTTGCACTAACATCACTGCAGGCTTTTTTTCCAGACTCGACGAATTACAAGCATTAGAAAATACGTTTTTGCCAAAAGATGTACGTACTGTACACAGCAGCTGAGCGCGTGTATTGCGTATGACACGCACTGAACGACTAAATGAATGTTGGCGATTATGCGGTAAGTGCCGATTATCGATCATTGGCACAAGCGCGCTATAACGAAATAGCGCTAAAAGGGGCAGCTTTAAACGGGACACTGTTGTACACAGATCAAGTGTCTGTCGGCGATTTAATGGAAAAGGGACCTGAAGAGTAAGGCAAACAGCCAGATGCAAACGGTCTACAGGATAACACACGCAAACAGCCAAACTCATGCCTCGCATGCTCCACCGAAGTAAGGCAAACAGCCAGATGCAAACGGTCTACAGGATAACACACGCAAACAGCCAAACTCATGACTCATGTGCTCCACCGAAGTAAGGCAAACAGCCAGATGCAAACGGTCTACAGGATAACACACGCAAACAGCCAAACTCATGCCTCGCATGCTCCACCGAAGTAAGGCAAACAGCCAGATGCAAACGGTCTACAGGATAACACACGCAAACAGCCAAACTCATGACTCATGTGCTCCACCGAAGTAAGGCAAACAGCCAGATGCAAACGGTCTACAGGATAACACACGCAAACAGCCAAACTCATGCCTCATATACTCACACCGAAGTAAGGCAAACAGCCAGATGCAAACGGTCTACAGGATAACACACGCAAACAGCCAAACTCGTGCCTCGTATGCTCCACCGAAGTAAGGCAAACAGCCAGATGCAAACGGTCTACAGGATAACACACGCAAACAGCCAAACTCATGCCTCGTATGCTCCACCGAAGTAAGGCAAACAGCCAGATGCAAACGGTCTACAGGATAACACACGCAAACAGCCAAACTCATGCCTCGTATGCTCCACCGAAGCGACTGACAAATAATTCTGTATTAAGGTTGCCCTTATCGGGTTGCGGATGGAGGAACGGCCTCCAAATATGGAGGGTAGCTGCAAATATGCAGTCGCGGACAGCCGACAAGGGGTGGTCCTCCAGCTTGGGGGTTGGGCGAGGTGCTAACAACTCCTCACCGTAAAAAATTACCATGTTACAAAACACTATACAGAGCCTCGGACCTGGACTGATTCTTTTGCTCAGGATAGGGACAGGTGGCGGGCTCTTGTGAGTGCGGTAATGAACCTTCGGGTTCCATAAAACGCGGGGAATTTCTTGACTAGCTGAAGACCTGTTAGCTTCTCAAGAAGGACTCTGCTCCATGGAGTTAGTTAGTTCTTAGAACCGGACATATTTTTACAGGTGGTGGCAACCCTGCCTTGTATTTGGCAGGTGCCAAGTTAAGAAGTGAAACCTAAGACTGGGCTACTGTGGTAAGTTTTGTGGATTTCCTGAGGCTCTCCATAAGAATACCGGGCTACTGTGGTAAGTTTTGTGGATTTCCTGAGGCTCTCCATAAGAATACCTGGCTACTGTGGTAAGTTTTGTGGATTTCCTGAGGCTCTCCATAAGAATACCGGGCTACTGTGGTAAGTTTTGTGGATTTCCTGAGGCTCTCCATAAGAATACCGGGCTACTGTGGTAAGTTTTGTGGATTTCCTGAGGCTCTCCATAAGAATACCGGGCTACTGCGGTAAGTTTTGTGGATTTCCTGAGGCTCTCCATAAGAATACCGGGCTACTGTGGTAAGTTTTGTGGATTTCCTGAGGCTCTCCATAAGAATACCGGGCTACTGTGGTAAGTTTTGTGGATTTCCTGAGGCTCTCCATAAGAATACCGGGCTACTGCGGTAAGTTTTGTGGATTTCCTGAGGCTCTCCATAAGAATACCGGGCTACTGTGGTAAGTTTTGTGGATTTCCTGAGGCTCTCCATAAGAATACCGGGCTACTGTGGTAAGTTTTGTGGATTTCCTGAGGCTCTCCATAAGAATACCGGGCTACTGCGGTAAGTTTTGTGGATTTCCTGAGGCTCTCCATAAGAATACCGGGCTACTGTGGTAAGTTTTGTGGATTTCCTGAGGCTCTCCATAAGAATACCGGGCTACTGTGGTAAGTTTTGTGGATTTTCTGAGGCTCTCCATAAGAATACCGGGCTAGCACCTTTAATTACACAACACATGCTTTCTTATTCGCATCTATCCCAATTCTTTATTAACTTATTACCTTGCAATTCGACGTTGAGACTGGGCTAGTGACACTGTGCTTGAACAGTAAATACAGGTATCCCTCGGTTTACGACGGGATTCCTTTCCTGAAGGAACTGTCGAAAACAATCGGCGTAAAATGAAACTATTTATATAACATTTATATTTTACATACGGTACACACTGTCACAATCCTTATGTCTTTGACATAAGTTACATACTTATTTTATCTAGTGCATTTTTTGGTTGTTATAAGGATAATTATATAATGTAAGTCAATGGAAACTCAATGACTTACGTTCCAGGGCCCTCTCAAAATTGATGTAATATAATATAATTGTATTTAAAAATCTAAAATAAATGCTATGAATGTAAAAACAGCATTTTTTATGAATATAAGTCAATTAAATGTAATACAGTATAAAATAACCAAACTGAATTTAATTAAGTAAAAAAAATTAAATTTTGTAATTTACTTTGATATTTTCGAAGCCCCAGACCGAATGTTTTTGTAAGCGGCACCGTAAGGTCCTGTGTTGAACTTTTTTGACAGTGGCGTAATGCAGAGATGCAAAACTGATGTGGTGTTTGTCGGCATGTAAACAACACTGACGTCCAGAGGTATTCTGACTTCAGCAAGGTTTGCAACATGGCCAGGGGCATTGTCCAAGGGAGGTAGAGCCTTTGACTGGTAAAAGATTATCTTGATAAAAAAGGAGCGCACTTGGGCAAAAATAGTTTGTGTAACAAGCCCAAGCCCTCCTGTTCCATTTCCAGTACACTGGTATTTATATTTGCACATTTTTTAATTTTGTTAATAATTTTTTATATTTTTGGCCTGCTGTTTTCAAAACCGTCGTTATTGTGAATCGTCGCAAAAATAACCGTCGTAAACCGAGAGATACCTTATACATTTAAATATTTGATGATAATGAATTAGAAGGCTCTAGCTTCTGTCGCCTGCAGCTCAGTAGAAAATACCAGTTATGCTGTTTAAGAAGGTGACTGGGCGGGTCCAAATATTCTACTGCACATTGACATCGGCAGGTGTTCAGTTGTCTGCTCTTAATAGCGGGTAATGACGTGAATTTATGCCATGAAGGAAGAGACAATCTTTTAAGGAATGATTTCCTATACGTTTTCCAAATAGTGGGAAATCTCTTTGCCAACTTTCAGCAGTCTATATCGCTGGGACACTTGCCAACACGATTCCAACGTCTGAAGTACATGACAAGCTTAACTCGTGTCCCCATTATACCGTACATATTTCCTATAAATGCACAAACCCTTATTTGGTATGCGTTTTATAGGAAATGGGGTAGGTGAGGGGGTTTTGATCGTCCCCACTGGAATAACGTCTTATTGATCGGCGGAACGAGCAGCGCCGCGCGTCGCAGCGCCGATCAGCTGTTTGCAGGCAGCAGTGGGTAACAAAGAGAGTCCATAGGCTATCCTTGTTTCTGACAACTGCTCTCACTGGCTCTGCCAATCGCCGTCAGTCCGGTCGGAGCCCTACAAGCCGCCCCTGCGGTGGTTAGGGGCATCACTATACAAATATCACAATTAAACCAAAGGAAACAAATGGTGTTTTTTAAATTGTTCGGGTTTTTAATGAAACCATGAATTCGATGATCCCTGCTGAATGTTACGGCTGTAACATCACAAGTAACAAGGGAAGTTACTGTGACTGTAAGGTGCAGAATGGGGCCGGCGAGTAGTCGGGAAGATGAGGAAGACCCAACAGCCGCAGACAACGGTCTCGCTATAGCCATCCCAGCCGAAACATCTGAGAGCCAGGATGACCAAGAGCGACAGCAGCACCCCCCTGAGGAAACGGTGAGTGCCATTCTTTTGTCTGACTGGTGCAACAGTGTAATACGTGTATATTCCTGATTTTCAATATGGCATCTGTCTGTTAAACAGCATCGTATTACACATTAAAGTGTTTCTTTTAGGAAAATAATTTAGACGGAAAAACAATTTTGTATAAAAATGTTTAAGATCCAGGGAATACGGAGTGAAAATCAAACACAAAATTACTTATCATAAACCTAAATTATTCAACGCGAAAATAGGAAACAGGATAATTTTACTTAAACTATTCTGCTTTAATATCTGGTTTTTTTTTTCCTACAATTTTACGCCATATTGTGCTTCATGTAATTTATCTACGAAAAAAATTCCTCTGACCAATCGGAGAAAAATTGTCAACGGAATATATGTAGAGTACTTACCGAGTCAATAAAAAGTAAGAAAGGCGCAGAAATCGGGGAAAAAATAAAAATATGAGAAGGAAATTAAAATATTTACTGCTTAGCAACGGTGCAATTTAGATTATGCAGCATAGCTTTCTGATTTACAGTTTATGAAAAATACGTGTCTAAATGCTGTACTGTGTAGTATTTAGATAAGTGCCATATATCTTTAGTTGTCGTAAATTTAGGCGCCAAATTGTCGCAGGAAATCCTGTCCCAAACAAAAACATGCGCAATTTTCATTGTATTATTTTATACGCAAATTTTATGGTCTTTTATCCATCGCGATCTCCTGGATTATATAATCATGTGTTGTCGGTAAGTAGTTGCCAGATTTGAAGGCATAATTTACTTCCACCGCCATAAGCTAACAAGTCTAGCCAAAGTGGAAGAAATATCTGCTTTTATGTGGGAAGAAAATGTTTCGAATTTTGCATGGGAGCAGTTCGGCTGTCGCAACTGATTAACAACAAGTATTTTCAAACATTACGTTACCATCTCCACTGCCACATCCTTACCATCTTCCATCTTGCATCCTTAATTCATACATTTCGCTCACACCCTTACATCTTCGCTTCACACCTTCATCCTAGCCCCACCTACACCTTCACCACCCTTAAGTCACGCCCACATCCTTACACTCTCACTCTCACCCTTCGATCCTTAGCCCACATCCTTACACTCTTCACTCTCACACCCTTAAGATCCTCGCTCACATCCTTACACTCTTCACTCTCACACCCTTACGATCCTTACCCACATCCTTACACTCTTCACTCTCACACCCTTAAGATTCCTTAGCCATCACATCACTTACACTTCCTATCACATCCTACACTCTACACTCCTTACGATTCCTTAGACCCCACCCCACATCCTTAACTACTCTTCACTCTCACACCCTTAAGATCCTAGGCCTCACATCCTTACACTCTTCACTCTCACAGACCTTACACACATCCTTACACTCCTCTCACAACTCTCCACACACTCTTTACTTCACACCCTAAGATCCTTAGCCCACATACTTACACTCTTCACTCTCACACCTTACGATCCTTAGCCACATCCTCACTCTCACTCTCACGCCCTAACCCAGCCTCACATCTTACACTCTTCACTCTCACCCCTTAAGATCCTTAGCCTCACATCCTTACACCCCTCTCCCTTAATCCTAGCCTCATCTACACTCCTCCTCTCACGCTATCCTTAGATACTTCACTCTCACGCTTAGATCCTTACCACATCTACATTCACTCTCACGCCCTTAATAGATCCTTACCTACTCTCAGCTTAAGATCCTTCTACATCTACTCTTCATTCCACATTCTCACGACTCCAGTTCTCAAGTCATCCAACGCTATTTAACTTTTCTAATTGACAGAGCATTGTAAACCGAGCGATATAATTATTGTGACAAACTGCAGTAGGCCTAACCTTTCACTTAAATGAAATATATACGTAAGTTGACACTTCTATTAAGGCTATGGCGCTAGTGATCAAAGAGTACATGCGCTGATTTATATATCTTATTTATTCCTTGCACAAAGCGCATAAAATGAAAGCAAAATTGGGAAACGGTTTCTGTTATCCTGTTCGAAACCGTTGAGTGATATTCCATTAAATTTTGTATCGTGGTCTGCACTAAAAGTTGCCAGGACGACTTTATTTGAGGCCAGTATGAAACGTACTTCACGCGAAGATTAGAACGAAGACATAATTTTTCAAAAACGGTTAATTTAAGAAAACATATTATGGGCCATAACATAAATATCGCAAAGACCATGCACGTCTATCTGATAGAGATTTTCACATCGCTTATGCTTAAAATATGAAAGCAGTAAAACATGATCTATGACTTTTCAGTGACGTACTGGTAACATGTTTATTTTCTGCAGTGTAGTTTTATGTAGAATAATGTACTTATATATAAAACAAATAATTACACAAACAAGTTAAGAATATTAATAGAACTGTATGTATGTCACTTGTATGACCTTAGCAGGTAACACATTTGCACTAGTATTGTTAAATATATTATTTTGAAGGACTCTCATGAATCGTCAGTTACATGTAAACCAGTTAACGGAAGACACTGGGCCCTAGAATAAACAATTTATTTGGATAAATGGAATCAAATGTCCTCTCAATGTGCTCGTGTTTTTGCTGGTACTCCTGTTCCTGCTACAAACGCTGTAGCCGTATTTGAAAGAATGGGATTTGCCACTAACAAGATATAGAGAGTGTCAAAGAAAGTATTGTCTTTGTCACACATCGACCGAGTAAATACAGAAGTGGCCTCAAAATCAGCTGTTCAAAGCCCGCTTTTTTTTTTTTTTCTAGAACTGCGCTAATTTTATCCATCTTAAATAATACCTATGCTGACCTTGCTGAACCAGTTAGGGCCAACTCATGTCACTTTATTATAATCTTAATTTGTATTGAGAATTTTACGATTTCGAATCTATATTTAGATTCCAACTTCAAGAAGTGGGATGGGGGGCATGAACTGGATTGATCTGGCTCAGGATAGGGACAGGTGGCGGGCTCTTGTGAATGCGGTAATGAACCTTCGGGTTCCATAAAATGCGGGGAATTTCTTGACTACCTACGGACCTGTTAGCTCCTCAAGAAGACTCTGCTCCATGGAGTTAGTTCATGCGTTATCTCGATTCCATCTATCCTGAGGTCTATCATGGGTTTTCCATCCCTCCTGGTCTCTTTACGTACTCTACGTCCAAACAAGTCACAATACGACTCTATCCTTTCGTGGTGTTCCTCGGTATTTTTTAAAGATTTCTGGGATTAACCTTCAAACATTACAAACATATCTCCTCTCATATCCTTACCCACACATCCTTATCTACGGACTCTTAATGTCCTTTGATTTACGCAGTACCAACATAGTTATTAACTAGCGCAAATACGAATCAATACCCAGCCCGTGCTTATTACAGATGACATGAAATTGGAAAATTCAAACAAACGTACTTAATTTTTCTGTCCGTAGTAAATAGATAATTTATAACTTTTCGAAATTATTAATGAAATTGAAACAAGGAAGCAGGGAAGCCTAAAATATCCCTGTTAGTGTATCTGGTATGTCTGTGGGTTCTATAATTTGTTTTTAAAAAGATAACCGATTTTTGCGACATATTTTATGGTCATTTTACCATTGGGGGGGGGGGGGGGGGGAGCTCATCCCCGTGGATTCCAATTTCTTATGTAAGTAAAAACAACACGGTCGAAGCGCGAATGCGTGACGTGTAAGCGGCACATAATATTAAGTCGTGTAACGTTACAGGGCAATAAACTTTAGAAAATTAGCATCTTTTTTAAAGTAATATTTATGTACGGTTTCGAAGTAACAAGATGTCAGCCGTCAGAAAATTCCTTTAGTTTTAAGGTTTGATGTCGATACTGAATGAAACTTTGGAAATAGGCGAGTGAAATTTGGCTCGAATGTATGCTGTCAAAAATTATAAACATGGCTAACTTTGGGTTTACACCTAAAAAAACTAGCATATGTAAAATGTGTTTGTAAATATAAAAATAGCATAAAATAGCACAAAGTAATAACACCAACAGGTACAGGCAGAACACAAAGTAATAACACCAACAGGTACAGGCAGAACACAAAGTAATAACACCAACAGGTACAGGCAGAACACAAAGTAATAACACCAACAGGTACAGGCAGAACACAAAGTAATAACACCAACAGGTACAGGCAGAACACAAAGTAATAACACCAACAGGTACAGGCAGAACACAATGTAATAACACCAACAGGTACAGGCAGAACACAAAGTAATAACACCAACAGGTACAGGCAGAACACAAAGTAATAACACCAACAGGTACAGGCAGAACACAAAGTAATAACACCAACAGGTACAGGCAGAACACAATGTAATAACACCAACAGGTACAGGCAGAACACAATGTAATAACACCAACAGGTACAGGCAGAACACAAAGTAATAACACCAACAGGTACAGGCAGAACACAAAGTAATAACACCAACAGGTACAGGCAGAACACAATGTAATAACACCAACAGGTACAGGCAGAACACAATGTAATAACACCAACAGGTACAGGCAGAACACAAAGTAATAACACCAACAGGTACAGGCAGAACACAATGTAATAACACCAACAGGTACAGGCAGAACACAAAGTAATAACACCAACAGGTACAGGCAGAACACAAAGTAATAACACCAACAGGTACAGGCAGAACACAAAGTAATAACACCAACAGGTACAGGCAGAACACAAAGTAATAACACCAACAGGTACAGGCAGAACACAAAGTAATAACACCAACAGGTACAGGCAGAACACAAAGTAATAACACCAACAGGTACAGGCAGAACACAAAGTAATAACACCAACAGGTACAGGCAGAACACAAAGTAATAACACCAACAGGTACAGGCAGAACACAAAGTAATAACACCAACAGGTACAGGCAGAACACAAAGTAATAACACCAACAGGTACAGGCAGAACACAAAGTAATAACACCAACAGGTATAGGCAGAACACAAAGTAATAACACCAACAGGTACAGGCAGAACACAAAGTAATAACACCAACAGGTACAGGCAGAACACAAAGTAAAACACCAACAGGTACAGGCAGAACACAAAGTAAAAACACCAACAGGTACAGGCAGTTTTAAAATGTGTGCGACAAGAAACCTGATCTTTGTTTTCTGCTTGTAAATCCTCGTTGTTTCTTAATTATATAAATTTTATTATTCGAAGGCTCTGTATTTCAGCAGGTTCTATGCCTTGTAAATTCATTTACTTCGACAGAGTCCGCTGTTTCCTCGTTTAAAATTAAATTTCCGTTTAAGTGCCTCACTTATCGTTTTCCTGATGACGTAACTTCCTGTGTTTGTGTGTCAAGGAATCCTTATAAAAATATTAGCTGAAATTAACAGACGATTAAATGACAGGTTGCGAACACAGTAAGGAATTTACATTCTCAATTTTAGGGATGTTGCTTTAGAACATTCGTTGTTTCTCAAGATTGTAGGACATGAATCGTATCCTCAATAAGTCAAAAAGACGGAGTAACAGATATATTTGACTAAACATTTCACACTTGCATTTGGTGGAAATTGAACAGAACCGCATTGTGGGAATTTATCACTTCGTGTTTGAAAACCTGATTTGTGAATTACATTTGTTCGTCTAAGCAAATATCGGCTGTGGTTTAAGAGTATGACGGTGATGAATATGACGTTATTCAGACTTGTGACGTCATGTAGTTTGGAAGATGTGCAAATTATTCGGATGCAGGATTACCTTACTTCCCTGAACATGGAGGTAGCAGAGTCATTCGAAACATTTGTAATTACTGTAAATACATCTTCGTAACTTTAAAGCGTTGCGCACAGCAAAGAAAATGGTTTCAAGCAATTAGGTTCACGCAAGAGTATTGTCACTCTGCATGAAATTATTGTCTTCGGTGCCAACCTCTTCTTAAATTTACTTAGGTTAGGCCCTTTTTGCTAAATTTTCTCCTCACAAATCCCCGTTTAGATTTCGGTTTAATATTTAGTAATAACTGGTACTGAGAGAAACTCTTGTGCAGTATTCGTAGGGAGGGAATGAGGCAAATCGTGTAAAAGCTTGTGTGTAAGCGTCATGCCATGCCGTGGCGGACACGGGCGCGCGCTGACACTCGATTGGAGGGAGTAGTTTATTGCTCTTTTCGTAACCTGGATCGTGGATTTATTATATTTACCTAGTATCTGAAATTTGGCCGATCCCAGTGGCCTTGCGGTCTAAGGCGTGGGTCTACGGCCGCTCGCTTACTAGGATCGTGGGTTCGAATCCCAACGGAGGCATGGATGTCTGTCTGTTGTGAGTGTTGTGTGTTGTCAGGTAGAGAGGTCTCTGCGACGGGCTGATCACTAGTCCAGAGGAGTCCTACCGACTGTGGTGTGTCTAACTGAGTGTGATCATGAAACCTCGACGAAACGAGGAGGCCCAGGCCCATATAGGGCTGTCGAACCATAGGGGGAGTATCTGAAATTTATTAAATTCCAATTAACGATAGCTTCCAGAAAAAGTGATAGTGCTAACAGGACAGTTTTTACAATATTATGCCTATGCATTAGTGTTACATATACAGTAGTGTATTACTGTTTAGGCGACGTTTTAGGCTATGTATGTATATACACATAATTCAGAAATACCGGACAATCGGACCACCCACTCCCGCTATTAGTCCGTTCATTCGAGGGTCTACAGTTACTGCAGAAACTGTACGACTCACTCTGAAATAAGGCCACTAGTAATGTTTATGAAGGGGATAAAGAAATTCATAACTAAATAAATTTAAGAAAGGTAAAGGTAAAGGGGCGTTAGAGTTATCGCTGCCCTCACTATAAACATGCGGAGAGACGGGCAGATAAGCAATATCTCCTTCTTATGTACGTGCCTTCAGGAAAATAATATAAGGGTCAGGAAAATTTGTAGAATAATTATTTTTTAAATTAATTTAGAGCAAAATTTACGAAGATAATACTAAATAAAATTTTTTCCCCGTAAAATTATTCTGGTCGCTTAATTTTCTCATGTAAACTGCCGTAACCCCCACATATTTTGTAACACGTCTTGCAGTGACCTCTGTGAACGGTGCCATTTGTAACACGTCTTGCAGTGACCTCTGTGAAAGGTGTCATTTGTAACACGTCTTGCAGTGACCTCTGTGAACGGTGTCATTTGTAACACGTCTTGCAGTGACCTCTGTGAAAGGTGTCATTTGTAACACGTCTTGCAGTGACCTCTGTGAACGGTGCCATTTGTAACACGTCTTGCAGTGACATCTGTGAACGGTATCATATTCTACTTTGATCTATATTTCTCTCCTCACTAACACCTGTAGTCATATTCACCTCAGCTAGACTAGCATGTAGCCTACTACAATAACCTGTGATGTCATAATCAGCTGTTGCTGTGCCCAGGAGTGCCAGGATCGATCCATGTTGGAGCCATCTGTCGCCCGGGCCGGTCTGTCTCTTTGTTCTAGGAGCTGCATAAATCGAGACAAAAAGAAGCGTCTCTCGCAAGGTAGTTTCGCCGACTCAGCATTCATATCATCTCGGTTTTATTTTCGAAGACGTTTGTTTCCTCAATACGCCTTAACAGGACGTCAGACGTAATATATTATGCACACAGTTTAGATGGTTCAAACACGGTAAAACGTGTGTATGAATGAAAATTATTTAGATCATTTTCGAGACTTCAGCCTGTCACCGCGGTGTAGTTGAGGTCTTTCGCTCTTCTGGGATGTTGCACGACCTAGGTAAGTAGCGTATTACCGACGTTTCGGGACAAACTTTCTGTCCGATCTTCAGGGGTCATGCAGCCCAAGAAGAATTTAACTGTTTGAACCTTGAAAATGAGATCAGCATGTTGCCCGAAACGTCGGTTATCAACTTACATACGCCGCGCCATATCCCAGAAGAGCGAAGCCATCTTAGATATGCTTTTTCATCTTTCTATAATGCTTCCGGCACTCAAATGTTCTTCCTGTCCACGCCATGAATGCGTATAGGGGGAGTAGAGGTATAACTCCACTCATTCTTACTTCGACACTAGATGGGGATGGGCGGTCAAATTAACGCCTCAGCCATTTTAACGGGGTACGTTGAATAGGAGGCTGGGTGGGCCTCAGAGAAAGTCTGGGAGTTTTGGAGAAAAGTCCACACAATGGACTTTGTCCGCTGCGTGATTAAAACACATCTTAACACTTTGCTTCAGAGACTCAGTCCGCGTTTCTGCTAATATTGTCGAAACGTAAAATTCTAATGTCATGACAACACTGAGTTCACTAAAATGAGGACCTTCATGATATATACTTCTCATCAAATATTATTCGGGCAGTTAAATCAAGGATGAGATAGGTGGAGCATGTAGCACGTATGAGGAAAAAGATAAATCCTTAGGGGGCTTTCGTTGAAAACTTGAAGGAAGATCTAAGCTTAGATGGAAGGATAATATTAAACTGTATCTTCAACAAGCAGTATGTTAGGGCGTGAAAAAAATTAATCTAGTTCAGGATATGGACAAATGGCTGGATTTTGTGAACATGATAATCGGCTTTCGGGTTCTGTAGAATCCTTGGAATTTCTTGACCAGATGAGGAACCGTTAGGTTATTAGGAAGGACTGCACTGCTTGGTAGGTTTACCACTAGTGTAGTTAGCACACAATGCATACTCCCAACTGACTACTAGTGTAGTTAGCACACAATGCATACTTCCAACTGACTACTAGTGTAGTTAGCACACAATGCATACTCCCAACTGACTACTAGTGTAGTTAGCACACAATGCATACTCCCAACTGACCACTAGTGTAGTTAGCACACAATGCATACTCCCAACTGACCACTAATGTAGTTAGCACACAATGCATACTCCCAACTGACTACTAGTGTAGTTAGCACACAATGCATACTCCCAACTGACTACTAGTGTAGTTAGCACACAATGCATACTCCCAACTGACCAATAATGTAGTTAGCACACAATGCACACTCCCAACTGACCTATAGTGTAGTTAGCACACAATGCACACTCCCAACTGACCACTAATGTAGTTAGCACACAATGCTTACTCCCAACTGACTACTAGTGTAGTTAGCACACAATGCATACTCCCAACTGACCACTAGTGTAGTTAGCACACAATGCATACTCCCAACTGACCACTAGTGTAGTTAGCACACAATGCATACTCCCAACTGACCACTAGTGTAGTTAGCACACAATGCATACTCCCAACTGACCACTAATGTAGTTAGCACACAATGCATACTCCCAACTGACTACTAGTGTAGTTAGCACACAATGCATACTCCCAACTGACTACTAGTGTAGTTAGCACACAATGCATACTCCCAACTGACCAATAATGTAGTTAGCACACAATGCACACTCCCAACTGACCTATAGTGTAGTTAGCACACAATGCACACTCCCAACTGACCACTAATGTAGTTAGCACACAATGCTTACTCCCAACTGACTACTAGTGTAGTTAGCACACAATGCATACTCCCAACTGACCACTAGTGTAGTTAGCACACAATGCATACTCCCAACTGACCACTAGTGTAGTTAGCACACAATGCATACTCCCAACTGACCACTAGTGTAGCTAGCACACAATGCGTACTCCCCACTGACTACTAGTGTAGTTAGCACACAATGCATACTCCCAACTGACCACTAGTGTAGTTAGCACACAATGCGTCCTCCCAAATCACTACTAGTGTAGTTAGCACACAATGCACACTCCCAACTGACCACTAATGTAGTTAGCATACAGTGCATACTCCCAACTGACTACTAGTGTAGTTAGCACACAATGCATACTCCCAACTGACTACTAGTGTAGTTAGCACACAATGCATACTCCCAACTGCCTACTAGTGTAGTTAGCACACAATGCACACTCCCAACTGACCACTAATGTAGTTAGCACACAATGCATACTCCCAACTGACTACTAGTGTAGTTAGCACACAATGCATACTCCCAACTGACTACTAGTGTAGTTAGCACACAATGCATACTCCCAACTGACTACTAGTGTAGTTAGCACACAATGCATACTTCCAACTGACTACTAGTGTAGTTAGCACACAATGCATACTCCCAACTGACTACTAGTGTAGTTAGCACACAATGCATACTCCCAACTGACCACTAGTGTAGTTAGCACACAATGCATACTCCCAACTGACCACTAATGTAGTTAGCACACAATGCATACTCCCAACTGACCTCTAGTGTAGTTAGCACACAATGCATACTCCCAACTGACCACTAGTGTAGTTAGCACACAATGCACACTCCCAACTGACCACTAATGTAGTTAGCATACAATGCATACTCCCAACTGACCTCTAGTGTAGTTAGCACACAATGCATACTCCCAACTGACTACTAGTGTAGTTAGCACACAATGCATACTCCCAACTGACTACTAGTGTAGTTAGCACACAATGCATACTCCCAACTGACTACTAGTGTAGTTAGCACACAATGCATACTCCAACTGACCACTAGTGTAGTTAGCACACAATACATACTCCCAACTGACCACTAGTGTAGTTAGCACACAATGCATACTCCCAACTGACTACTAGTGTAGTTAGCACACAATGCATACTCCCAACTGACTACTAGTGTAGTTAGCACACAATGCATACTCCCAACTGACACTAGTGTAGTTAGCACACAATGCATACTCCCAACTGACTACTAGTGTAGTTAGCACACAATGCATACTCCCAACTGCCACTACAGTGTAGTTAGCACACAATGCATACTCCCAACTGACTACTAGTGTAGTTAGCACACAATGCATACTCCCAACTGATCTATAGTGTAGTTAGCACACAATTGCATACTCCAACTGACTCTAGTGTAGTTAGCACACATATGATTACTCCCAACCTGTACTATATGTAGTTGCACCAATGCATACTCCCATCTGACCTCTTGTAGTTAGCACACAATGCAACTCCCACTGTCCACTAGTGAGTTTGCACACATGACAACTCCCAACGGACACAGTGTATTTGAAATGCATACTCCCAACTGACTACTAGTGTAGTTAGCACACAATGCATACTCCCAACTGACTACTAGTGTAGTTAGCACACAATGCATACTCCCAACTGACCACTAGTGTAGTTAGCACACAATGACATACTCCCAACTGACCACTAGTGTAGTTAGCACACAATGCATACTCCCAACTGACCACTAGTGTAGTTAGCACACAATGCATACTCCCAACTGACTACTAGTGTAGTTAGCACACAATGCATACTCCCAACTGACTACTAGTGTAGTTAGCACACAATGCATACTCCCAACTGACTACTAGTGTAGTTAGCACACAATGCATACTCCCAACTGACTGCTAGTGTAGTTAGCACACAATGCATACTCCCAACTGACCACTAGTGTAGTTAGCACACAATGCATACTCCTAACTGACTACTAGTGTAGTTAGCACACAATGCATACTCCCAACTGACTACTCCCAGAACGGTGCTTGCTTCACTTCCCAAATCTTTAACTTTTGTCCAGCATACCTTTACCAGAAGGACGAGCGTTTGCTGCCTGGTGAACATGCAGAGCAGTAAATTTTTCTGTTATTCCCTCCCACCTAATATTAATTAATATAGTGCCTCTTACTGCATCCCCTCTATTTCTTTTTCTCTCCCTCTTCGTAGCCTTTAGAGGGTTAATGCAATCCCCCTCAGTATTTCCTGCCTTTCTGCAGTGTCTCCGCCCAGGCCACTATCGTGACAGACCCTCAGTCCGGACAACGAAGGTTTCTTTCCACACTCTCTTCAATTAATTACCCGCTCTAGGATCCGAACTACCGACAGAATAGTTAAATAGATAACATTTTTTTTCATGGCGCAACAGCCCCTACTGGGCCAGGGCCTCCTAATTATCGAGGCTTCACGATCACGAGTGATCAGCCCGACGCAGAAACCTCTACCTGACAACACACAACACTAAAGATAGACAGACTTCCATGCCACCGGCGGGGTTCGATCCCGTAATACCAGTAAGCGAACGGCCGCAGACCCACGCCTTAGACTGCGCGGCCACTGGGATCGGCCTAAACATTAAACACCTCGCAAATAATTTCAGTGTATTGCAACGCACATAGGGCCTTGAAATGGGCCACAACCAGCTTGCTCCTTCAAATTCCTTTACCTACTGAAAATTCATGGACACATCTCTTTCTATACCACAGGAACTCTGTAGTTAGTTTTGTGTTCTTAGGTACCTGACAAACCATCGGTTATGAGCAAAATGAGACTTTATCAGTATCTTGTCGAAGGAAGTAATATATTCATAAGAAAGGGAATTGAAAATTAATTCTGACTTTATTAGCTTCCGGCTCCAGCAATGTTCGTTGTGTACACACAGAGCACTTCATTGCCCGCCTCACAACTAAATCCACTGCACTGTACTGAAAAGAAGCTATAGCTGTGTTTACTGAAGATCTTTAATATAGAAAATAAATCTCGCCCATTGTTAGTTGTACTGACAGCCTGACAACAGACGTCTATATGCCGCCTTCTACCTACAATCTTCAACATTTTAATTATACCCAAATTGTTAGCTCAGTGGTGAGCTTAGATTTAGAAATTATACATTTCGAAGTTTGGTTTGGACTCTCAACCACTTCTGAATTACAGTTTTCGTAATATTCTTCAGTCTCTTCAAACGAATGTCAGTAAAATGGCTTCAGATATGTCACAGACATCTCGTTTCCTGTCCTTACAAATTCAACACGTTTATATCATCCTTTCTTCTCCTTCCAAATTATGAGAACAATAAATTTGGAAGAGTGTCATTAAATAACATTGAAATTTTATGTCGAGTTAATTGCGCTCCTGTTTCGTATTCGAGAGGGCCCCGTTTCATATCTCGGCCTGAATACTGATATATGTTTCATGGTTTCCGTTAACCGCTCCAGAAAATGTCTCTATGTTTGTCCTATTGAGCCACGGCCGCTGCTTTCCACAGATATGCCAACGCTGTATGCACTAATTGTTATACTGTTTGACACAAAACCCAAACGGCACTGTTGACAGTTTTATTAAATAAACAATAAGACAAAAATCAGTCATTTCTTAATGTGTTGTGTTATATCCACCCAGTAGGGTTAGTGCAAGTCTAAAGACAGGAGATCGAGTCCTGATGATAAGCTGTAGGTTTCTGCCGAGTCTGCCCTCTACGTGTCTATCAACATCTCTATATGTACCTGTGTCTATATATCAGTGTGTACATATATCTCTGTATCCCTATATATATGTGTACGTGTATATACCTGTATTTATAACACTATGCATTCGTGCTTATATCTATAATTGTTCGTGCCTGTATTTGTATTTATATCTACTCGTATATTTCTATGAATGTATTTCTATTTGCTACTGTCCTATATTTGTATAAAGATGAATTTAGTTTACTGTAGGGATATACTATAGAGAGTAAAATTCTCATAATACGGGGAAAAAACACGCTGGATGTTGCAAGAGTTTTACGTGTAATTATATTGGTGCATTCACGAACGTCTGACTATTTGTGAATTTGTGAGATGTAAACACTTCCTTAATGCACTATACAAAAGTTGATATGGAGTTACTTATGTAGGGGTCAAATGTTTACTGTGGCATGCGCAAACATTCCTCTTCAACATTACTTTTACAACATTTCATTTTGGCTATGTTTGCCTACTTATGTTCTTGGACATATGTTTTAGAATAAATTTCAAATTTTAAAAAATAAATTATATATATATATATATATGTGATATATTGGTACTAACAAGCAAATCATGTAATTAACCACCAGTAATTTTAAATTTCGCGTAAATTTTTTCCTCAGAACAATATAGATCGGACCAGAATATGTTGGAAGGTTTGAATGTATAAATACAGTCTTATTAGTAACTGTGTTTACTGTTGACGGCCTTTGTCAGTATTGTTAATTATATGTTACGCGGTAAATTATGATCACATTTAAAATTGATCAGAATCTCTTCATTAGTTTTAGAGACTGATCATGTGATTAGACAGAAAACACCTTCAACGTATATTCATTTACCTTCATATACTTGCTGAGAGAAAGCGTAACAATTACGTTGGCATGCACATATGCCTATACGAATAAGGTTGTCCAATACAACTAAGGACGTATTGCGTCAACGACGTGACATGTCGTGACGTGACTTGACGTCATCATTAACACATGGATAAAAAACAATATATGGTGATATGAATTTAATAAGGTGGCTTACATCGGCCACTTCTTCAGCCACTCACTAACCACTGCTTATTGACTTTCGAAGTTGTGCTTCTTTATTTGAATTATCTTCATACATCTGTGTCTGTCGCAGGCCAAGCCTTTGCGCTGAAGTTTTGGCAGTGTTTGTTACTAGCAAGTGAATTATTTAAAAATGTGACGACCTTTCAATACATGGTAATGAAAAAAGGCGATCACGACTATTTTGAAATCATATTAAATTAGGGAAATAACTCACATGCAAGCGTTGCTTTCTAAATAATTGATGTCTCTGTCTCATGTTCCAAAACCTGCATATAAAAATTTTATACATAACGATGTTCTTTTGTATGGGCGTGAGGCTTGATGTCTCACACGAATGAAATAACAAAGACAAGTATATTTAAAAATTATGCCGACGAGAATGTCTTATTAGCGACTGAGACAAAGAGACAAATTGTAGGAGGACGTAACTTTTTTTTTTTCTATGGCTCGACAGCCCTATATGGGCCTGGGCCTCCTCGTTTCGTCGAGTTTTCATGATCACACACATTTGAGACACACCACAGTCGGTAGGACTCCTCTGGACGAGGGATCAGCTCGTCGCAGACACCTCTACCTGACAACACACAACACTCACAACAGACAGACATCCATGCCCCCGGTGGGATTTTTATTTTTTTGTATTAATTCCTGGGTTTTCCCCTTTGATCCATTTGTACTGTTGAAGTCCTTTTTGTCCTGCATGTCACCTTATGTTTCATGCTATCGTCCATACATCTAACACAACACTAACATCCATGCCCCCGGTGGGATTCGAACCCACGATCCTAGTAAGCGAGCGGCCGAAGACCTACGCCTTAGACCGCACGGCCACTGGGATCGGCCAGGAGGACGTAACTAGGAGACAAAATTTGTAACTTTCACCTAATATTTTGAGACTAACAAAGAGGATAAATATGAGATAATCATGACATATAGCACGAGTGGGAAATGATAAATACGTACAAAATCTGGCCGGAAAACTTGTAGATGAACTTTGTAGACCTTAGGTGTCTGTGTGCGATGCTAACAACAGAACGCCTGTGGAGTTTCCAGCAGCTGTGTTGTGCTGAGGGTTTGAGTCTTTAGGATTGTGATGCTATGTTACTGGGTAAGTGGTTCTGGACGTTTCGACAGATTGTGATGTCTTTATATTCAGAGGTTAAGCAACCTTGGAGAATGGTACGTTTAATTGTTGATGATAGAAGCAGCACGATACTTCGAAATGTCCGGAAGCACCCAATGGCACAGTGTTTTACCCCAAAAGAGCCTGATCCTACGCTACAGTGATTGAAAATCTGTGTCAGTGTCGGACTTCTGTGAAAACAGTAATTTACCTTCGGTTTCCATAAAGTAGGGTATTCATTTGCACTAGCTATAAAACTTAAATCTGACGTCGTGCAACATCCAAGTGTAACATACACCTGAAACCGGTAGCCTATTCATTCTGTCTGTCTTAGGACAGGTCCGTAGCCTCTTCCAAAGCGAGTTCACCACAGGGTGCGATCTAGTGCTTCCTCTTTCAATTTCCAGTATCTTCTCTTTTCCTTAAAGTCATCCAGTAGCTGCTTACGTCTTCTCCCTCGTCTTCCCGTCATTTCTATCCTTCCTTCTAACTTTCATTGAATCACGTGTTTCAGAAGGCAGTTTCTACGCAAGATGTGACCAATCCAGTTAGCCTTCCTTCTTTTTATTGTATGTACGATATTCCTCTCCTCCTTCACTCCGTGTAATACTTCTTCATTTCTCACACGATCGGTCCAACTGATCTTCTCCATTCTTCTCCAGCACCACATTTCAGAACTTTCCAGATACTTCTGATCTACTTTCCGAAGTGTCCACTTTTCAGCACCATACAAAGCTATGCTTCAAATATAGCACTTAACTAGTTTCTTCCTTAAATTAAATCCAGTTTGCTGGTGAAAAGATTCTTCTTCTTGTTGAATGCTGCTTTTGCCATGACAATTCTGGATTTAATTTCACGTGTACACCTTGCATCATTTGTTATCATGCTACCCAAATAATTGAAATATTTCACATTCTCCAATTGTTTTTGATCTATCATATTTCTCATTGGGGTTGATTGCCTTGAGATTCTCATTACCTTAGTTTTTTTCGACATTCATTTCCATTCCATAGCGTCTTCCAATTTCAATTAGTGTCGAAAATGTATATGTTGTTTGTGACTGTAATTACTGAACAAGAATGAAATGTACTGTACATGTACATATGTACTGTACATGTACATACCAACGGGGATGTCAAATATTAAGATACATAAATTTGCTACGTGACTACAAATTTAATTGTCTGCCTTTCTACGCAAAAAGATTCTCTGTGTGACAATATTTCGTTTGATGAAATTCTCAGTACAGCTTTCAGGATAATACAACGAATATTGAACGCTGCAAGACACTCTTTTAAAACAACATTTTCCAGCTTTTTATGACTCATGAGTCATTTCACTTTATTAGTGATACAAAATCAACTCTCTTAAGTGAGACACTTGACTGCCTTCTCACGTACTTACATTATGTAACCTCGATGATTGGTGACGATGGAAATGGAGTATTGAAGGCATAATACTGGCAGTGTAAAACTGAAGTAATAGAGAAAAATCACTTCCAGTATCACTTTGTACACCGTAAGTCCCCGCATGTACCCAGCCGGTATAACTCAGCCTCCGCGGGCGGTGGGGGACGATTAATAGCTTGAGCCATGGCGTAGTCGACAAAATCAGATAGAGGAAATGTGGTCAGTAATTTATTGAGCCACCATTTCTAGGACAGCAACAACCTCCGTTCGATATCCTGATAATTTTCACACGTTATTAGTCAAATTTCAATACATATTTTTATTTATTGTGGGTTTTGCAGAAGCATTGTTTCCGATACTTGTACCTTAGAGAAGGCATCCATCACAAAGTCTTTGTCAACGACGATTTTTAAAAGTATTTGCAGAATATATGGAATATTTTCTTTTACACCACAAAACAGTATCGGAGAGAAGTGATATTGCGTAATAACTTGTCAGGGAAATAATTTTACATGAGTAAACCTTTCGCTTTATCGTGATTCTTGTTATTTCACAACCAGTATGAATTCTGTTATGTGCTGGCACAGACATTTAAATAAGGGCAGTCTTTTATTCAGTATTCTCTAATAGGTTACATATCGTTTTAATATTTACAGGCGTACACAGTTTGTTCCCACTACGCTACAAACCGGAACGTCGCGGGTTCGATTCCCGATGGTATCATTGGCATTTTTCCTTGACATAATCATTTCGGTCGCACTATGGCCCTGGGGTCGACTCAGCCTCTAACAGAAATGAGTACCAGGAATATTTCCTGGGGGGTAAAGGCGGCCGGTGCTTAGGGCTGACAACCTTATCACCTTCATGTGCCGATTGTCTAGAAATCTGGGAGCCTCAACCGCGTGGAAACCTAAGGGTCTGTCCGGGCCTGTAATGGGGTTGCTTTAGCTTTTTTACACAGTTTGTTCCTGACTTTAATAAGGTCATTAGTCCGTCATGAAGTACGATGCATTAGGCGTCTCCTCAGGCATGTTGGGTGTGGTCATGAAATGTTGGGCGTGATGACGAATGCTGCTGACAACTAGAAGGTTAAATTAGAACACTCACAGGAATTGTTTAATAAAAATATACAGAAAGAGTAAAAATTTAATAATACAGTATTTTGGCATGCGAAGCCGTGTTGTTTGGTAGATATATAAACTCCATATACGTTTCGGAGAAATCTGCTCTCTAATTCTTAGACACTGAAAATGGAAGTAAATGTCCCTCCGAAACTTTTGTAACTTTGTGCCAAAACTACACGGCGTCACATTCCGGAATGCCGTAATCTTAATATAAAGTGCAGTGGAAACTCGAGATTTTGTATAGAAGGAATGTGTTTTTATCATTGCTGTACTTTGTAAAGCTCAGAGCAGAAATGGCCAACATTTTTGTGACTGACTGCCAATGTGACATTAGCATGTTATAAAACACTGTTACATGGCCGTAGGATTGTTGGGCAGCGAGACGGAGATCTACGGCTGGGCGGAATTTTAGGTACTTTATTTGGTCATAATTGATATTGGTTCTGAAGTTTATTAAGGTAAATTAATTTAGAAAACTAATATGCCTGTCTTACAGGGTTTTGGTGGGGAGACCTGAGGGAAGGAGACCACTTGGAAGACCCAGGCGTAGATGGGAGGATAATATTAAAATGGATCTTCAACAAGTGGGATGGGGGGTATGGACTGGATTGATATGGCTCATGATAGGGACAGGTGGCTGGCTCTTGTGAGTGCGGTAATGAACCTTCGGATTCCATAAAACGCGGGGAATTTCTTGACTAGCTGAGGACCTGTTAGCTTCTCAAGAAGGACTCTGCTCCATGGAGTTAGTTAGTTAGTTAGTTTAATATGCCTGTCTTATAACCAGTAGCAAGATAAATTAAACTCCGCGATAAAGGTAAGAACAGCTTTGATTAGAGATACGATAATTAATACAGTTCATTCAGTTGTGTCTGTATCGCACAGGAGGAGGGACAATAGTTCGTTATTGTATTTTGTACCATCTCTGCAATAGGCCTACATGGGAGACAACATACAAGAGTTATTTCTAGTAGATAGAGAAAACATCGCATGCAATGACGCTAGTTAATCATTTCCTGCGAGCAAGTTTTTATGACAGGGCCTCCTGTGCTAGATATAGTTTGTATGAGAGTGCCTCCTGTGCTAGATACAGTTTGTATGACAGGGCCTCCTGTGCTAGATATAGTTTGTATGACAGGGCCTCCTGTGCTAGATACAGTTTGTATGACAGGGCCTCCTGTGCTAGATATAGTTTGTATGACAGGGCCTCCTGTGCTAGATATAGTTTGTATGACAGGGCCTCCTGTGCTAGATACAGTTTGTATGACAGGGCCTCCTGTGCTAGATATAGTTTGTATGACAGGGCCTCCTGTGCTAGATATACTTTGTATGACAGGGCCTCCTGTGCTAGATATAGTTTGTATGACAGGGCCTCCTGTGCTAGATATAGTTTGTATGACAGGGCCTCCTGTGCTAGATACAGTTTGTATGACAGGGCCTCCTGTGCTGGATACAGTTTGTATGACAGGGCCTCCTGTGCTAGATATAGTTTGTATGACAGGGCCTCCTGTGCTAGATATAGTTTGTATGACAGTGCCTCCTGTGCTAGATACAGTTTGTATGACAGGGCCTCCTGTGCTAGATATAGTTTGTATGACAGTGCCTCCTGTGCTAGATACAGTTTGTATGACAGGGCCTCCTGTGCTAGATACAGTTTGTATGACAGGGCCTCCTGTGCTAGATATAGTTTGTATGACAGGGCCTCCTGTGCTAGATACAGTTTGTATGACAGGGCCTCCTGTGCTAGATACAGTTTGTATGACAGGGCCTCCTGTGCTAGATATAGTTTTTATGACAGGGCCTCCTGTGCTAGATATACTTTGTATGACAGGGCCTCCTGTGCTAGATATAGTTTGTATGACAGGGCCTCCTGTGCTAGATACAGTTTGTATGACAGGGCCTCCTGTGCTAGATTACTTTGTATGACAGGGCCTCCTGTGCTAGATATAGTTTGTATGACAGGGCCTCCTGTGCTAGATACAGTTTGTATGACAGGGCCTCCTGTGCTAGATATAAGTTTGTATGACAGGGCCATCCTGTGCTAGACATACTTTGTATGACAGGGCCTCCTGTGCTAGATATAGTTTGTATGACAGGGCCTCCTGTGCTAGATATATTTGTATGACAGGGCCTCCTGTGCTAGATACAGTTTGTATGACAGGGCCTCCTGTGCTAGATATCAGTTTGTATGACAGGGCCTCCTGTGCTAGATATACCTTTTTATGACAGGCCTCCTAGTGCTAGATATCAGTTTGTATGACAGGGCCTCCTGTGCTAGATTCAGTTGTATGACAGGGCCTCCTGTGCTAGATACAGTTTGTATGACATGGGCTCCTGTGCTAGATATAGTTTGTATACAGGGCTCCTGTGCTAGATACTACTTTGTATGACAGGCCTCCTGTGCTAGATATAGTTTGTATGACAGGGCCTCCTGTGCTAGATATAGTTTGTATGACAGGGCCCCTGTCTAGATAAGTTTGTATGACAGGGCCTCCTGTGCTAGAAAGTTTGTATGACAGTGCCTCCTGTTCTAGATACAGTTTGTATGACAGGGCCTCCTGTGCTAGATATAGTTTGTATGACAGGGCCTCCTGTGCTAGATACAGTTTGTATGACAGGGCCTCCTGTGCTAGATATAGTTTGTATGACAGGGCCTCCTGTGCTAGATATAGTTTGTATGACAGGGCCTCCTGTGCTAGATACAGTTTGTATGACAGGGCCTCCTGTGCTAGATATAGTTTGTATGACAGGGCCTCCTGTGCTAGATATACGTTTGTATGACAGGGCCTCCTGTGCTAGATATAGTTTGTATGACAGGGCCTCCTGTGCTAGATATAGTTTGTATGACAGGGCCTCCTGTGCTAGATACAGTTTGTATGACAGGGCCTCCTGTGCTAGATACAGTTTGTATGACAGGGCCTCCTGTGCTAGATAAGTTTGTATGACAGGGCCTCCTGTGCTAGATAAGTTTGTATGACAGGCCTCCTGTGCTAGATACAGTTTGTATGACAGGGCCTCCTGTGCTAGATATAGTTTGTATGACAGGCCTCCTGTGCTAGATAAGTTTGTATGACAGGGCCTCCTGTGCTAGATACAGTTTGTATGACAGGGCCTCCTGTGCTAGATATAGTTTGTATGACAGGGCCTCCTGTGCTAGATACAGTTTGTATGACAGGGCCTCCTGTGCTAGATACATTTGTATGACAGGGCCTCCTGTGCTAGATATAGTTTTTATGACAGGGCCTCCTGTGCTAGATATACTTTGTATGACAGGGCCTCCTGTGCTAGATATAGTTTGTATGACAGGGCCTCCTGTGCTAGATACAGTTTGTATGACAGGGCCTCCTGTGCTAGATACAGTTTGTATGACAGGGCCTCTCTGTGCTAGATACAGTTTGTATGACAGGGCCTCCTGTGCTAGATACAGTTTGTATGACAGGGCCTCCTGTGCTAGATATAGTTTGTATGACAGGGCCTCCTGTGCTAGACATACTTTGTATGACAGGGCCTCCTGTGCTATATATATTTGTATGACAGGGCCTCCTGTGCTAGATACAGTTTGTATGACAGGGCCTCCTGTGCTAGATACAGTTTGTATGACAGGGCCTCCTGTGCTAGATATAGTTTGTATGACAGGGCCTCCTGTGCTAGATAATTTGTATGACAGGGCCTCCTGTGCTAGATATACTTTGTATGACAGGGCCTCCTGTGCTAGATAAGTTTGTATGACAGGGCCTCCTGTGCTAGATACAGTTTGTATGACAGGGCCTCCTGTGCTAGATATAGTTTGTATGACAGGGCCTCCTGTGCTAGATATACTTTGTATGACAGGGCCTCCTGTGCTAGATATAGTTTGTATGACAGGGCCTCCTGTGCTAGATACAGTTTGTATGACAGGGCCTCCTGTGCTAGATACAGTTTGTATGACAGGGCCTCCTGTGCTAGATATAGTTTGTATGACAGTGCCTCCTGTGCTAGATATAGTTTGTATGACAGGGCCTCCTGTGCTAGATATAGTTTGTATGACAGTGCCTCCTGTGCTAGATACAGTTTGTATGACAGGGCCTCCTGTGCTAGATATACTTTGTATGACAGGGCCTCCTGTGCTAGATATAGTTTGTATGACAGGGCCTCCTGTGCTAGATATACTTTGTATGACAGGGCCTCCTGTGCTAGATATACTTTGTATGACAGGGCCTCCTGTGCTAGATACAGTTTGTATGACAGGGCCTCCTGTGCTAGATATCCCAGTAATTTTGAAATTCAATATCTTTGAACACTTCAAATAGAGGGCGACTCTTTCACTATCATCTTCTTATGAAAATATGGCGACGAATCATATGCACTTATGTGCCAAGTAAACCGTTTCGTGTGACAATTGGGGCAGTCGTGTCACAGGTTGTTCATCCCTGGGTTAGAATCTTTCTAGTGGACTATGCTGCGTCATACTTTGTAGCGGCCGAATTGCTCTAGAATCGTATTTTAGAAATTTATTTTTTATAGACACCTGCATTAAAGTTCAGTGTATTCAAAGTCGCGTGTAAAACTTTCAAGTTTAAACTATCAGCCTTGTGTCCCATAATTTCCTTCCAGACGCCTACTTGATCAAATTCATCCCCCCAAAAAAGCTAAATGTTTAATCTGTGTTTTACAAATAATTTCACTTAGAAAATTAAAGTGTTTCAATGCAGTTATATATAAAGTTTCAAGAGGCTTAGAACAGTTAAGGGAGATTCTTCCTTGAAATTCCAGCACAAACGCCTGTAGGCCTTTAGTAAACTGTGCTTTCAGATTTTATTCCAAAATCGAAGTTATTGAAAGAATTTAATAAAACTTAGCCAATACAAATTTCCGTTAATATCATTTTGGCCTTGGGGATATTTTGACAACAATGGCGGTTTGAAAATTTTCGTTGTAAGTGTCAAGAAATGACTGAGTGTAGTTCAATTTAAAGTACAAGTAATTTTGGAAAGACGCTGACCAAAATTATCTTCATGGTAGCAAATTTTAATGCATATCTGTCAATAATAGTTTCGGCCTAAATCTCATGAGCGTTTTCTGGGTCGAAACCTTAGGATGGAAGGAGAAATATAATCTAACAATTTTATGTAATGTTAGGAAAAAGGAGTAAAAATTAACAATTTTTGCAAAATAAAAGAGGGCACATCTGGTATTATAATTGCAATGTTTGTACATTCCAGTCGGCATTCGGCGTACTTTTTGGTTTACCTCCCAAAACATTTGTCTTTATGAACTAAAGTTTGTTATCAGTTGTTCAAGTGTTTTATGCATTTACGTGCGTGGCCTCCCTAGACGGACTGGTGGAGAGTCCTACAGGACACGAAATGATGCTCCTGTCCCTGTTGTCCCACTTGTCACTGACTCTGGATGGAAAAACTTGTCTGAATAGACCACAGCGTCTCGAGTTTTTTGTCTCTCATTTAAAAAAATCTATAGATCTAACGTGGGAATAATTTAATTTCCTCTTAATGAATATTTAACCAAGAACTCTTCTAGCATTAGAATCCGAACCCACAACACAGATATTGTAAACTTTACGTAACTTGTTCCGTACATTCTTTTGATTAAAATAAATCTCACTCCGACAAATGTACACTGTTTATGTTATTTAACACAATCTTTATTAAAAAAAATGCCCGACATGTTTCGAACCAATTTATGGTTCATCTTCAGGGGCTCACCTTTCTCAAATTACAGCAGCTATACATTCACGGTACACATTAAAATGCAAGTTAAAATAAATAAATTTCGGCAACTGTGTAGTATTTTTGAATAACAGTGTAGTATTTTTGAATAACAGTGTAGTATTTTTGAATAACTGTGTAGTAGTTTTGAATAACAGTGTAGTATTTTTGAATAACTGTGTAGTATTTTTGAATAACTGTGTAGTATTTTTGAATAACTGTGTAGTAGTTTTGAATAACAGTGTAGTATTTTTGAATAACTGTGTAGTATTTTTGAATAACTGTGTAGTATTTTTGAATAACTGTGTAGTATTTTTGAATAACTGTGTAGTATTTTTTAATAACTGTGTAGTATTTTTGAATAACTGTGTAGCAGTTTTGAATAACAGTGTAGTATTTTTGAATAACTGTGTAGTATTTTTGAATAACTGTGTAGTATTTTTTAATAACTGTGTAGTATTTTTGAATAACTGTGTAGCAGTTTTGAATAACAGTGTAGTATTTTTGAATAACTGTGTAGTATTTTTGAATAACTGTGTAGTATTTTTTAATAACTGTGTAGTATTTTTGAATAACTGTGTAGCAGTTTTGAATAACAGTGTAGTATTTTTGAATAACTGTGTAGTATTTTTGAATAACTGTGTAGCATTTTTGAATAACTGTGTAGTATTTTTGAATAACTGTGTAGTATTTTTGAATAACTGTGTAGTATTTTTGAATAACTGTGTAGTATTTTTGAATAACTGTGTAGCATTTTTGAATAACTGTGTAGTATTTTTGAATAACTGTGTAGCATTTTTGAATAACTGTGTAGTATTTTTGAATAACTGTGTAGCATTTTTGAATAACTGTGTAGTATTTTTGAATAACTGTGTAGCATTTTTGAATAACTGTGTAGTATTTTTGAATAACTGTGTAGCAGTTTTGAATAACTGTGTAGCATTTTTGAATAACTGTGTAGTATTTTTGAATAACTGTGTAGCAGTTTTGAATAACAGTGTAGTATTTTTGAATAACTGTGTAGTATTTTTGAATAACTGTGTAGTATTTTTTAATAACTGTGTAGTATTTTTGAATAACTGTGTAGCAGTTTTGAATAACAGTGTAGTATTTTTGAATAACTGTGTAGTATTTTTGAATAACTGTGTAGTATTTTTGAATAACTGTGTAGTATTTTTGAATAACTGTGTAGTATTTTTGAATAACTGTGTAGTATTTTTGAATAACTGTGTAGTATTTTGAATAACTGTGTAGATTTTTGAATAACTGTGTAGTATTTTTGAATAACGTGTAGCATTTTTGAATAACTTGTAGTATTTTTGAATAACTGTGTAGCATTTTTGAATAACTGTGTAGTATTTTTGAATAACTGTGTAGCATTTTTGAATAACTTGTAGTATTTTTGAATAACTGTGTAGCATATTTTGAATAACTGTGTAGTATTTTTGAATAACAATGTAGTATTTTAAATTCTGTGTCAGTTCTTTCCTGTACACTATTGGGTTGCTGGTCTTCAGCCACCTTCGCAACCCATTTCCTAAGATTCGTATAAATTCTGTAATTTCCCGCAGCTCCTTTTCAGTCTGAAATTGACCTTCTAAAGTGTTTTCCCTCAGATTTAAATATTAATTTCTGCTCCAGTCGCCCTAAATATAAGTCTGGCAATCAGAACACCCAGAAATACAAGAACACTATTATATCTTATCAACACTGTTTTATGTCCTGTCGGATCGCTTGTGGAGCATGCCATAGCCATAAAAGACCCGCCCACAGGTGCGCTGAAATAACTGCGGATAATGACGAAATATATTGGTCAGACGAAATAATGAAATATATCACGGAAATTATATTTTTTGGGCTTTGCCAGGAAGTTCCAATCATCTTCAGTTATAATAAAATTAAAAAATTTTATAATTAACAACGCAAGGATTTTTTTTCATCCTTCTCTGCAGTCAAATGGACAAAAGAAATTTGAGCTCTGTTGAAATGTTTAGTTCAAAATCATAGAATATTTTTTTTTACCCTTATTGTTTATAACCCAGACGTGACAAAAATATAAATTACGAAACAGTTTAACTCCGATATCTCACTAAATTCACTTCACTCTACAGTTTTTCACATCGAATTTACGTGTTATTTTCCCCATGTTATTGAGGTCACAGTAACTCAGCTCAGCTGCACTCACGGAAGTCAATCAATACGTTACATGTTTCGTGCTTTTCGCTTCATTTTGCTCACGTAATGGCTCAAGAATATTATTTGTTTGTACGACTCAAGTAATTATGTTGGGGCTTTAAGACTCAAGAAGTAAGGTCAGTGATTATAATATTAAGTATCTGACGGAGCTTTAGGAATATGTACAGTCCGTACAGCTGCCTCGTAAGTTTGTCCTACGGATAATCCAGACGGCGCTAGACGCACATGCCTTGCCTTCAGCGTCAGCAACATGTCATGTTTGTCTCTTTGGTTCGGATTCTTTCTTAATTTATGAGGTGCGTAGTTACGAATATTGCTGGTTTAGACAGCAAACAGTAGGCCTATATTTGTAATGGTAAAAAATAACCGCCTGATCCCAGTGGCCGGCCTGCGTCGGTCTACGGTCGCTCGCTTGCTGGGATTGTGGGTTCGAATCCCGCCGGGGGCATGGATGTCTGTCTCTTGTGAGTGTTGTGTGTTGTCAGGTAGAGGTCTGTGCGACGGGCTGATCACTCGTCCAGAGGAGTCCTACC